>OZ019968.1:18168684-18269211 GCA_963970395.1 Ephialtes manifestator | reverse complement strand
GTGTGCGTGTGCGTGTGCGTGTGCGTGTGCGTGTGCGTGTGCGTGTGCGTGTGCGTGTGCGTGTGCGTGTGCGTGTGCGTGTGCGTGTGCGTGTGCGTGTGCGTGTGCGTGTGCGTGTGCGTGTGCGTGTGCGTGTGCGTGTGCGTGTGCGTGTGCGTGTGCGTGTGCGTGTGCGTGTGCGTGTGCGTGTGCGTGTGCGTGTGCGTGTGCGTGTGCGTGTGCGTGTGCGTGTGCGTGTGCGTGTGCGTGTGCGTGTGCGTGTGCGTGTGCGTGTGCGTGTGCGTGTGCGTGTGCGTGTGCGTGTGCGTGTGCGTGTGCGTGTGCGTGTGCGTGTGCGTGTGCGTGTGCGTGTGCGTGTGCGTGTGCGTGTGCGTGTGCGTGTGCGTGTGCGTGTGCGTGTGCGTGTGCGTGTGCGTGTGCGTGTGCGTGTGCGTGTGCGTGTGCGTGTGCGTGTGCGTGTGCGTGTGCGTGTGCGTGTGCGTGTGCGTGTGCGTGTGCGTGTGCGTGTGCGTGTGCGTGTGCGTGTGCGTGTGCGTGTGCGTGTGCGTGTGCGTGTGCGTGTGCGTGTGCGTGTGCGTGTGCGTGTGCGTGTGCGTGTGCGTGTGCGTGTGCGTGTGCGTGTGCGTGTGCGTGTGCGTGTGCGTGTGCGTGTGCGTTTGCGTGTGCGTGTGCGTGTGCGTGTGCGTGTGCGTGTGCGTGTGCGTGTGCGTTTGCGTGTGCGTGCGCGTGCGCGTGCGCGTGCGCGTGCGCGTGCGCGTGCGCGTGCGCGTGCGCGTGCGCGTGCGCGTGCGCGTGTGCGTGTGCGTGTGCGTGTGCGTGTGCGTGTGCGTGTGCGTGTGCGTGTGCGTGTGCGTGTGCGTGTGCGTGTGCGTGTGCGTGTGCGTGTGTGTGTATGTGTGCGTGTGTGTGTGTGTGTGTGTGTGTGTGTGTCGAATCCAAAATTGATATCTAAGACTTTAACATTACAAGTTTTCAATCTCTACATGTTTCCAGATGAATTTATTCTCGCTCACAATTTGTCCACTATCGGGGTGGCAATCTCTCTCATAAATTGCAAACACACTATTGAATTCACTTTCCACATTACAAATCCAAAATTAGTACCTAAGACTTTAACATTACAAGTTTTTTTTTCAGTCTCTACATGTTTCCAGATGAATTTATTCTTGCTCGCAATTTGTCCACTATCGGGGTGGCAATCTCTCTCAAGAAATGGCAAACGCACTATTGAATTCACTTTCTACATTAAAAATCCAAAATTGGTACCTAAGACTTTAACATTACAAGTTTTTTTTTCAATCTCTACATGATTGCAGATAAATTTATTTGCACTCGCAATTTGTCCATTATCGGGGTGGCAATCACTCTCAAGTAATGGCAAACGCACTATTGAATTCACTTTCCGCATTAACAATCCAAACTTGGTACCGAAGCCTTTATCAATACAATTTTTTTTTCAATCTCAACATGTTCTCAGATGAATTTAGCCGCGATCGCTATTTTCTCACTTTCGGGGTGGCAACCTGTTTCAAGAAGTGGCAAACGCACTTCACCTGGAACAAGTCGTTTTGATAGATTATGTACAGAAGTGGACCTAGTACTGTTCCTTGCGGCACTCCATACTTTGATCTGCAAACGCTTCCCTCGATGCCGTCCAACGACACATATTGTGGTCTTTCACGTAGATAGGTTTCCAGAATTGTTAGTACCTTTCCTCTTATGCCTATGTCAGAGAGTTTGTCCAGCAAATAATCATGGCTAACTGTATCGAATGCCTTTCGCAGGTCGACAAATATTGCAGCAGTTTTCCTGTTTTTGTCGAGGGCATCATATATGAACTTGGTGACTTCTGTTATTGCGTCTTCGGTTGATTTACCTTATAGGAATCCATATTGCGATTTGGCGAAGAAATTTTGTTTATTTAGAAAGTTGATTATTCGGGTTTTTAAACAAGTTTCAAAGATCTTTGCAATGTTTGATGTTAAGGATATAGGACGGTAATTGTTCATTTCACTGTGGTCGCCACTCTTGAAGAGTGGTATGACTTTTGCTACTTTGAAACTATTTGGACATCTTCCTGAGGTAAATATCCGATTTATGATAGAACATAGCGGTTCTGCAATGCCGTTTCCTAACTCTTTAACGTGTCGATTCTTGATATTGTCTGGTCCTGGTGCTTTGTGGGTATTTACTGTATTTATTATTTTGATTATATCCTCTTTATTTACCGGTGTTAGAAATATCGAGTTCCGAAGCATTTTTGGTTTAGTGTCTCTTTCCATATGTGTTAATTCTCCTGCTAGCTTGCATCCGATGGTAGAGAAGTACTTCCCAAATTCTTCAGCGATGTCCTTAGTCTCTATTTTTTCGATGCCATCCTTCATCTTGATTTTTGTTATAGTACTTTTGTTTACTTCTTTGTTGTTACCAATTATGTGTTTTATCGTATTCCACAGTTTTCGAGGATCCTTTCGGTTTTGTTGTACATCGTTTTTGTAGTGTAGTATCTTGGCTTTTTTGATCATTTTATATTGTAAGATTCTATATCTTTGGAATTCTTTTTTTATTATCTCATTTTCCGGGTTTGCTCGTTTTATCCTTGCTAACGTGTCTCTTTTCCTCATCGAGATAATTAGTCCTTCCGTAATCCATTCTTTCCTTTTGCTTTGCCTATATACTTCTGTTTTATTAGCGAGTTTGATCATACTTTGCATTTCTTTGATGAAGATATCCGTGCATTTATCTATATTTTTTTGAGCGCAAACATTACTCCATTTCCATTTATCGGCAATTGTTTTAAGTTTACGATAGTCTGTTTTTTCCTTGTTTGCGTGAGTTGATTTATACGGTTTAGGTGTTTCCCCTGCGATGTTCATTCTGAGTAAAGTTGGATAATGGTCTGTTATGTCACTTAAAAGGATTGCTCCTTCCACTTCTTCTGGATTTGTATTTGTTTTTATGAATATGTGATCTATACATGTCGCTGAGTTATTTTGGACCCTTGTATGCTCTGTTATCGCTGGTATAAATCCATTTTCAACCATTACATCTAGGTAGTTGTAAGTTTGTTCGCTATTTTCCAGGATGTTAATGTTTATGTCACCTAGGATGGTGTGCTCTTCTTTTCTTCTCTTTTCTTGCAAGTAATTTTCTAAGTCTTCCGTGAAGATGTCCGGTTGTGTTGCGTGCAGACTATAAATCGCCGTGACGTAGATTGTAGTTTTTGTTGTTGCTTTTATGTCCAAGTGGATTGCTTTTAACGTCCCAATGTTTATTATCTCGTGATTGAACATTAATTCATCTTTCACATAGATAATGATGCCTTCGCACTTGTTTTTTTGCTCTCGTTATATATTTCAACATATCCTGGTATCTTGTATAAATTTACATTCTCTACATTCCAAGTTTCCGTGCACGCTATAATATTAAATTTGCAAGTTACCTGTGATAGTAAAAGACATAGCTCATCGTAGCTTTTATTTAAACTCCTTATGTTAATATGCATGGCTGTAAATTGTGTTTTTTGAGATCCCAGTTTTCCATTTGTCCATTTCCTCACTGAGTCAAGTCGATGATTTACTATTTTGACACCGTCAAAGTTTTTTATAAAGTGGTGATCTATTTTATATGTATGGGGTAGTTTGTTCTCGACGTTATGTATCTTCTCCTATCTGCATAAGTCTGACATCTCTCGGTGTCGTCCGCGGTGTGATCCGTCGGTCGATCAGTCTTAAATCTTTCGATTGACGCTATGCAGTTTGCGCACGCTTTTCTGTCTCTGTGCGGGCATTCCCTGGAGTCATGTTCCTCTGCACACGTTTTGCACGTACAAGTCGCTTTATTGCACTTTGTCGCACTGTGGCCATATCCGCAACATTTATAACATCTCCTAGTGTTTATGTCATCGTATACCGGGCATATTTGCCACCGCATCGCGACTTTATACTTCTTCTCAGCTATCTTCATGTAAACCTCAGGGCTTACTTCCGCCGTGATTATGCTCGAATCTCTGTTCTGCTGTGGTTTCACGTATGTTATTTGAAAGACAGGATTGTCCATTCCATCCAAATTTTGCTGTTTGAATTCCTCTTCAATTTCTGTTAAGGGTCTGTCGCTTACTGCTCCTACGATTCTAATTTTTTGATTTTGGAGTTTATCTTCTTCGATTTCATGTTTATTGCTCAGTTTTTTAACAGCTCTTCGGTAAGTTTTTTTGTGTCGTTCTTGTTACTACATTTTATGTTGACTGATCCATCTTTGTTTTCTTTAAACTGCGTAATTCTTATGTGAAGCTTGGCTGGGTCTGCTGCCTTTTTGACTCCGCTTCTTGTGAGTTTTGCTTCCTGTCTTACAGTTTCTGGACTTCTATGGCTTGTGAGTCATTCAATTGTTTTGTTGGACCCGCTGCGATGTTTGCATAGGATGAGTAGTTTGTTTTTGTTTTTTTTTTTTTTTGTTCCTCGAGCGCACTTGAGAGCCATTCGTTTTTCTCAATCAGTAGCTGGTGTTTGTCTTTCATTTCATGATTCAAGTCGTGTAGTAGAAGGATTTTCTCTTGCAGATTCATGATTTCATTGGAATTTTTCCCTCCTATTTCGTTTCCGAGGTTATCTGCATCTTTCTCAGTCATTTCTTGAATTAATTTCCTTAGACGATCTAGCTCTGCCTGCAAGTTTATACCTGCGTCTGTGTGCTCATGTCTTTCAGCGATTTTTCTCTTTAGCTCGATATTCTCGGCTTTTAGTTGCCTTATCTCTGTATCGTCTTGCTCCAGGAGTGATCTGTCATCTCGATAGCTTTCATCTAGCTTGTTTCCCAGTGTTTTCACTTTACCTTTTAGCTGCGAGTTTTCTTTTTTGAGCATATCTAGCTCAAAATTTCCTCGTTCTAGATTTTCAGTTAAATCTTTTATTTTTTGTCGCAATTTCGCCGTCTCTAATTCGCATTCTTCGCTTGCGCATTTAGAGGTTAGGTTTCCGCAGCATAACATTAACCCTCTTGGTCCTTTTTGGGGTATGTTATTTTTAAAGATTCTTTCGCTGCAACTTTTATGGTATACATTTCAGCACCTTATGCATGTATATCCAGGGTTCCTTTTCTTGCTACAGCATTTGTAGACAAGGTCGGTTTCCCCGTCCGCGGAAAAAACACCACCCGACGCGGCAGCCATAACGGCTAATATTACAAGTTGTTTTTTCAATCTCTACATGTTTCCAGACGAATTTATTCTCGCTCGCAATTTGTCCACAATCGGGGTGGCAATCTGTCTCAAGAAATGGCAATCGAAATATTGAATTCACTTTCCGGATTAAAAATCAAAATTGGTACCCAAGACTTTAATATTGCAAGTTTTTTTTCAATCCCTACATGTTTCCAGACGAATTTATTCGCGCTCGCAATTTGTCCACTATCGGGGTGGCAACCTGTCTCAAGAAGTGGCAAACGCACTACTGAATTCACTTGCCACATAAACAATCCAAAATTGGTACCGAAGCCTTTATCATTACAATTTTTTTTTAATCTCAATGAATGCACTTTCCGCATTACAAATCGAAAATTGGAACCTAAGACTTTAACATTATAAGTTTTTTTTAAATCTCTACATGTTTCCAGATGAATTTATTCGCGCTCGCAATTTGGCCACTATCGGGGTGGCAACCTGTCTCAAGATGTGGCAAACGCACTATTGAATTCACTTTCCGCACTAACAATCCACACTTGGTACCGAATCCTTTATCATTACAAATTTTTTTTCAATCTCAACATATTCCCAGATAAATTTAGCCGCGATCGCTATTTTTTAACTATCGGTGTGGCAACCTGTTTCAAGAAGTGCGAAACGCACTATTGAATTCGCTTTCCGCATTAAAAATACAAAATTGGTACCTAAGACTCTCATATTACAAGTTTTTTTTTCATTCCCTACATGTTTCCAGATGAATTTATTGTCGCTCGCAATTTGTCCACTATCGGGGTGGCATTCTGTGTCAAGAAATGGCAATCGCACTATTGAATTCACTTTCCGCATTAAAAATCCAAAATTGGTACCCAAGACTTTAATATTACAAGTTTTTCTTTCAATCCCTGCATGTTTCCAGATGAATTTATTCGCGCTCGCAATTTGTCCAATATCGGGGTGGAACCTGTCTCAAAAAGTGGCAAACGCACTGTTGAATTCACTTGCCGCATAAACAATCCAAACTTGGTACCGAAGCCTATATCATTACAATTTTTTTGTTCAATCTCAACAAGTTTCCAGATGAATTTAGCCGCGATCGCTTTTTTCTACTATCGGGGTGGCAACCTGTTTCAAGAAGTGGCAAACGCAATATTGAATTAATTTTCTGCATTAAAAATCCAAAATTGGTACCTAAGACTTTAACATTACAAGTTTTTTTTCAGTCTTTTGTTACGTCAAACCATGCAGTTTTTTGATCAACCGATGATTTACACGCTTTGTGTGCGATTCAGCTTCAGGTCTCCCGTGCTCTGGTCAAGAAGAATAAATTCTCCCTATTACCACACCTGCCGGTCAACACTGAATACGCAAGCTCCTTTTCGAGTCTAACGTTGCGGAAAATTACTCAGGACAGAGCTAAGAATGCGGTCCTAGCGCGAGAGAGGGAAAAATTAGGGGAAAAGGAGGGGTTTGATGGCTCTTTATAATTGAAAGAGGGACAAAAACGGATTTCATCAAAAGGGGAATTTCACTTAAGAAAAATAGTGGTTAAACACTGATTTAAAATGTTTTACGTGTATAAAGAAAAAGTATCGTACTTACTGCATTTTAAACGTTTTCCGTACTTGATATGTTCTTCCAATTGAAACGATTAATATCCCCTGAGTAATAAATCGAAAGTAAGATTCTCGATTGTTCGTAGTATGAAGCTCCTCCGAATTCCAATCAGAAATAATGAAAATCCAAAATGTTGTAGCTAGAAGATTAGCTTCTACGTGGAATTTCTGGTGGAGGGTAAGATGGCGGTTAATACGTTGAAATAATTATCACACTAGTTTTCGTCGAAGTACGGGTCCAGATGTTTATTCAAAAATAAAGTTTAATCAACTGAAATCGGGTGATTCCAAACCGCGGAAACTTTCGATATACTTGCGTTCAATACCCCTTACATGGAAACTTAAAAGTAATAATCGCAACGTTTAATTAAATGTAAATTCTGTTATTCTATAAAAATTGTAGTTATCGGGTTTTTAAATTGTTCTTCAAATAAAATGTCGATATGTTGCAGAATAAGTTTTCTAATGTCGGACGAATTCTCAAATAAATTGTTAATTCCGAATTAAACTGTTCAGACAAAGGACTGACTCGAAGGCCCCGCCCGTATCCTGAATTTAATTCGCTGAACAATGAAAGATTTATTAACTCCACTGAGAAACGCTGAATCACTATTCAGTCCGACAAAATTATGTTTATTCAAACTGGGAATTTGAATTTGTAAAAATGGAAAATCAATACGTTACGAAATAAGATTCCAGATGTCGGATGAATTCTCAAATAAATTGTTAATTCCGAATTAAACTGTTCAGACGAAGGACTGACTCGAAAGCCACGCCCGCATCCTGAATTTAACTCGTTGAACAATGAAAGAGTTATTAACACCACCAAGGAACGCTGAATCACTGTTCGGTTCGACAAAAATACGTTTATTTAAACTGGGAATTTAAATTTGTAAAAATGGAAAATCAATACGTTACGAAATAAGATTCCAGATGTCGGATGAATTCTCAAATAAATTGTTGATTCCGAATTAAACTGTTCAGACGAAGGACTGACTCGAAAGCCACGCCCGTATCCTGAATTTAACTCGTTGAACAATGAAAGAATTATTAACTCCACCAAGGAACGCTGAATCACTATTCGGTCCGACAAAATTATGTTTTTTTAAAATGAGAATTTAAATTTCGTAAAGTCTTTTATGAACTGATTCTGCAAGATCTACTTCCGTCGTTACTTTTTCTTTATACCCGGTGCTTCTAATTTCACTCAATTCGGTGGCTAATTGCCTGTCGTACGCCCGCAAAAAGTTCGCTAAAAATTCTCAACACCGTATTCACTGTCTGCGTCGTGCGTACGTCCGTCGTGCGTTGTCCGTCGTGCTTTTCGTCGTGCCTCCTAGCTTCACACGTAGCTTCACACCTTCTCCGGCAAAATCGCCTCCTTTTATAGGAGTGCCCACCCCTCTTTCTCGATCACTCCTTCTTTTTAGGTATTAGACTAAATCTCCTTATAAGGATCGCAAGAGAGGATCGCGCGATGATGCTTTATATTATGGGGCGGAGAATAAATGGCATGATTTTTCGGTCGCTATCCGCGGTGTTCATTATTTCGCCTAGCGACCGAGCTCCCGTTCGTACACCCGTACTTCCAAGAAGATGTCGTCTCAAGGCCGTTACCTCCTACTTCGATTGCTTGGTCAGCAACTAGCATCTTCGTGAACTCCTTAATTCTAACTCGCTCTTTGCATCGCCGAAGCTATCGTTTCCTGGAATTCTTAATATAGATCTCTGGAGTCTCGAGCGTCTCTATACCAACCAACGAATTGAACAGCCTGTTGCTGATATAAAACACGCTTTGGTTACCAATATCCCTGCAGCTTAGTACTTTATTACGTGTCGCGTTAATCAACTACCTTATTTTTATAATTACTAAATTCCTCTGCATGTATTACGACAAAATAACTAAATACGAGGTTTTCGTTAGTATAATTCAATACGACGTTTTCTGATCACGATCCCAATATAATTATTGGAAGTAATTTTGTATTAAGAATGGTCGTAATTCTTGTTGTTATTTTGTCGTACTTATGTATTATTATTTTATCATTATGAACCATTATGGTTTTTGTAGAATAACTGTTGTTAATATAATTTTCCTAAGTCTTTAACGTGGTGACCTAAATCCGCATCACGCCTTTATAATATTCGGTCTCGTGATTTATAAATTCCAATGTTTAATTACCTCGTTCCTGCATAGTTAATTTTTATTATTTCGTTATAAATGTATTTCTTGTCAAATTTTACTTAGCATATATATCGTGTTTTTAATCCTTTTTCATTATGTCAAAATATTTCTCTCTCTCTAGTGTTTCTTTGGTTTGTATTTTCTTCCGAGTCTCGATTTATAACAGCATTAATGAAAGGAACGGAATCTGCGACCTTTAATAATTTGATTTAGACATCTACGTGACATCAGCATTTATTGGGATTTCGTTTCGATCTCGATACAAGGTCGCAAGTATTTCCCACAATGGATCTTTGATCCCTAACAGCAGTCGGTAATTTCTCTTGATTAGTAATGAGAAGCCGTTCTTTAATTTTAAGAGGGCGTGGAGGAAGATTTCTTAAAGCAACATAGTTACTCCAGGGGTACCCATTTGAGTGGGGAATCTGTTCTGCCAACTCCGGGTCCCCTCTTTATCTAGCCGGTAAGACAGCATTTATGCCTGTCCGTTGTAACGGATTCTGATACGCGATCCGCGAGCGCGCCGCACGCGCAGCACCCCCGCGAGACCGGGCGCGTAAATTCAAAACGAAAAAGCAGAGAGAGCGAGAGACAAATATAGTGGCTTGGGCGAGCTGACTACTGATAAAGTATAAAACATGATTAATTGTAAATGCGGCATTATGAACATTATTTGTAATATATAAATATTATTAGATGTACGAATATACCAGTATTTTCCCACGTACGCCAGGCGGAAATGCCGCGCTGCGAAGAAACGTGCTAGACATAAAAGAATCTGCCTACGCTCCTTGTACAACAATAAAGAAACGCAATAGAGTGTGCTTTCCTAAGTCGAGCCGTGACGATTCAAGTGTCCTTCATATGGGCCCAGAATGTGAATCCCTTAAAAGAGCGTCTTTGCTAGACGCACAGATAGTAAAATGCAAATTGTAGAAAGTCGAGACATCCTTAGTTTTAACGTACAAGGCGAGCTCCGTCGCCAGACACTCCAAAGGGCCAACCGTACTTCGACTGTGGGCCATATGGTGTCCAAATTGCAGCCAAGGAACAATAGCCACTTTCTCGCTCGGGGGTGACGCGGACGCTTGACGCAAGCGTCTCGCACGGTCGCGCGTGGGAGCAAGCGTTCGCGTCGAACTGAGGGTTGATTGGCTAGGGGTGGGCCCGTGGGGCGTAACTCCTGGCCCACCAGCAGCCCGCGAGCCTAGAGTTAACACGGAGAGAAGTCAGATTCTTGAGACTAGTTGAGCGCGACGGAACTGTCTTCGAGAAAACGGTTGTTATTATTTTGCACTAAGATAAATTAAAGTTCATAAATTCCTTTGAATAAATAGAGTGTTCGAGTTCGTGTTTAATTCCGAGTTACAATTGTGTTTTCTTCCCAATTAATTCCGAGTACAGGTCAGCCCGGACGAGGTGAGCTTTAGCTCTTCGACGTGGATTGGACATCGGTGGTAACCACTCTCGTGCTGGTCTGAATTGGGACGCTCGAATTCTCGCGCCGAAACCGGTTGAGTGTTACACCGCAGTTAGGCGCAGTGATCCCTTTCTTCAACTATTTCTCATATTGGGAGAAGAAAAAATGGCGTAGCCAGGCGAGCGCCTCTATGACGAAGCGGGCCCACCGCACCCCGCTAGACCTCACGAACGCCCGTCTTCTCCGATCGTGGCCGAGTGCTTGCGGCAGGCAACCAACGCTCGGCGCGAAGAGAGGCGCGCGCGGCCGCGGGACCGCATCCCAGCTACAGATATCCCTCGCATATGAGAACTTTAGGTCATGCAGCAAAATTTCGCTCCGTTCATATCAACTATTCGTACCGAATATTACTATCCGCGAGAATTTATTCTATTCTCGACCGATATTGTAAAAATCGATCTTGCATTTACTTATTTTAGTTATTAGAGAGAGAAATAAAATGAAGTTGCGTCAGGACGTAACACTTTACATGTTTCCAGATGAATTTGTTCTCGCTCTCAATTTCTCCACTATCGGGGTGGCAATCTCTCTCAAGAAATGGCAAACGCACAATTGAATTCACTTTCCACATTAAAAATCCAAAATTGGTACCTAAGACTTTAACAATACAAGTTTTTTTTTTCAATCTCTACATTTTTGCAGATGAATTTATTCGCGCTCGCAATTTGTCCACTATCGGGCTGGCAATCTCCCACAAGAAATTGCAAACGCAGGATTGAATTCACTTTCCACATTAAAAATCCAAAATTGGTACCTAAGACTTTAACATTACAAGTTTTTTTTCAATCGCTACATGATTCCAGATGAATTTCTTTACGCTCGCAATTCGTCCACTATCGGGGTGGCAATCACTCTCAAGAAATGGCAAACGCACTATTGAATTCAGTTTCCGCATTAACAATCCAAACTTGGTACCGAAGCCTTTATCAATAAATTTTTTTTTTCAATCTCAACATGTTCCCAGATGAATTTAGCCGCGATCGCTATTTTTTCACTATCGGGGCGACAACCTGTTTCAAGAAGTGGGAAACGCACTATTGAATTCACTTTCCGCATTAAAAATCCAAAATTGGTACCTAAGACTATAACATTAAAACTTTTGTTTTCAATATCTACATGTTTCCAGATGAATTTATTTGCGCTCGCAATTTGTCCACTATCGGGGTAGCAACATGTTTCAAGAAGTGTCAAACGCACTATTGAATTCACTTTCCGCCTTAAAAATCCAAAATTGGTACCTAAGACTCTAATATTACAAGTTTTATTTTTCAATCCCTACATTTTCCAGTTGAATTTATTCTCGCTCGCAATTTGTCCACTTTCGGGATAGCAACCTGTCTCAAGAAGTGGCAAACGCACTATTGAATTCACTTTCCACATTAAAAATCCAAAATTGGTACCTAAGACTCTAATATTACAAGTTTTCTTTCTCAATCTCTAAATTTTTCAGATGGATTTATTCTCGCTCGCAATTTCTCCACTATCGGGGTGACAACCTGTTTCAACAAGTGAGAAACGCACTATTGAATTCACTTTCCGCATTGAAAATCCAAAATTAATACCTAAGACTTTAACATTAAAAGTCTTTTTTTCAATCTCAACATGTTCCCAGATGAATTTAGCCGCGATCGCTATTTTTTCACTATCCGGGTGGCAACCTGTTTCAAGAAGTGGAAAACGCACTATTGAATTCACTTTCAGCATTAAAAATCCAAAATTGTTACCTAAGACTCTAATATAACAAGTTTTTTTTTCAATCTCTACATGATTCCAGGTGAATTTATTTGCGCTCGCAATTTGTCCACTATCGGGGTGGCAACCTGTCTCAAGAAGTGGCAAACGCACTATTGAATTCACTTTCCACATTAAAAATCCACACTTGGTACCGAAGCCTTTATCATTACAAATTTTTTTTTCAATCTCAACATGTTCCCAGATGAATTTAGCCGCGATTGCTATTTTTTCACGATCGGGGTGGCAACCTGTTTCAAGAAGTGCGAAACGCACGATTGAATTCACTTTCCGCACTAACAATCCACACTCGGTACCGAAGCCTTCATCGTTACAATTTTTTTTCAATCTCAACAAGTTCCCAGATAAATTTAGCCGCGATCGCTTTTTTTTACTATCTGGGTGGCAACCTGTTTCAAGAAGTGGCAAACGCACTATTGATTTCAGTTTCCGCATTACAAATCCAAAATTGGTACCTAAGACTTTAACATTACAAGTTTTTTTTTTCACTTTCTACATGATTCCATATGAATTGATTTGTGCTCGCAATTTGTCCACTATCGGGGTGGCAATGTCTCTCAAGAAATGGCAAACGCACTATTGAATACACTTTCCCCATTAACAATCCAAACTTGGTACCCAAGCCTTTATCAATAAATTTTTTTTTTCAATCTCAACATGTTCCCAGATGCATTTAACCGCGATCCCTATTTTCTCACCTTCGGGGTGGGAACCTGTTTCAAGAAGTGGCAAACGCACTATTGAATTCACTTTCCGCATTTAAAATCCAAAATTGGTACCTAAGACTTTAACATTTGAAAAAGAATATCCTCGTGATACACAATTCTCGACGATATTCCACCCGGCGCGGCCTGGGTCAAGGGCTGCCGGGGCTCTGATATGACGAATAAATAAGAAATATACGTTTTGTTGAGCGCCAGTTAATTTAACGTAATTAACAACGATACTTTTGACGAATTATTCGGCCAGCTGCGGTTCGCATGGGGTTCCGCTGGAGACCCAAGGGAAAGATTGCAAGGGACAGCGAAATAAAGAATTACAATTGACAATTTTAACTTACAGTTGCTGCGTTTATTTGACGATCTCCGTCAGCCCCCTCGACTGTCGAATGTCTTTCCACCTTCCTTCAATGGTCGAGTGGTTCACAATTCCATTAAATATTATTTGACGAATACAATCGTCTATTAGAATGTCGACGAACAATAATCGACGGACACAATAAATCTAATAATTTCACAAATCAGGTTGACAGAGTACAGCGAGACTCCTCGAGGATAGTTTACGTTGACTGCTCGTTACAGACGTCGGCGAGCAAGTGATTTTCGATCGTCGCTCGATAGCGTAGCGTCGTACGTTACGTTAAGGGACTTGGACGCGTCCCTTCGCCCTACTTGGTTAATAGACCGGCCTATTTCGACGCGGCGCGTTGTCGCAGCCAGCGTCTTCTTACGCGTTCGAGTACGTCGATTAGGCGCGTAGATGTATCGATGCGCTAACGGCTCGCGGTGAGCGTCGTATAAAATTGTCGAATTCGCGCGACTTAAAATAAAAGCGCGATTTGTCGACGAGTCAGTTCGCGGTTCCGACGTCCAGGTGACGCAAATAATTTTTCCTGTCACACATTAATATTTTTGTCTCAATCTCTACATGTTTCCAGATAAATTTATTTGCGCTCGCAATTTATCCACTATCGGGGTGGCAACCTGTCTCAAAAAGTGGCAAACGCACTATTGAATTCACTTTCCGCACTGAAAATCCACACTTGGTACAGAAGCCTTTATCATTACAATTTTTTTTTTCAATCTCAACATGTTCCCAGATGAATTTAGCCGCGATCGCTTTTTTTACTGTCGGTGTGGCAACCTGTTTCAAGAAGTGGCAAACGCACTATTGAATTCACTTTCCGGATTTAAAATCCAAAATTGATACCTAAGACTTTAACATTAATATTTTTTCTCAATCTCTACATGTTTGAAGATGAATTTATTTGCGCTCGCAATTTGTCCACTATCGGGGTGGCAACCTGTCTCAAGAAGTGGCAAACGCACTATTGAATTCACTTTCCGCACTAACAATCCACACTTGGTACCGAAGCCTTCATCATTACAATTTTTTTTTCAATCTCAACAAGTTCCCAGATAAATTTAGCCGCGATCGCTTTTTTTTTACTATCGGGGTGGCAACCTGTTTCAAGAAGTGGCAAACGCACCATTGAATTCCCTTGCCACATAAACAATCCAAAATTAGTACCGAAGCCATTATGATTACAATTTTTTTTTCAATCTCAACAAGTTCTCAGATAAATTTAGCCGCGATCGCTTTTTTTTACTATAGGGGTGGCAGCCTGTTTCAAGAAGTGGCAAACGCAATATTAAATTAATTTTCCGCATTACAAATCCAAAATTGGTACCTGAGACTTTAATATTACAAGTTTTTTTCACAATCTCTACATGTTTCCAGATGAATTTATTCGCGCTCTTTTTTCAATATGTACATTTTCCAGATGAATTGATTCTCGCTCGCAATTTGTCCACTATCGGGGTGGCAATCTGTCTCAAGAAATGGCAATCGCACTATTGAATTCACTTTCCGCATTAAAAATCCAAAATTGGTACCTATGACTTTTACATAAAATTTTTTTTTTAAATTTCTACATGTTTCCAGATGAATTTAGCCGCGATCACTATTTTTTCACTATCGGGGTGGCAACCTGTTACAAGAAGTGGGAAACGCACTATTGAATTCATTTTCTGCATTACAAATTCAAAATTGGTACCTAAGACTTTAACATTACAAGTTTTTTTTTCAATCTGTACATTTTCCAGATGAATTTATTCTCGGTCGCAATTTGTTCACTATCGGGGTGGCAATCTCTCTCAAGAAATGGTAAACGCACTATTGAATTCACTTTCCACATTAAAAATTCAAACCTGGTACCTAAGACTTTAATATTACAAGTTTTTTTTTGTTAATCTCTACATTTTTCCAGATGAATTTATTCACGTTCTCAGTTTGTCCACTATCGGCGTGGCAACTTGTCTCAAGAAGTGGCAAACGCACTATTGAATTCACTTTCCGCATTACAAATCCAAAATTGGTACCTAAGACTTTAACATAACAATTTTTTTTTTCAATGCCTACATGTTTCCAGATGAATTCATTCTCGCTCGCAATTTGTCCACTATCGGGGTGGCAAAGTCTCTCAAGAAATCGCAAACGCACTATTGAATTCACATTCCACATTGAAAATCCAAAATTGGTACCTAAGACTTTAATGTCACAAGTTTTTTTTTCAATCTCTACATGATTCTTTTATGAATTTATTTGCGCTCGCAATTTGTCCACTATCGGGGTGGCAACCTGTCTCAAAAAGTGGCAAACGCACTATTGAATTCACTTTCCGCACTGACAATCCACACTTGGTACCGAAGCCTTTATCATTACAATTTTTTTTTTCAATCTCAACATGTTCCCAGATGAATTTAGCCGCGATCGCTTTTTTTACTGTCGGTGTGGCAACCTGTTTCAAGAAGTGGCAAACGCACTATTGAATTCACTTTCCGGATTTAAAATCCAAAATTGATACCTAAGACTTTAACATTAATATTTATTCTCAATCTCTACATGTTTCCAGATGAATTTATTTGCGCTCGCAATTTGTCCACTATCGGGGTGGCAACCTGTCTGAAGAAGTGGCAAACGCACTATTGAATTCACTTTCCGCACTAACAATCCACACTTGGTACCGAAGCCTTCATCATTACAATTTTTTTTTCAATCTCAACAAGTTCCCAGATAAATTTAGCCGCGATCGCTTTTTTTTTACTATCGGGGTGGCAACCTGTTTCAAGAAGTGGCAAACGCACCATTGAATTCCCTTGCCGCATAAACAATCCAAAATTAGTACCGAAGCCATTATCATTACAATTTTTTTTTCAATCTCATCAAGTTCTCAGATAAATTTAGCCGCGATCGCTTTTTTTTACTATAGGGGTGGCAGCCTGTTTCAAGAAGTGGCAAACGCAATATTAAATTAATTTTCCGCATTACAAATCCAAAATTGGTACCTAAGACTTTAATATTACAAGTTTTTTTCTCAATCTCTACATGTTTCCAGATGAATTTATTCGCGCTGTCAATTTGTCCACTATCGGGGTGGCAATCTCCCTCAAGAAATGATAAACGCACTATTGAATTCACTTGCCGCATAAACAATCCAAAAGTGATACCGAAGCCTTTATCATTACAATTTTTTTTTTCAATCTCAACAAGTTCACAGATGAATTTAGCCGCGATCGCTTTTTTTTACTATCGGGGTAGCGACCTGTTTCAAGAAGTGGCAAACGCATTATTGAAAATTGGTAGCTAAGACTTTAACATTACAAGTTTTTTTTTCAATCTCTACATGTTTCCAGATGAATTTATTCTCGCTCGCAATTTGTCCACTATCGGGGTGGCAATCTCTCTCAAGAATTGGCAAACGCAATATTGAGTTCACTTTCCACATTAAAAGTCCAAAATTGGTACCTAAGACTGTAACATTACAAGTTTTCTTTTTCAATCTCTACATTTTTGCAGATGAATTTATTCGCGGTCGCCATTTGTCCACTATCGGGGTGGCAATGTCTCTCAAGAAATGGCAAACGCACTATCGAATTCACTTTCCGCATTAACAATCCAAACTTGGTACCGAAGCCTTTATGAATAAATTTTTTTTTTTCAATCTCAACATGTTCCCGATGAATTTAGCCGCAATCGCTATTTTCCGACTTTCGGGGTGGCAACCTGTTTCAAGAAGTGGCAAAGGCGCTATTGAATTCACTTTCCGTATTAAAAATCCAAAATTGGTACCTAAGACTCTCATATTACAAGTTTTTTTTTCAATCCCTACATGTTTCCAGATGAATTTATTCCCGCTCGCAATTTGTCCACTATCGGGGTGGCAATCTGTCTCAAGAAATGGCAATCGCACGATTGAATTCACTTTCCACATTAAAAATCCAAAATTGTTACCTAAGACTCTCATATTACAAGTTTTTTTTTCAATCCCTACATGTTTCCAGATGAATTTATTCGCGCTCGCAATTTGTCCACTATCGGGGTGACAATCTGTCTCAAGAAGTGGCAAACGCACTATGCAATTCACTTGCTGCATAAACAATTCAAACATGGTACCGAAGCCTTTATCATTACAATTTTTTTTTCAATCTCAACAAGTTCCGAGATGAATTTAGCCGCGATCGCTTTTTTTTACTATCGGGGTGGCAACCGCTTTCAAGAAGTGGCAAACGCACTATTGAATTCATTTCCTGCATTACAAATCCAAAATTGGTACCTAAGACTTTAACATTACAAGTTTTTTTTATCAATCTACATGTTTCCAGATGAATTTATTTTCGCTCGCAATTTGTTCACAATCGGGGTGGCAATCTCTCTCATGAAATGCCAAACGCACTATTGAATTCACTTTTCACATTAAAAATCCAAAATTGGTACCTAAGACTTCAACATTGCAAGTTTTTTTCAATCACTACATAATTCCAGATGAATGCATTTGCGCTCGCAATTTGTCTACTATCGGGGTGGCAATGTCCCTCAAGAAATAACAAACGCACTATTGAAGTAAGGTTCCACATTAAAAATCGAAATTTGGTAACTAAGACTTTAACATTGCAAGTTTTTTTTTCAATCACTATATAATTCCAGATGAATTCATTTGCGCTCGCAATTTATCCACTATCGGGGTGGCAATCACTCTCAAGAAATGGCAAAGGCACTATTGAATTCACTTGCCGCATTAACAATCCAAACTTGGTACCGAAGCCTTTATCAATAAATTTTTTTTTTCGATCTCAACATGGTCCCAGATGAATTTAGCCGCGATCGCTATTTTCTCAATTTCGGGGAGGCAACATGTTTCAAGAAGTGGGAGACGCACTATTGAATTCACTTTCCGCATTAAAAATCCAATATTGGTAGCTAAGACTCTAATATTAAAAGTTTTTTTTTTCAATATGTACATTTTCCAGATGAATTGATTCTCGCTCGCAATTTGTCCACTATCGGGGTGGCAATCTGTCTCAAGAAATGGCAATCGTACTATTGAATTCACTTTCCGCATTAAAAATCCAAAATTGGTACCTATGACTTTAACATAAATTTTTTTTTTTAAATCTCTACATGTTTCCAGATGAATTTAGCCGCGATCACTATTTTTTCACTATCGGGGTGGCAACCTGTTACAAGAAGTGGGAAACGCACCATTGAATTCATTTTCTGCATTACAAATTCAAAATTGGTACCTAAGACTTTAACATTACAAGTTTTTTTTTCAATCTGTACATTTTCCAGATGAATTTATTCTCGGTCGCAATTTGTCCACTATCGGGGTGGCAATCTCTCTCAAGAAATGGTAAACGCACTATTGAATTCACTTTCCACATTAAAAATCCAAAACTGGTACCTAAGACTTTAATATTACAAGATTTTTTTGTTAATCTCTACATTTTTCCAGATGAATTTATTCACGCTCTCAATTTGTCCACTATCGGCGTGGCAACCTGTCTCAAGAAGTGGCAAACGCACTATTGAATTCACTTTCCGCATTACAAATCCAAAATTGGTACCTAAGACTTTAACATAACAATTTTTTTTTTCAATGCCTACATGTTTCCAGATGAATTTATTCTCGCTCGCAATTTGTCCACTATCGGGGTGGCAAAGTCTCTCAAGAAATGGCAAACGCACTATTGAATTCACATTCCACATTGGAAATCCAAAATTGGTACCTAAGACTTTAATATCACAAGTTTTTTTTTCAATCTCTACATGATTCTTTTATGAATTTATTTGCGCTCGCAATTTGTCCACTATCGGGGTGGCAACCTGTCTCAAGAAGTGGCAAACGCACTATTGAATTCACTTTCCGCAGTGACAATCCACACTTGGTACCGAAGCCTTTATCATTACAATTTTTTTTTTCAATCTCAACATGTTCCCAGATGAATTTAGCCGCGATCGCTTTTTTTACTGTCGGTGTGGCAACCTGTTTCAAGAAGTGGCAAACGCACTATTGAATTCACTTTCCGGATTTAAAATCCAAAATTGATACCTAAGACTTTAACATTAATATTTTTTCTCAATCTCTACATGTTTCCAGATGAATTTATTTCCGCTCGCAATTTGTCCACTATCGGGGTGGCAACCTGTCTCAAGAAGTGGCAAACGCACTATTGAATTCACTTTCCGCACTAACAATCCACACTTGGTACCGAAGCCTTCATCATTACAATTTTTTTTTCAATCTCAACAAGTTCCCAGATAAATTTAGCCGCGATCGCTTTTTTTTACTATCGGGGTGGCAACCTGTTTCAAGAAGTGGCAAACGCACCATTGAATTCCCTTGCCGCATAAACAATCCAAAATTAGTGCCGAAGCCATTATCATTACAATTTTTTTTTCAATCTCAACAAGTTCTCAGATAAATTTAGCCGCGATCGCTTTTTTTTACTATTGGGGTGGCAGCCTGTTTCAAGAAGTGGCAAACGCAATATTAAATTAATTTTCCGCATTACAAATCCAAAATTGGTACCTAAGACTTTAATATTACAAGTTTTTTTCTCAATCTCTACATGTTTCCAGATGAATTTATTCGCGCTCTCAATTTGTCCACTATCGGGGTGGCAATCTCCCTCAAGAAATGATAAACGCACTATTGAATTCACTTGCCGCATAAACAATCCAAAAGTGATACCGAAGCCTTTATCATTACAATTTTTTTTTTCAATCTCAACAAGTTCACAGATGAATTTAGCCGCGATCGCTTTTTTTTACTATCGGGGTAGCGACCTGTTTCAAGAAGTGGCAAACGCATTATTGAAAATTGGTAGCTAAGACTTTAACATTACAAGTTTTTTTTTCAATCTCTACATGTTTCCAGATGAATTTATTCTCGCTCGCAATTTGTCCACTATCGGGGTGGCAATCTCTCTCAAGAATTGGCAAACGCAATATTGAGTTCACTTTCCACATTAAAAGTCCAAAATTGGTACCTAAGACTGTAACATTACAAGTTTTCTTTTTCAATCTCTACATTTTTGCAGATGAATTTATTCGCGGTCGCCATTTGTCCACTATCGGGGTGGCAATGTCTCTCAAGAAATGGCAAACGCACTATTGAATTCACTTTCCGCATTAACAATCCAAACTTGGTACCGAAGCCTTTATCAATAAATTTTTTTTTTCAATCTCAACATGTTCCCGATGAATTTAGCCGCAATCGCTATTTTCCGACTTTCGGGGTGGCAACCTGTTTCAAGAAGTGGCAAAGGCGCTATTGAATTCACTTTCCGTATTAAAAATCCAAAATTGGTACCTAAGACTCTCATATTACAAGTTTTTTTTTTCAATCCCTACATGTTTCCAGATGAATTTATTCCCGCTCGCAATTTGTCCACTATCGGGGTGGCAATCTGTCTCAAGAAATGGCAATCGCACGATTGAATTCACTTTCCACATTAAAAATCCAAAATTGTTACCTAAGACTCTCATATTACAAGTTTTTTTTTTTCAATCCCTACATGTTTCCAGCTGAATTTATTCGCGCTCGCAATTTGTCCACTATCGGGGTGACAATCTGTCTCAAGAAGTGGCAAACGCACTATGGAATTCACTTGCTGCATAAACAATTCAAACTTGGTACCGAAGCCTTTATCATTACAATTTTTTTTTTCAATCTCAACAAGTTCCCAGATGAATTTAGCCGCGATCGCTTTTTTTACTATCGGGGTGGCAACCGCTTTCAAGAAGTGGCAAACGCACTATTGAATTCATTTCCTGCATTACAAATCCAAAATTGGTACCTAAGACTTTAACATTACAAGTTTTTTCAATCTACATGTTTCCAGATGAATTTATTTTCGCTCGCAATTTGTTCACAATCGGGGTGGCAATCTCTCTCATGAAATGCCAAACGCACTATTGAATTCACTTTTCACATTAAAAATCCAAAATTGGTACCTAAGACTTTAATATTGCAAGTTTTTTTCAATCACTACATAATTCCAGATGAATGCATTTGCGCTCGCAATTTGTCCACTATCGGGGTGGCAATGTCCCTCAAGAAATAACAAACGCACTATTGAAGTCAGGTTCCACATTAAAAATCGAAAATTGGTAACTAAGACTTTAACATTGCAAGTTTTTTTTTTCAATCACTATATAATTCCAGATGAATTCATTTGCGCTCGCAATTTATCCACTATCGGGGTGGCAATCACTCTCAAGAAATGGCAAAGGCACTATTGAATTCACTTGCCGCATTAACAATCCAAACTTGGTACCGAAGCCTTTATCAATACATTTTTTTTTTCGATCTCAACATGGTCCCAGATGAATTTAGCCGCGATCGCTATTTTCTCAATTTCGGGGAGGCAACATGTTTCAAGAAGTGGGAGACGCACTATTAAATTCACTTTCCGCATTAAAAATCCAATATTGGTAGCTAAGACTCTAATATTAAAAGTTTTTTTTGTCAATATGTACATTTTCCAGATGAATTGATTTTCGCTCGCAATTTGTCCACTATCGGGGTGGCAATCTGTCTCAAGAAATGGCAATCGCACTATTGAATTCACTTTCCGCATTAAAAATCCAAAATTGGTACCTATGACTTCAATATAAAATTTTTTTTTTAAATCTCTACATGTTTCCAGATGAATTTAGCCGCGATCACTATTTTTTCACTATCGGGGTGGCAACCTGTTACAAGAAGTGGGAAACGCACCATTGAATTCATTTTCTGCATTACAAATTCAAAATTGGTACCTAAGACTTTAACATTACAAGTTTTTTTTTCAATCTCTACATTTTCCAGATGAATTTATTCTCGGTCGCAATTTGTCCACTATCGGCGTGGCAACCTGTCTCAAGAAGTGGCAAACGCACTATTGAATTCACTTTCCGCATTACAAATCCAAAATTGGTACCTAAGACTTTAACATAACAATTTTTTTTTCAATGCCTACATGTTTCCAGATGAATTTATTCTCGCTCGCAATTTGTCCACTATCGGGGTGGCAAAGTCTCTCAAGAAATGGCAAACGCACTATTGAATTCACATTCCACATTGAAAATCCAAAATTGGTACCAAAGACTTTAATATTACAAGTTTTTTTTTCATTCTCTACATGATTCTTTTATGAATTTATTTGCGCTCGCAATTTGTCCACTATCGGGGTGGCAATGTCTCTCAAGAAATGGCAAACGCACTATTGAATACACTTTCCCCATTAACAATCCAAACTTGGTACCCAAGCCTTTATCAATAAATTTTTTTTTTCAATCTCAACATGTTCCCAGATGCATTTAGCCGCGATCCCTATTTTCTCACCTTCGGGGTGGCAACCTGTTTCAAGAAGTTGGAAACGCACTATTGAATTCAATTTCCGCGTTAAAAATCCAAAATTGTTACCTAAGACTCTCACATTACAAGTTTTTTTTTCAATCTCTACATGTTTCCAGATGAATTTATTCTCGCTCGCAATTTGTCCACTATCGGAGTGGCAATCTCTCTAAAGAAATGACAAACGCACTATTGAGTTCACTTTCCACATTAAGAATCCACAATTAGTACCTAAGACTTTAATATTACAAGTTTTTGTTCAATCTCTACATTTTTCCAGATGAATTTATTCGCGCTAGCAATTTGTCCACTATCGGGGTTGCAACCTGTCTCATGAAGTGGCAAACGAACTATTGAATTCACTTTCCGCATTACAAATCCAAAATTGGTACCTAAGACTTTAACATCACTAGTTTTTTTTTTCAATCTCTACATGATTCCAGATGAATTTATTTGCGCTCGCAATTTGTCAACCATCGGGGTGGCAATCTCTCTCAAGACGTGGCAAACGCACTATTGGATTCATTTTCTGCATTACAAATCCAAAATTTGTACCTAAGACTTTAACATTACAAGTTTTTTTCAATCTCTACATGTTTCCAGATGAATTTATTCGCGCTCGCAATTTGTCCACTATCGGGGTAGCAACCTATCTCATGAAGTGGCAAACGAACTATTGAATTCACTTTCCGCATTACAAAGCCAAAATTGGTACCTAAGACTTTAACATTACTAGTTTTTTTTTTTCAATCTCTACATGATTCCAGATGAATTTATTTGCGCTCGCAATTTGTGAAGTATCGGGGTGGCAATCTCTGTCAAGACGTGGCAAACGCTCTATTCGATTCATTTTCTGCCTTACAAATCCAAAATTGGTACCTAAGACTTTAACATTACAAGTTTTTTTTTAATCTCTACATGTTTCCAGATGAATTTATTCTCGTTCGCAATTTGTCCACTATGGGGGTGGCAATCTCTCTCAAGAAATGGCAAACGCACTATTGAATTCACATTCCACATAAAAAATCCAAAATTGGTACCTAAGACTTTAACATTGCAAGTTTTTTTTTTCAATCTCTACATGTTTTCAGATGAATTTATTCTCGCCCGCAATTTGTCATCTATCGGGGTGGCAACCGTTTTCAAGAAGTGGCAAACGCACGATTGAATTCATTTTCTGCGTTACAAATCCAAAATTGGTACCTAAGACTTTAATATTACAAGTTTTTTTTGCAATGCCTACATGTTTCCAGATAAATTTATTCTCGCTCGCAATTTGTCCACTATCGGGGTGGCAACTTGTCTCAAGAAGTGGCAAACGCACTATTGAATTCACTTGCCGCATAAACAATTCAAAATTGGTACCGAAGCCTTGATCATTACAATTTTTTTTTCAATCTCAACATGTTCCCAGATGAATTTAGCCGCGGTCGCTATTTTTTCACTATCGGTGTGGCAACCTGTTTCCAGAAGTGGCAAACGCACTATTGAATTCAATTTCCGCGTTAAAAATCCAAAATTGTTACCTAAGACTTTAACATTACAAGTTTTTTCTTCAATCTACATGTTTCCAGAAGCATTTATTCGCGTTCGCAATTTGTCCACTGTCGGGGTGGGAATCTCCCACAAGAAATGGCAAACACAGTTTGAATTCACTTTCCACATTAAAAATCCAAAATTGGTACCTAAGACTTAAAATTACAAGTTATTTTTTTTCAATCTCTACATGATTCCAGATGAATTTATTTACGCTCGCAATTTGTCCACTATCGGGGTGGCAATCACTCTCACGATATGGCAAACGCACTATTGAATTCAGTTTCCGCATTAACAATCCAAACTTGGTACCGAAGCCTTTATCAATACATTTTTTTTCAATCTCAACATGTTCCCAGATGTATTTAGCCGCGATCGCTATTTTTTCACTATCGGGGTGGCAACCTGTTTCCAGAAGTAGCAAACGCACTATTGATTTCATTTTCTGCATTACAAGTCCAAAACTGGTACCTAAGACTTTAACAATACAAGTTTTTTTTCTTCAATCTACATGTTTCCAGATGAATTTATTCTCGCTCGCAATTTGTTCACTATCGGGGTGGCAACCTGTTTCAAGAAGTGGCAAACGCACTATTGAATTCACTTTCCGCATTAAAAATCCAAAATTGGTACCCAATACTTTAATATTACAAGTTTTTCTTTCAATCCCAACATGTTTCCAGATGAATTTAATCGCGCTCGCAATTTGTCCAATATCGGGGTGGCAACCTGTCTCAAAAAGTGGCAAACGTACCATTGAATCACAGCAATCCACACTTGGTACCGAAGCCTTTATCGTTACAAATTTTTTTTTCAATCTCAACATGAGCCCAGATGAATTTAACCGCGATCGTTATTTTCTCACTTTCGGGGTGGCGACCTGTGTCAAGAAGTGGCAAACGCACTATTGAATTCACTTTCCGCCTTAAAAATCCAAGATTGGTACCGAAGCCTTTATCATTACAATTTTTTTTTCAATCTCAACAAGTTCCCAGCTGAATTAAGCCGGGACAGCTTTTTTTTACTATCGGGGTGGCAACCTGTTTCAAGAAGTGTCAAACGCACTATTGAATTCATTTTCTGCATTACAAATCCAAAATTGGTACCTAAGACTTTAACATTGCAAGTTTTTGTTTCAATCTCTACATGTTTCCAGATGAATTTATTCTCGCTCGCAATTTGTCCACTATCGGGGTGGCAATCTCTCTCAAGAAATGGCAAACGCACTATTGAATTCACTTTCCACATTAAAAATCCAAAATTAGTACCTAATACTTTAATATTACAAGTTTTTTTTCAATCTCTACATTTTTCCAGATGAATTTATTCGCGCTCGCAATTTGTCCACTATCAGGGTGGCAACCTGTCTCATGAAGTGGCAAACGCTCTATTGAATTCACTTTCCGCATTACAAATCCAAAATTGGTACCTCAGACGTTAACATTACAAGTTTTTTTTTCAATTTACATGTTTCCAGAAGAATTTATTCTCGCTCGCAATTTGTTCACTATCGGGGTGGTAATCTCTCTCAAGAAATGGCAAACGCACTATTGAATTCACGTTCCACATAAAAAATCCAAAATTGGTACCTAAGACTTTAACATTGCAAGTTTTTTTTCAATCTCTACATGTTTCCAGATGAATTTATTCTCGCCCGCAATTTGTCAACTATTGGGGTGGCAACCGATTTCAAGAAGTGGCAAACGCACTATTGAATTCATTTTCTGCATTACAAATCGAAAATTGGTACCCAAGACTTGAGTATTACAAGTTTTTTTTTTCAATCCCTACATGTTTCCAGATGAATTTATTCACGCTCGCAATTTGTCCACTATCGAGGTGGCAACCTGTGCCAAGAAGTGGCAAACGCACTATTGAATTCCCTTGCCGCATAAACAATTCAAACTTGGTACCGAAGCCTTTATCATTACAATTTTTTTTTTTCAATCTCAACAAGTTCCCACATTAATTTAGCCGAGATCGCTTTTTTTACTGTCGGGGTGGCAACCTGTTTCAAGAAGTGGCAAACGCACTATTGAATTCATTTTCTGCATTACAAATCCAAAATTGGTACGCAAGACTTGAGTATTACAAGTTTTTTTTTTCAGTCCCTACATGTTTTCAGATGAATTTATTTTCGCTCGCAATTTGTTCACTATCTGGGTGGCAATCTCCCTCAAGAAATGGCTAACGCACTATTGAATTCACTTTCCACATTAAAAATCCAAAATTGGTACCTAAGACTTTAACATTACAAGTTTTTTTTTTAATCTCTACATGATTCCAGATGAATTTATTTGCGCTCGCAATTTGTCCACTATCGGGGTGGCAACCTGTTTCAAGAAGTGCGAAACGCACTATTGAATTCACTTTCCGCACTAACAATCCACACTTGGTACCGAAGCCTTCATCGTTACAATTTTTTTTCAATCTCAACAAGTTCCCAGATAAATTTAGCCGCGATCGCTTTTTTTTTACTATCGGGGTGGCAACCTGTTTCAAGAAGTGGCAAACGCACTATTGATTTCAGTTTCCGCATTACAAATCCAAAATTGGTACCTAAGACTTTAACATTAATATTTTTTCTCAATCTCTACATGTTTCCCGATGAATTTATTTGCGCTCGCAATTTGTCCACTATCGGGGTGGCAACCTGTCTCAAGAAGTGGCAAACGCACTATTGAATTCACTTTCCGCACTAACAATCCACACTTGGTACCGAAGCCTTCATCATTACAATTTTTTTTTCAATCTCAACAAGTTCCTAGATAAATTTAGCCGCGATCGCTTTGTTTTTACTATCAGGGTGGCTACCTGTTTCAAGAAGTGGCAAACGCACCATTGAATTCACTTGCAGCATAAACAATCCAAAATTAGTACCGAAGCCATTATCATTACAATTTTTTTTTCAACCTCAACAAGTTCCCAGATATATTTAGCCGCGATCGCTTTTTTTTTACTATAGGGGTGGCAGCCTGTTTCAAGAAGTGGCAAACGCAATATTAAATTAATTTTCCGCATTACAAATCCAAAATTGGTACCTAAGACTTTAATATTACAAGTTATTTTCTCAATCTCTACATGTTTCCAGATGAATTTATACGCACTCTCAATTTGTCCACTATCGGGGTGGCAATCTCCCTCAAGAAATGATAAACGCACTATTGAATTCACTTTCCGCATTAAAAATCCAAAATTGGTACCTAAGACTCTAATATTACGAGTTTTTTTTTCAATCTCTACATTTTCCAGATGAATTTATTCTCGCTCGCAATTTGTCCACTATCGGGGTGACAACCTGTTTCAACAACTGGGAAACGCACTATTGAATTCACTTTCCGCATTGAAAATCTAAAATTGGTACCTAAGACTGTAACATTACAAGTTTGCTTTTTCAATCTCTACATTTTTGCAGATGAATTTATTCGCGGTCGCAATTTGTCCACTATCGGGGTGGCAATGTCTCTTAAGAAATGTCAAACGCACTATTGAATTCACTTTCCGCATTCACAATCCAAACTTGGTACCGAAGCCTTTATCGATAAATTTTTTTTTTCAATCCCTACATGTTTCCAGATGAATTTATTCTCGCTCGCAATTTGTCCACTGTCGGGGTGACAATCTGTCTCAAGAAGTGGCAAACGCACTATGGAATTCACTTGCTGCATAAACAATTCAAACTTGGTACCGAAGCCTTTATCATTACAATTTTTTCTCAACAAGTTCCCAGATGAATTTAGCCGCGATCGCTTGTTTTTACTATCGGGGTGGCAACCGATTTCAAGAAGTGGCAAACGCACTATTGAATTCATTTCCTGCATTACAAATCCAAAATTGGTACCTAAGACTTTAACATTACAAGTTTTTTTTTCAATCTACATGTTTCCAGATGAATTGATTCTCGCTCGGAATTTGTTCACAATCGGGGTCGCAATCTCTCTCATGAAATGCCAAACGCACTATTGAATTCACTTTTCACATTAAAAATCCAAAATTGGTACCTAAGACTTTAACATTGCAAGTTTTTTTCAATCACTACATAATTCCAGATGAATGCATTTGCGCTCGCAATTTGTCCGCTATCGGGGTGGCAATGTCCCTCAAGAAATAACAAACGCACTATTGAAGTCAGGTTCCACATTAAAAAACGAAAATTGGTAACTAAGACTTTAACATTGCAAGTTTTTTTTTCAATCACTACATAATTCCAGATGAATTCATTTGCGCTCGCAATTTGTCCACTATCGGGGTGGCAATCACTCTCAAGAAATGGCAAAGGCACTATTGAAGTCACTTGCCGGATTAACAATCCAAACTTGGTACCGAAGCCATTATCAATAAATTTTTTTTTTCAATCTCAACATGGTCCCAGATGAATTTAGCCGCGATCGCTATTTTCTCACTTTCGGGGAGGCAACATGTTTCAAGAAGTGGGAGACGCACTATTGAATTCACTTTCCGCATTAAAAATCCAATATTGGTAGCTAAGACTCTAATATTAAAAGTTTTTTTTTTCAATATCTACATTTTCCAGATGAATTGATTCTCGCTCGCAATTTATCCACTATCGGGGTGGCAATCTGTCTCAAGAAATGGCAATCGCACTATTGAATTCACTTTCCGCATTAACAATCCAAACTTAGTACCGAAGCCTTTATCATGAGAAATTTTTTTTCAATCTCAACAACTTCCCAGATGAATTTAGCCGCGATCGCTTTTTTATAATATTGGGGTTGCAACCTGTTTCAAGAAGTTGCAAACGCACTATTGAATTCACTTTCCGCGTTAAAAATCCAAAATTGTTACCTAAGACTCTCACATTACAAGTTTTTTTTCAATCTCTACATGTTTCCAGATGAATTTATTCTCGCTCGCAATTTGTCCACTATCGGGGTGGCAATCTCTCTCAAGGAGTGGCAAACGCACTATTGGATTCATTTTCTGAATTACAAATCCAAAATTGGTACCTAAGACTTTAACATTGCAAGTTTTTTTTTTCAATCTCTACATGTTTCCAGATGAATTTATTCTCGCCCGCAATTTGTCAACTATTGGGGTGGCAACCGGTTTCAAGAAGTGGCAAACGCACTATTGAATTCATTTTCTGCATTACAAATCCAAAATTGGTACCCAAGACTTCAGTATTACAAGTTTTTTTTTCAATCCCTACATGTTTCCAGATGAATTTATTCACGCTCGCAATTTGTTCACTATCGGGGTGGCAACCTGTGCCAAGAAGTGGCAAACGCACTATTGAATTCACTTGCCGCATAAACAATCCAAACTTGGTACCGAAGCCTTTATCATTACAATTTTCTTTTTCAATCTCAACAAGTTCCCACATGAATTTAGCCGAGATCGCTTTTTTTACTGTCGGGGTGGCAACCTATTTCAAGAAGTGGCAAACGCACTATTGAATTCACTTTCGCCATTTAAAATCCAAAATTGGTACCTAAGACTTTAACATTAATATTTTCTTTTTCAATTTCTACATGTTTCCAGATGAATTTATTCTCCTTCGCAATTTTTCCACTATCGGGGTGGCAATCTGTATCAAGAAATGGCAATCGCACTATTGAATTCACTTTCCGCATTAAAAATCCAAAATTGGTACCCAATACTTTAATATTACAAGTTTTTCTTTCAATCCCTACATGTTGCCAGATGAATTTAATCGCGCTCGCAATTTGTCCAATATCGGGGTGGCAACCTGTCTCAAGAAGTGGCAAATGCACCATTGAATCACAACAATCCACACTTGGTACCGAAGCCTTTATCATTACAATTTTTTTTTTGTTCAATCTCAACATGTTCCCAGATGAATTTAGCCGCGATCGCTAATTTTTCGCTATCGGGGTGTCAACCTGTTTTAAGAAGTGGCAAACGCACTATTGAATTCACTTGCCGCATAAACAATCCAAAATTGATACCGAAGCCTTTATCATTACAATTTTTTTTTCAATCTCAACAAGTTCCCAGATGAATTTAGCCGCGACCGCTTTTTTTTACTATCGGGGTGGCAACCTGTTTCAAGAAGTGGCAAATGCAATATTGAATTAATTTTCTGCATTACAAATCCAAAATTCGTACCTAAGACTCTAATATTACAAGTTTTTTTTTTCAATCTCTACATTTTCCAGATGAATTTATTCTTGCTCGCAATTTGTCCACTATCGGGGTGACAACCTGTTTCAACAAGTGGGAAACGCACTATTGAATTCACTTTCCGCATAGAAAATTCAAAGTTGGTACGTAAGACTTTAACATTAAAAGTCTTTTTTTCAATCTCAACAGGTTCCCAGATGAATTTAGCCACTATCGCTATTTGTCCACTATCGGGGTCGCAATCTCTCTCAAGAAGTGGCAAACGCACTATTGATTTCACGTTCCGCATTACAAATCCAAAATTGGTACCTAAGACTTTAACATTACAAGTTTTTTTTCACTTTCTACATGATTCCATATGAATTTATTTGCGCTCGCAATTTGTCCACTATCGGGGTGGCAATGTCTCTCAAGAAATGGCAAACGCACTATTGAATACACTTTCCCCATTAACAATCCAAACTTGTTACCCAAGCTTTTAGCAATACATTTTTTTTTCAATCTCAACAGGTTCCCAGATGCATGTAGCCGCGATCCCTATTTTCTCACCTTCGGGGTGGGAACCTGTTTCAAGACGTGGCACACGCATTATTGAATTCACTTTCCGCCCTAAAAATCCACACTTGGTACCGAAGCCTTTATCATTACAAATTTTGTTTTCAATCTCAACATGTTTGTCATTTTTTCACTATCGGGGTGGCAACCTGTTTCATTAAGTGGCAAACGGACTATTGAATTCACTTTCCGCATTAAAAATCCAAAATTGTTACCTAAGACTCTAATATTACAAGTTTTTTTTTCAACCCCTACATGTTTCCAGAAGAATTTATTCTCGCTCGCAATTTGTCCACTATCGGGGTGGCAACCTGTTTCAAGAAGTGGCAAACGCACTGTTGAATTCACTTGCCGCATAAACAATCCAAAATTGGTACCGAAGCCTTTATCACTACAATTTTTATTTTCAATCTCAACAAGTTCCCGTATGAATTTAGCCGCGATCGCTTTTTTTACTATCGGGGTGGCAACCTGTTTCAAGAAGTGGGAAACGCACTATTGAATTCACTGTCCGGATTACAAATCCAAAATTGGTACCTAAGACTTCAACATTACAAGTTTTTTTTTCAATCTCTACATGTTTCCAGATGAATTTATTCGCACTCTCAATTTGTCCACTATCGGGGTCGCAACCTGTCTCAAGAAGTGGCAAACGCACTATTGAATTCACTTTCCGCATTACAAATCCACAATGGGTACCTAAGACTTTAACAGTAGAAGTTTTTTTTTCAATTTCTACATGTTTCCAGATGAATTTATTCTTGCTCGCAACTTGACAACTGTCGGGGTGGCAATCTCTCTCGCGAAATGGCAAACGCACTATTGAATTCACTTTCCACATTAAAAATCCAAAATTGGTACCGAAGCCTTTATCATTACAATTTTTTTTTCAATCTCAACAAGTTCCCAGATGAATTAAACCGGGACAGCTTTTTTTTACTATCGGGGTGGCAACCTGTTTCAAGAAGTGGCAAACGCACTATTGAATTCATTTTCTGTATTACAAATCCAAAATTGGTACCTAAGACTTTAACATTGCAAGTTTTTGTTTCAATCTCTACATGTTTCCAGATGAATTTATTCTCGCTCGCAATTTGTCCACTATCGGGGTCGCAATCTCTCTCAAGAAATGGCAAACGCACTATTGAATTCACTTTCCACATTAAAAATCCAAAATTAGTACCTAAGACTTTAATATTACAAGTTTTTTTTCAATCTCTACATTTTTCCAGATGAATTTATTCGCGCTCGCAATTTGTCCACTATCGGGGTGGCAACCTGTCTCATGAAGTGGCAAACGCACTATTGAATTCACTTTCCGCATTACAAATCCAAAATTGGTACCTCAGACTTTAACATTACAAGTTTTTTTTTTCAATTTACATGTTTCCAGAAGAATTTATTCTCGCTCGCAATTTGTTCACTATCGGGGTGGCAATCTCTCTGAAGAAATGGCAAACGCACTATTGAATTCACGTTCCACATAAAAAATCCAAAATTGGTACCTAAGACTTTAACATTGCAAGTTTTTTTTTCAATTCCTACATGTTTCCAGATGAATTTATTCTCGCCCGCAATTTGTCAACTATTGGGGTGGCAACCGGTTTCAAGAAGTGGCAAACGCACTATTGAATTCATTTTCTGCATTACAAATCCAAAATTGGTACCTAAGACTTGAGTATTACAAGTTTTTTTTCAATCCCTACATGTTTCCAGATGAATTTATTCACGCTCGCAATTTGTCCACTGTCGGGGTGGCGATCTCTCTCAAGAAATGGCAAACGCACTATTGAATTCACTTCCCGCATTAAAAATTCAAAATTGTTATCTAAGATTCTAATATTACACTTTTGTGTTCAATCCCTACATGTTTCCAGATGAATTTATTCTCGCTCGCAATTTGTCCACTATCGGAGTGACAACCTGTCTCAAGAAGTGGCAAACGCACTATTGAATTTACTTGCCGCATAAACAATCCAAACTTGGTACTGAAGCCTTTATCATTACAATTTTTTTTTAATCTCAACAAGTTCCCATATGAATTTAGCCGCGATCGCTTTTTTTTACAATCGGGGTGGCAACCAGTTTCAAGAAGTGGCAAACGCACTATTGAATTCACTTTCCGCATTAAAAATCCAAAATTGGTACCTAAGACTTTAATACTACAAGTTTTTTTTTCAGTCTCTACATGTGTTACGTCCCGTAACTTTTGGGTCCTACATCCTTAAAGGAGAACTTGCGTCAAGATGCTGGGGCAGGCAAATAGGGGCGCATATCGGGATGGACGCTCCGGATCCTGGAGGGCCGCTACACCTACGACGTGCGATTGAGTGTCTATGAGCATTTAGCGCGGGTCTGGGTGGGCCCTCAAACTACGAGAGTTGGAGCTCGCGTGTCCAATATATCGACCTAGATTATTATTTAAAAATTTAGATTAGGATCGACGGACCGTGGGTAATTCAACTCCGGCTTCATACAGGAGACAGAGCGTCCGCGAACTATGATATCGAGATGTTTACAGGAATGACCTAATCACTAAAGGGTCCCTGTACCTAAAGCCGCCTAGACGTCTGCGTCGTTCTTTGTGCAGTCGATAAACCTGAGAGCCATAACTTTTGCAATGCGACGTTGGGAGTCACACGTGGGCATCCAATGTTTTAAATAAGATAGGTACGTGAGATCAAAGACAAAGGATGGATTGTCGATTCCGCGAAAAGCCTCGTCCGTTGACTTGTTTTATTTTCGGTGTTAACTCCAGTATATACAGTTCATTTTTCGACCATATACAATCCTAGGTAGAAAGGGCTATATCGCGAACGAATGCTATCGAATATAATTAGAAATATGTCATCGGTCACTAGATGACAAATAATCAACCGGCGACGATTTTATATACCAACGCGACCAGTGAGATCACCTTTCGGCAGAGCCAAAACTTCTCAGAAGACGACCATACCAACACAGTGCAACTGAGAAGGAGGGCGTATCGGAGCTATGAAGATTGCAGTGGGCCAGAAGAGGATGGAGCGTTGCAGCCTACTACTAACACCGCTACAGCGAGGGCACACCACAGCACGGGCGTAAGAAGAGAATGAAGAATAAGGAAGCTATGCATGGCGGAAGCGGGAGGAGGACAGCATCATAGGCCTACGAGCAGCAGAGGGAAGGCGACGGAACTATGGAAACTCTCCTTCTCTGCCGATGGATACCCCGACGTCCCCTCGATGACTACTACGATTTAGGAACAAAAAGATTTAAATAATTATTGTTCAAATTATACATATATATATTTGTGTATATATATATATATATATATATATATATATTATATATCTTCACATGATTATATGCAGATTATAGTTATTGGCTAAATTTAAGGCTTACTCCATTAGCTTTAGGATATTGTTAATTAATAATTTAAATTATTTTAAAGATCGAGATTTCTCTAAATTAATAAATTTAATTCTTTAAATGAAGTTGTTAATTTACAAAAGTAAATTAACATGTATAAGTTGTCGAGATCGAAATCATTATCTTTGAAAATATATAAGTCATTGTTTATCGTTTTGAATAATTATTAATTGTCAATTAACTAATCGTTGCCTTGGAAGTTTAGGAGATTTATGTAAATGAGATTTCCATTATTTATCATAGATCGTTTAATTTATCAATAATCGATAATTGATAATTATTAATATTGAGACCATAGTGTTAATAAGCTAGCTCTAAGACAAAAGGCATGGTGGGGACGGCTGAATGAACTCATAGTGTGTGCCCCCTCCCAAGGGGTATCATTTGTATATCTTTGGCTGTCTATATAAGATGGAGCCCTTAAAGCTTCGAGTTAGTCGCGGTCCATAGTTTTTTTGCGCATAAGGTTCAATTCGCCGCTCAGAGTCACACTGGTTACCCGAGCCTGTGTGGAAGTCAAATTTTGATACTCTGTCGTAGCGCGCGTCAGTTAAAGTTCGAGTCCGTCGTTCCCCGGTCTTTATTCATTTTTAACTATTTTAAAGTGCAAAATTCATTGTTCATTTTTTTGTTTCAACTCAGTTTCTTTTTCGTAAATAAATCAAAGTGTTTTAAAAATCTATTAAGTGTTGTGGCATTAATTCATTTGCTGCACTCAACGACCACCCTACAACCGACTCCTGTTGCCGTTCCCGCTGAAGTTTCCTGTCACCGTCGTCGTTGCACCACTGTTTCCAGCTACCAGCCCACCGTTTTCACATCTACCCATCGGCTTTACAGCAGTACCGGTAAGTCAAGTTCTTTTATTCATTATCTACGTCGAAGAAACACCCTTAGGCCTTCTCCCGAGCTTTTGCCCGAGAGGGTAGGCTCTAAACAAGGCCCATAACACCCATCCGCCCTTTCAATTCACCAGTAATCTAGTGTAACAGGGAGAGCCTCACTCTCCTTTGCCTAGAGTGAATTTTTCGGGAAAAACGGATCTGTGCCGTAACACATGCTTCCAGATGAACTTATTCTCGCTCGCAATTTGTCGACTATCGGGGTGGCAATCTCTCTCAAGAAATGGCAAACGCACTATTGAATTCACTTTCCACATTAAAAATCCAAAATTGGTACCTACGACTTTAACACTACAAGTTTTTTTTTCAGTCTCTACATGTTTCCAGATGAATTTATTCTCGCTCGCAATTTGTCAACTATCGGGGTGGCGACCTGTCTCAAGAAGTGGCAAACGCACTATTGAATCCACTTGTCGCATAATCAATCCAAGCTTAGTACCGAAGCCTTTATCATTACAATTTTTTTTTCAATGTCAACAAGTTCCCAGATGAATTTAGCCAGGATCGCTTTTTTTTACTATCGGGGTGGCAACTTGTTTCAAGAAGTGGCAAACGCCGTATTGAATTCACTTTCCGCATTACAAATCCAAAATTGGTACCTAAGACTTTAACATTACAAGTTTTTTTTCAATCTCTACATGTTTCCAGATGAATTTATTCTCGCTCGCAATTTGTCAACTATCGGGGTGGCAATCTCTCTCAAGAAATGGCAAACACACGATTGAATTCACTTTCCACATTACAAATCCAAAATTGGTACCTAAGACTTTAACATTACAAGTTTTTTTTTTCAATCTCTACATGATTCCATATGAATTTATTTGCGCTCGCAATTTGTCCACTATCGGGGTGGGAATGTCTCTCAAGAAATGGCAAACGCACTAATGAATTCACTTTCCGCATTAACAATCCAAACTTGGTACCGAAGCCTTTATCATTACAATTTTTTTTTCAATCTCAACATGTTCCCAGATGAATTTAGCCGCGATCGCTATTTTCTCACTTTCGAGGTGGCAACCTGTTTCAAGAAGTGGGAAACGCAATATTGAATTCACTTTCCGCATTAAAAATCCAAACTTGGTACCGAAGCCTTTAGCATTACAATTTTTTTTTTCAATCTCAACATGTTCCCAGATGAATTTAGCCGCGATAGCTATTTTTTCACTATCGGGGTGGCAACCTGTTTCAAGAAGTGGCAAACGCACTATTGAATTCACTTTCCGCATTACAAATCCAAAATTGGTACCTAAGACTTTAACATTACAAGTTTTCTTTTGAATCTCTACATATCTCCAGATGAATTTATTCGCGCTCTCAATTTGTCCACTATCGGGGTGGCAACCTGTCTCAAGAAGTCGCAAACGCACTATTGAATTCACTTTCCGCATTACAAATCCAAAATTGGTACCTAAGACTTTAACATTACAAGTTTTTTTTTCAATCTCTACATGATTCCATATGAATTTATTTGCGCTCGCAATTTGTCCACTATCGGCGTGGGAATGTCTCTCAAGAAATGGCAAACGCACTAATGAATTCACTTTCCGCATTAACAATCCAGACTTGGTACCGAAGCCTTCATCAATACATTTTTTTTTCAATCTCAACATGTTCCCAGATGAATTTAGCCGCGATCGCTATTTTCTCACTTTCGAGGTGGCAACCTGTTTCAAAAAGTGGCAAACGCACTATTGAATTCACTTTCCGCATTAGAAATCCAAAATTGGTACCTAAGAATTTAACACTAAAAGTTTATTTTATATCTCTACGTGTTTCCAGATGAATTTATTTGCGTCTCAAGAAATGGCCAACGCACTATTGAATTCACTTTCTGCATTAAAAATCCAAAATTGGTACCCACGACTTTAATATTACATATTTTTTTTCAATCACTAATTGTTTCCCGATGAATTTATTCTCGCTCGCAATTTGTCCATAATCGGGGTGGCAAACTGTCTCAAGTAATGGCAAACGCACTACTGAATAGACAGTCCGCATTAAAAATCCAAAATTGGTACCGAAGCCTTTATCATTACAATTTTTTTTTCATTCTCAACATGTTCCCAGATGAATATATCCGGGATCGCTATTTTCTCACTATCGTGGTGGCAATCTGTTTCAAGAAGTGGGAAACGCAGTATTGAATTCACTTTCCGCATTAAAAATACAAAATTGGTACCTAAGACGTTAACATTAAAAGTTTTTTTTCAATCTCTACATGTTTCCAGATGAATTTATTTGCGCTCGCAATTTGTCCACTATCGGGGTGGGAATGTCTCTCAAGAAATGGCAAACGCACTAATGAATTCACTTTCCGCATTAACAATCCAAACTTGGTACCGAAGCCTTTATCAATAAATTTTTTTTTCAATCTCAACATGTTCCGAGATGAATTTAGCCGCGATCGCTATTTTCTCACTTTCGGGGTGGCAACCTGTTTCAAAAAGAGGCAAACGCACTATTGAATTCACATTCCGCATTAAAAATTCAAAATTGGTACCTAAGACGTTAACATTAAAAGTTTTTTTTCAATCTCTACGTGTTTCCAGATGAATTTATTTGCACTCTCAATTTGTCCACTATCGGGGTGGCAACCTGTTTGAAGAAGTGGCAAACGCACTATTGAATTCACTTTCCGCATAAATAATCCAAACTTGGTACCGAAGCCTTTATCATTACAATTTTTTTTCAATCACAACAAGTTCCTAGATGAATTTAGCCGCGATCGCATTTTTTTACTATCGAGGTGGCAACCTGTTTCAAGAAGTGGCAAACGCACTATTGAATTCACTTTCCGCATTACAAATCCAAAATTGGTTCCTAAGACTTTAACAATACAAGTTTTTTTTTCAATCTCTACATGTTTCCAGATGAATTTATTCTCGCTCGCAATTTGTCCACTATCGGGGTGGCAACCTGTCTAAAGAAGTGGCAAAGGCACTATTGAATTCACTTTCCGCATTACAAATCCAAAATTGGTACCTAAGACTTTAACATTACAAGTTTTTTTTTCAATCGCTGAATGATTCCATATGAATTTATTTGAGCTCGCAATTTGTCCACTATCGGCGTGGGAATGTCTCTCAAGAAATGGCAAACGCACTAATGAATTCACTTTCCGCATTAACAATCCAAACTTGGTACCGAAGCCTTTATTAATAAATTTTTTTTTCAATCTCAACATGTTCCCAGATGAATTTAGCCGCGATCGCTATTTTCTCACTTTCGAGGTGGCAACCTGTTTCAAAAAGTGGCAAACGCACTATTGAATTCACTTTCCGCATTAGAAATCCAAAATTGGTACCTAAGACTTTAACATTACAAGTTTTTCTTTCAATCTCTACATGTTCCCAGATGAATTTAGCCGCGGTCGCTATTTTTTAACTATCGGGGTTGCAACCTGTTTCAAGAAGTGGGAAACGCAGTATTGAATTCACTTTCCGCATTAAAAATCCAAATTGGTACCTAAGACGTTAACATTAAAAGTTTTTTTTCAATTTCTACATGTTTCCAGATTAATTTATTTGCGCTCGGAATTTGTCCACTATCGGGGTGGGAATGTCTCTCAAGAAATGTCAAACGCACTAATGAATCCACTTTCCGCATTAACAATCCAAACTTAATACCGAAGCCTTTATCAATAAATTTTTTTTTCAATCTCAACATGTTCCCAGATGAATTTAGCCGCGATCGCTATTTTCTCACTTTCGGGGTGGCAACCTGTTTCAAAAAGTGGCAAACGCACTATTGAATTCACATTCCGCATTAAAAATCCAAAATTGGTACCTAAGACGTTAACATGAAAAGTTTTTTTTCACCCTCTACATGTTTCCAGATGAATTTATTCGCACTCTCAATTTGTCCACTATCGGGGTGGCAACTTGTTTGAAGAAGTGGCAAACGCACTATTGAATTCCCTTTCCGCATAAATAATCCAAACTTGGTACCGAAGCCTTTATCATTACAATTGTTTTTTCAATCACAACAAGTTCCTAGATGAATTTAGCCGCGATCGCATTTTTTTACTATCGAGGTGGCAACCTGTTTCAAGAAGTGGCAAACGCACTATTCAATTGACTTTCCGCATTACAAATCCAAAATTGGTTCCTAAGACTTTAACAATACAAGTTTTTTTTTCAATCTCTACATGTTTCCAGATGAACATATTCTCGCTCGCAATTTGTCCACTATCGGGGTGGCACCCTGTCTCAAGAAGTGGCAAACGCACAATTGAATTCACTTTCCGCACTAACAATCCACACTTGGTACCGATGCCTTTATCATTACAAATTTTCTTTTTCATTCTCAACATGTTCCCAGATGAATTTAGCCGCGATCGCTATTTTCTCACTATCGGGGTGGCAACCTGTTTCAAGATGTGGCAAACGCACTATTGAATTCACTTTCCGCATTAGAAATCCAAAACTGGGACCTAAGAATTTAACACTAAAAGTTTATTTTAAATCTCTACGTCTTTCCAGATGAATTTATTTGCGTCTCAAGAAATGGCCAACGCACTATTGAATTCACTTTCTGCATTAAAAATCCAAAATTGGTACCCACGACTTTAATATTACATTTTTTTTTTTCAATCACTAAATGTTTCCAGATGAATTTATTCTCGCTCTCAATTTGTCCATAATCGGGGTGGCAATGACTCTCCGGAAATGGCAAACGCACTATTGAATTCACTTTCCGCATAAAAATCCAAAATTGGTATTCAAGACTTTAATATTACAAGTTTTTTTTCCAATCCCTATATTTTTCCAGATGAATTTATTCTCGATCGCAATTTGTCCACTATCGGGGTAGCAACCTGTCTCAAGAATTGTAATACGCACGATTGAATTCACTTTCCAGATTAAAAATCTAAAATTGGTACATAAGACTTTGACATTACAAGTTTTTCTTTCAATCTCTACATGTTCCCAGATGAATTTAGCCGCGGTCGCTATTTTTTCACTATCGGGGTTGCAACCTGTTTCAAGAAGTGGCAAACGCAGTATTGAATTCACCTTCCGCATTGCAAATCCAAAATCGGTTCCTAAGACTTTAACATTACAAGTTTTTTTTTCAATCTCTACATGTTTCCAGATGAATTTATTCTCGCTCGCAATTTGTCCACTATCGGGGTGACAATCTCTCTCAAGAAATGGCAAACGCACTATTGAATTCACTTTCCGCATTACAAATACAAAATTGGTACCTAAGACTTCAACATTACAAGTTTTTTTTTCAATCTCTATATGATTCCATGTGTATTTATTTGCGCTCGCAATTTGTCCACTATCGGGCTGGCAACCTGCTTCAAGAAGTGGGAAACGCACTATTGAATCCACTTTCCGCATTACAAATCCAAAATTGGTACCTAAGACTTTAACATTACAAGTTTTTTTTTCAATCCCTACATGTTTCCAGACGAATTTATTCTTGATCGCAATTTGTCCACTATTGGGATGGCAATCTGTCTCAAGAAATGGCAATCGCACTATTGAATTTACTTTTCGCATTAAAAATCCAAAATTGGTACCCACGACTTTAATATTACAAGTTTTTTTTTCAATCAATACATGTTTCCAGATGAATTTATTCTCGCTCGCAATTTATCCACTATCGGGGTGTCAACCTGTCTCAAGAAGTGGGAAACGCATTATTGAATTCACTTTCCGCAATAACAATCCAAACTTGGTACCGAAGCCTTTATCATTACAAATTTTCTTTTTTAATCTCAACATGTTCCCAGATGAATTTAGCCGCGATCGCTATTTTTTCACTATCGGGGTGGCAACCTGTTTTAAGAAGTGGGATACGCACTATTGAATTCACTTTCCGCATTAAAAATCCAAAATTGATACCTAAGACTCTGATATTACAAGTTTTTTTTCAATCTCTACATGTTTCCAGATAAATTTATTTGCTCTCGCAATTTGTCCACTATCGGTGTGGCAATCTGTCACAAGAAATGGCAAACGCAATATTGAATTCACTATCCCCATTAACAATCCAAACTTGGTACCGAAGCCTTTATCATTACAAATTTTTTTTCAAATCTCAACATGTTCCTAGATGAATTTAGCCGCGATCGCTATTTTCTCACTATCGGGCTGGCAACCTGTTTCAAGCAGTGGGAAACGCACTATTGAATTCACTTCCCACATTAAAAATCCAAAATTGGTACCTAAGTCTCTGATATTCCAAGTTTTTTTTTCAATCCCTACATGTTTCCAGATGAATTTATTCTCGTTCGCAATTTGTCCACTATCGGGTTGGCAATCTGTCTCAAGGAATGGCAATCGCACTATTGAATTCAGTTTCGGCATTAAAAATCCAAAATTGGTACCCAAGACTTTAATATTACAAGTTTCTTTTTTCAATCCCTACATGTTTCCAAATGAATTTATTCGCGCTCGCAATTTGTCAACTATCGGGGTGGCAGTCTCTCTCAAGAAATTGCAAACACACTATTGAATTCACTTTCCACACAACAAATCCAAAATTGGTACCTAAGACTTTAACATAACAAGGTTTTTTTCAATCTCTACATGATTCCATATGAATTTATTTGCGCTCGCAAATTGTCCACTATCGGGGTGGGAATGTCTCTCAAGAAATGGCAAACGCACTAATGAATTCACTTTCCGCATTAACAATCCAAACTTGGTACCGAAGCCTTTATCATTACAATTTTTTTTTCAATCTCAACATGTTCCCAGATGAATTTAGCCGCGATAGCTATTTTTTCACTATCAGGGTGGCAACCTGTTTCAAGAAGTGGCAAACGCACTATTGAATTCACTTTCCGCATTACAAATCCAAAATTGGTACCTAAGACTTTAACATTACAAGTTTTCTTTTCAATCTCTACATGTCTCCAGATGAATTTATTCGCGCTGTCAATTTGTCCACTATCGGGGTGGCAACCTGTCTCAAGAAGTGGCAAACGTACTATTGAATTCACTTTCCGCATTACAAATCCAAAATTGGTACCCAAGACTTTAACATTACAAGTTTTTTTTTCAATCTCCACATGATTCCAGATGAATTTATTTGCGCTCCCAATTTGTCCACTATCGGGGTGGCAATGACTCTCAGGAAATGGCAAACGCACTATTGAATTCACTTTCCGCATAAAAATCCAAAATTGGTACTCAAGACTTTAATATTACAAGTTCTTTTTTCAATCCCTACATTTTTCCAGATGAATTTATTCTCGATCGAAATTTGTCCACTATCGGGTTAGCAACCTGTCTCAAGAAGTGTAAAACGCACGATTGAATTCACTTTCCAGATTAAAAATCTAAAATTGGTACCTAAGACTTTAACATTACAAGTTTTTCTTTCAATCTCAATAAGTTCCCAGATGAATTTAGCCGCGATCGCTTTTTTTTTACTATCGAGCTGGCAACCTGTTTCAAGAAGTGGCAAACGCACTATTGCATTCACTTTCCGCATTACAAATCCAAAATTGGTACCTAAGGCTTTAACATTACAAGTTTTTTTTTTCAATCTCTACATGATTCCATATGAATTTATTTGCGCTCGCAATTTGTCCACTATCTGGGTGGCAATGTATCTCAAGAAATGGCAAACGCTCTATTGAATTCACTTTCCGAATTAACAATCCAAACTTTGTACCGAAGCCTTTATCAATAATTTTTTTTTTTCAATCTCAACATGTTCCTAGATGAATTTAGCCGCGATAACTATTTTCTCACTTTCGGGGTGGCAACCTGTTTCAAGAAGTGGCAGACGCACTGTTCAATTCACATTCCGCATTAAAAATCCAAAGTTGGTACCTAAGACTTTAACATTAAAAGTTTTTTTTCAATCTCTACATCTTTTCAGATGAATTTATTTGCACTCGAAATTTGTCCACTATCGGGGTGGCAACCTGTCTCAATCAGTGGCAAACGGACTATTGAATTCACTTTCCGCCTTAAAAATACAAAATTGTTAACTAAGACTCTCATATTACAAGTTTTTTTTTCAACCCCTACATGTTTCCAGATGCATTTATTCTCGCTCGCAATTTATTTACTATCGGGGTGGCAATCGGTCTCAAGGAATGGCAATCGCACTATTGAATTCAGTTTCGGCATTAAAAATCCAAAATTGGTACCCAAGACTTTAATATTACAAGTTTCTTTTTTCAATCCCTACATGTTTCCAGATGAATTTATTCGCGCTCGCAATTTGTCAACTATCGGGGTGGCAATCTCTCTCAAGAAATTGCCAACACACTATTGAATTCACTTTCCACACAACAAATCCAAAATTGGTACCTAAGACTTTAACATTACAAGGTTTTTTTCAATCTCTACATGATTCCATATGAATTTATTTGCGCTCGCAATTTGTCCACTATCGGGGTGGGAATGTCTCTCAAGAAATGGCAAACGCACTAATGAATTCACTTTCCGCATTAACAATCCAAACTTGGTACCGAAGCCTTTATCATCACAATTTTTTTTTTCAATCTCAACATGTTCCCAGATGAATTTAGCCGCGATAGCTATTTTTTCACTATCGGGGTGGCAACCTGTTTCAAGAAGTGGCAAACGCACTATTGAATTCACTTTCCGCATTACAAATCCAAAATTGGTACCTAAGACTTTAACATTACAAGTTTTCTTTTCAATCTCTACATGTCTCCAGATGAATTTATTCGCGCTCTCAATTTGTCCACTATCGGGGTGGCAACCTGCTTGAAGAAGTGGCAAACGCACTATTGAATTCACTTTCCGCATAAATAATCCAAACTTGGTACCGAAGCCTTTATCATTACAATTTTTTTTTTCAATCACCTCAAGTTCCTAGATGAATTTAGCCGCGATCGCATTTTTTTACTATCGAGGTGGCAACCTGTTTCAAGAAGTGGCAAACGCACTATTGAATTCACTTTCCGCATTACAAATCCAAAATTGGTACCTAAGACTTCAACATTACAAGTTTTTTTTTCAATCTCCACATGATTGCATGTGTATTTATTTGCGCTCGCAATTTGTCCACTATCGGCGTGGCACCCTGTCTCAAGGGCTGCGTTCCGACGGACGAGGTGTTTTGTTGTTCGATGCGCATGCGCAATGGTTTTTGCCGAGATTTACGGTGAACTTTAAGAAGTATAATAAAAGTGGAAACATAAAAAAACAATTGTTTTCTTTATACTGGTACTGAAGTATGAATAATTACATTTCTCATGGATTTGCCTATTTGTAAAGAATTCAAATATTATCCTCGTCTCCTGATCGGATGACAACTATTCACCCTACTCGCGAGGTACGGCAAAAAGTTGTTGTCCGATCGTGAGGTGGGGATAAAAAATGTTAATACTTTATAAATGGCTAATCCGTGAGAAATCGAAATTCCGATACTTTGGAATTAATAGAAACGAACAAACTGTTTCCCCTATTTTCAACTTTTACTATAATTCTTAAACTTCACCGTAAATCTTGACGGAGATTATTGCGCATGCGCATCGATCAATAAAACACCTCGTCATTCGGAACGCACCCAAGAAGTGGCAAACGCACTATTGAATTCACTTTCCGCATTACAAATCCAAAATTTGTACCTAAGACTTTAACATTACAAGTTTTTGTTTCAATCTCTACATGTTTACAGATGAATTTATTCTCGCTCGCAATTTGGCCACTATCGGGGTGGCAACCTCTCTCAAGAAATGGCAAACGCACTATTGAATTCAGTTTCCACATTAAAAATCCAAAATTAGTACCTAAGACTTTAATATTACAAGTTTTTTTTCAATCTCTACATGTTTCCAGATGAATTTATTCGCGCTCGCAATTTGTCCACTATCGGGGTTGCAACCTGTCTCATGAAGTGGCAAACGAACTATTGAATTCACTTTCCGCATTACAAATCCAAAATTGGTACCTAAGACTTTAACATTACTAGTTTTTTTTTCAATCTCTACATGATTCCAGATGAATTTATTTGCGCTCGCAATTTGTCAAGTATCGGGGTGGCAATCTCTCTCAAGACGTGGCAAACGCACTATTGGATTCATTTTCTGCATTACAAATCCAAAATTTGTACCTAAGACTTTAACATTACAAGATTTTTTTTCAATCTCTACATTTTTTCTGATGAATTTATTCGCGCTCGCAACTTGTCCACTATCGGGGTGGCAATCTCTCTCAAGAAATGGCAAACGCACTATTGAACTCACTTTCCGCATTAAAAATCCAAAATTGGTATCTAAAACTTTAACATTACAAGTTTTTTTTTCAATCTCTACATTTTTACAGATGAATTTATTTGCGCTCGCAATTTGTCCACTATCGGGGTGGCAAACTGACTCAAGAAATGGTAAACGCACTACTGAATTCACATTCCGCATTAAAAATCCAAAAATGGTACCGACGACTTTTATATTACAAGTTTTTTTTTCAATCACTACATGTTTCCAGATGAATTTATTCTCGCACGCAATTTGTCTACTATCGGGGTGGCAACCTGTCTCAAGAAGTGCTAAACGCATTATTGAATTCACTTTCCGCACTAACAATCCAAACTTGGTACCAAAGCCTTTATCATTACAAATTTTCTTTTCTAATCTCAACATGTTCCCAGATGAATTTAGCCGCGATCGCTATTTTTTCACTACCGGGGTGGCAACATGTTTCAGCAAGTGGCAACCGCACTATTGAATTCACTTTCCGCATCAAAAATCCAAAATTGGTACCTAAGACTTTAATATAACAAGTTTTTTTTCAATCTCTACATTTTCCAGATGAATTTATTCTCGCTCGCAATTTGTCTACTATCAGGGTGGCAATCTCACTCAAGAAATGGCAAACGCAGTATTAAATTCACTTTCCACATTAAAAATTCAAAATTGGTACCTAAGACATTAAAATTACAAGTTTTTTTTTCAATGTCTTCATTTTTCCAGATGAATTTATTCGCGCTCGCAATTTGTCCACTATCGGGGTGGCAACATGTCCAAAGAATTGCCAAACGCACTATTGAATTCACTTTCCGCATTATAAATCCAAAATTGGTACCTAAGAATTTAACATTACAAGTTTTTTTTTCAATCCCTACATGTTTCCAGATGAATTTATTTGCGCTCGCAATTTGTCCACTATCGGGGTGGCAACCTGTCTCAAGAAATGGCATACGCACTATAGAATTCACTTTCCGCACTAACAATCCAAACTTGCTACCGAAGCCTTTATCATTACGCTTTTTTTTTCAATTTCAACATGTTCTCAGATGAATTTAGCCGCGATCTTGATTTGTCCACTATGGGGGTGGCAATCTGTCTAAAGAAATGGAAAACGTACTATTGAATTTGGATTTTTTATGCAGAATGTGAATTCAATAGTGTGTTTGTCACTTCTTGAGACAGGTTGACACCCCGATAGTGGACAAATTGCGAGCGGGAATAAACTCATCTGGAAAAATGTAGAGATTGAAAAAAAAACTTGTAATATTAAAGTTTTAGGTACCAGTTTTTCATTTTTAATTCGGAAAGTGAATTCAATAGTGCGTTTGCCAGTTTTTGAAACAGGTTGCCACCTCGATAGTAAAAAAATAGCGATCGCGGCTAAATTCATCTGGGAATACATTGAGATTGACAAAAAAAATTGTAATGATAAAGGCTTCGGTACCAAGTTTAGATTGTTAGTGCAGAAAGTGAATTCAATTGTGCGTTTGCCACTTCTTGAGACAGGTTGTCACCCCAATTGTGGACAAATTGCGAGCGAGAATAAATTCATCTGGAAACATGTATGGATTGAAAGAAAATACTTGTAATATTAAAGTCTTGGGTACGAATTTTGGATTTTTAATGCGGAAAGTGAATTCAATAGTGCGTTTGCCATTTCTTGAGGCGGATTGCCACACCGATAGTGGACAAATTTCGAGCGCAAATAAATTCATCTGGAAACATGTAGAGATTTAAAAAAAAAACTTTCAATGTTAAAGTCCTAGGTACCAATTTTGGATTTTTAATGCGGAAAGTGAATGCAATAGTGCGTTTGCCATTTCTTGAGAGAGATTACCACCCCGATAGTGGACAAATTGCGAGCGAGAATAAATTCATCTGGAAACATGTAGGGATTGAAAAAAAAACTTGTAATATTAAATTCTTGGGTACCAATTTTGGATTTTTAATGCGGAAAGTGAATTCAATAGTGCGTTTGCCATTTCTTGAAACGGATTGCCACATTGATAGTGGACAAATTGCGAGCGCAAATAAATTGATCTTGAAACATGTAGAGATTGAAAAAAAACTTGTAATGTTAAAGTCTTAGGTACCAATTTTGGATTTTTAATGTGGAAAGTGAATTCAATAGTGCGTTTGCCATTTCTTGAGATAGATTGCCACCCCGATAGTTGACAAATTGCGAGCGCGAATAAATTCATCTGGAAAAATGTAGAGATTGAAAAAACAAACTTGTAATATTAAAGCCTTAGGTGCCAATTTTGGATTTTTAATGCGGAAAGTCAATTCAATAGTGCGTTTGCCACTTCTTGAAATAGGTTGCCACCCCGATAGTGAAAAAATACCGATCGCGGCTAAATTCATCTGGGAATATATTGATATTGTAAAAAAAAAATTGTTATGATAAAGGCTTCGGTACCAACTTTGGATTGTTAGTGCGGAAAGTGAATTCAATAGTGCGTTTGCCACTTCTTGAGACAGGTTGCCACCCCGATAGTGGACAAATTGCGAGCGAGAATAAATTCATCTGGAAACATGTAGAGATTGAAAAAAAATTGTAGTGATAAAGGCTTCTGTACCATGTTTCGATTGTTAGTGCGGAAAGTGAATTTAATAGTGCGTTTGCCACTTCTTGAGATAGTGAACCCCAATAGTGGACAAATTGCGAGCGCGATTAAATTCATGTGAAAAAATGTAGAGATTGAAAAAAAAACTTGTAATGTTAATATCTTAGGTACCAATTTTGGATTTTTAATGTGGAAAGTGAATCCAATAGTGCGTTTGCCATTTCTTGAGAGAGATTGCCACCCCGATAGTGGGCAACCCGGGCAGAAAAAAGTAGTCCAGGATGGATTCCCGGATGGAGTCCAGGGTGGAGTCCCGGATGGATTCTTGGCTGTCCAGGATGGAGTCCCGGATGGAATCTTGGCAGTCCAGGATGGAGTACCGGAAGGAGTCTCAGATGGTGTCCGCCGACTCCGGCTTTTAATCGGATCCCGGAGTCGGCGGACGCCATCCTGGACAACCCGTGAATCTCGGCTGTCCAATGACAGAATCCATCCTTGTGTCCATTATGGATTCTCACCTGGACTGTCTTGCAGTCGATCCCGTACTCCATCCGGGATGACCCGTGAATCTCGGCTGTCCGATGGCAGAATCCATCCTGGTGTCCATAATGGATTCTCACCTGGACTGTCTTACAGACCATCTCGGACTCCATCCTGAACGTTCCGCAAATCTCGGCTGTCCAATGGGAGAGTCCATTCTGGATTCATTATGCATTCTCGCCAAGTCTCTCCCGCAGTCCATCCTGGACGGTCCGCGTATCTCGGCAGCCCGATGGCAGAATCCATTCTGTTGTTCATTACGGATTCTCGCCTGGACTGTCTCGCAGTTCATTCCGGACTCCATCCTGGACTCCATCCTGGACGATCCGGGTGTCCACCAGGAGGTTGCCACCAGGACCAGACCGTGTCCACCTTGGGCACCTTGGTGTGCAGACGATCCATGTTGGACCACTCTTATTACGACAACGGAGGATAGGTCTCTCGTGTGTAGTCGAAATCAAAACAGCTTTCCAGTCTTATATACGCTCCGGCTTCAAGTCACTTGCGAGAAACGCTTCGACCGCTCGCCATTTAGCGGAGCATTGTGTATCCGTGTTTCGCATGATGCTACTAGATGACCAACGGACGCACCATTTCTCGCAAGTGACTTGAAGCCTGAGCGCATATAAGACTAGAAAGCTGTCCTGAGTTCGACTACACACGAGGGGTCTAACCTCTGTTGACGTAATAAGAGTGGTCCAAAATGGATCGTCTGGACACCAAGGTGCCCAAGGTGGGCGCAGTCTGGTCCTGGTGTCAACCTCCTGGTGGACACCCGGATCGTCCAGGATGGAGTCCAGGATGGATTCTTCGGTCGGACAGCCCAGATTCCATGGACCGTCCAGGTCCCTCGGAACATCTCGAGCGCGAATAAATTCATCTGGAAAAATGTTGAAATTGAAAAAAATAAATAAAATAAGTATGGAGATATGACATTTTATTGGATCTCTTCATTCAGAATATGAATTTCATGATGCCGGTACAATTTTTGGATTCAGATTGTGATTTTGATGCTAGATCGTTCACGTATGCAACGAAATTCACTTGGCTCTGTGCGCGAAATAAAAAAAAAAGCAATTCATAAAAAATCAAGAGTATTACTCTTGACTTTTTATGAATTGCTTTTTTTTGCAATTGATTATTTCTTTCTAAAAAAAGCAATTCATAAAAAGTCAAGAGTAATACTCTTCATACAATTCATAAAAAGTCAAGAGTAATACTCTTGACTTTTTATGAATTGCTTTTTTTAGAAAGAAATAATCACTACACGGTGAGAAATAACAATAACACTAATCTAATTTTCACTGTATCCAGAATCGCTACACTCAAAACAGAATGTACTCTTCGACAGATAAAATAAGATCTAAAAAATTTGTTCATCGGTTTGCTGTGAAAGTTACAAGTTATACTTTCAGTTTCCCTCACACCAATCAGGTGCACTGCATATCTTCACAAAATTGAAGAATTAGGTTGCTTCTGGAAGATGTTTAAATTTAAATTCGAGATTTTTTAAAAAAAGGATATCATCATCAATACATTTCTACTGCGGATGAAAAATTATTACCTTTCATTCATAGGCAGTGTTATCTTCCCATCGCAGAGAAAATGAGACCTCACTGAGGCAAATCCAGGATTCTTGTGGAGCTCGGAGATTTATTAGATAATGAATTATTACTTGGACCGCTGAACAATGTTATAAGGAAAAACTTTATCTTACCTTGTACCTTGTTGATAGAAGAGCAAACTGCATGTTTTCTCCAATCTGAATTTCTTTTCTATCCCCTTGCACTTCTTGAAAATTCACTAGACACATTTATTAAATTTTCACTTTAGATCCTTCAATTTGGTTATCTTCACTGGTTACGTTTCACTAACCTTTTACTGTCATAACAAACAACTTTTGACAGCCGGGCAATCAGCCGGCTGACGACACTCGTTGCGTCTGCGCATTCGCAACTTCCGGCGTTCCCTTTTTCAAACCGGGAACGGCTGCTAAAAGCAGCAGCTTCAAAATTAATTTTCTTTATGAAAATATATTCGAATAAATTCTTCTATAGGTTTTTTGTATCCAGTTTTTTATTATCTTTATGATCCCGTAATCGAAATGTATTTTCGAAAAAATTCTGATTTAAACTTTATTCTCCCTTAAAAACTATACGTCAGAAAAAAAAATCGTTTATGTTTTTGAAAAGAGCTTGCAAAACCATTTACAACGCATACCTTAAATCATTCAGTACATCGCCACAACACCCACAAAAGGACCTGTCCGACTTATAATTGTCACCCTGTATATATATATATATGTATATAGACAGTATTTTTTAAATAACCTAAAGAACCTTAAATAAATAACTTAAAGAACCAAAAGAACCTAAACCATCTAAAAAGAAATTCTTGCATTTAAAGGTGAAAAAATCAGTAAAAAAAAATCTTGAAATTGGTGAAAAATAAATTTCAACATCCAAAAAAATTAAATGCAGTACTTGACGAGTTTCTACGGTTAATATGAACATTCAATAATGATAAACTATATAGGATACTTGGCAAACTCACCAAGTACAGCCGTTTAATTTTTTTGGATGTTGAAATTTATTTTTCACCAATTTCTTTTCTCGATTTTTGTCATCTGCATTTTTGTCTTCAAAACGCAAGATTTTTTTTTTGTTACTGATTTTTTCACCTTTAAATGCGAGAATTTCTTTTTAGATGGTTTAGGTTCTTTTGGTTCTTTAAGTTATTTATTTAAGGTTCTTTAGGTTATTTAAAAAGTACTGTCTATATACATATATATATATATGTTGAACGACATGTACTTGACTTGCTACAGATATTTTTAGTTTATTTCACAACTTTTTGTGTCGATAAATTTTTTATGGCTCTAGTTTTTGACACACTGTTTTTGGTCGGGGTATTGATACCACTCACGTAAATGTTCTTGTCTCAATTTTTTACACATTGTGTTTTTTGGGGGGATTATATTTTTACAAAGCGGGAGTGTGCGCTTATTTATTTATTTAAAACAAGGATGCAAAGCAGAACCTTGCACATTGCTTCCTCATTGTATTTCGCTATTCACAATGCTTCCTCAATGAGGAAGCCAAAATCAATTACCGTACTTCCTCTTAGAGGTTGCTTTGTAAAAAGCGAAATACAATGAAAATGCAATGTGCAAAGTTCTGCTTTGCATCCTTGTTTAACATTATAACGGAAATTCTGTGAAATTTTGTGTAAAATATAAATGGTCCCTAACAACGAAAACAAAGATATGGCATTATTTTGCCAAAAAAAGCCTGAAAATTTATCCAGGTCCATTTGCAATCATTTTTTTCAAAAAATAGACGCGAAGCCCTTCATTATATCCGTGAACATTTTTGCTGTGTCATAGTTTTAAATCGGCGGCGAACGGAAAAAAAAATAATAATAAACAAAGCGTATTTTATCGTGGGAAAACTATGCGGATCAAAAATCTCAAATAACTCGTATGTGTTCGGGGAATTCTAAATACTCTGGAATAAAAATTATGCACTCACTTTACGAACCTTGAAAATCAGGGTGGCCCGCTTCACATGGAATGCCTCATATGTGAAATATATTCGACATACAAATTGAATATATTTTGAATATTTTCTGCAATATAAACACGATATATATTTTTTATACCCTGTAATATATCTCGACTATATGTTTACTTATATTCAGAGGGCATCCAAAATATATGTATCGTTTATTTTAAGAACTTTCTAAACATATTTTACATATTTTTATACTCATGTAAACAAAATAACATTTTTATACGTTGAAATATATACAAAAAATGTTGATTTACAAACTTTCGGTTCCGATGGGTACGTATGGCATTACATTCCACATAATGTATGTTTTACGAAAGAGAAGGAAATACAAGGTTATGCTTTTGTTCGTAACTGCTTTATTCATCAACTTTATCAATTATAATGTAAAATGCCAATGTGTCAATACTCATCTACAATAAAACCTCGAAATGGTTTGTGTGTACGCAAGCAACAGCACGTTGAAGGTGACTCATCTCTCGAGCCATACCTCTCGACTGTATGCCAGATATACACTATATATATTGCTCTCTGATACGTTGCATATATTTGTCAAAATACGTAAACAGTAACTAGCGTACATTTGAACTACATGTCGCATGTACATTATATGTAGTTTACTTATATGTTGCTTATATTTGTGAAGATACTGAAAATGTAACTGACATACAACTAAACTACTTGTCGGATATACATCATAAGTAACTCACTTATATGTTGCATACATTTGTACCAAAACATGAAAAGTAATTGACAAACATCTAGATAAAATGTTATATGTATTTTGTATGTATGCTTCAAGTATATATTTTGTCCGAAAAATTGCATAACGCAGATATACTTTGAATATGTCTCACGTATATGTATATAGTATGCAGCTGAAATAGATTCTCTATATATATGCTTATATACTTGAACAATATTAAACATACATATTGAATACATCGAGAAATATATTTTATGCCATACCCGTGCGCGAAGAGCGATTTCGCGTCGCGTGTGCGAAATTGCACTTCGCAAACTGGTAGTATAAAGTTTCGTTCGGAACTCGTGCGAGAAATTTTTTCTCAACGAGTGTGAGATTGCAGCATGCGCCGAAGGCGAAGGCGAGTGCTGCAATCTCACACTCGTTGGGAAGAAATTTCGTCGCACTCGTATCGAAAACAACTATTTTGATATACTTTTTTTCCATGTGGGTATAAAGGGTATGGGTTTCAAGAATACGATTATTATATAAAAATGTTATTCCAAATATATTTTAACATATACTAAAAATATATTGAGCATATCCATGACATATATAGTTAATATACATAGATTTTACATAACATACTTATGATGTATATTTATTCTAAGTGCGAAATATATTTACGACATACATCCAAGATATATTCCGGATACTATAGATTTTGCCGGAATATATGAAATGTACGCCACATATATTTTTTGCGTATATTTCGAATAGATTTATTTCCATGCGGGATCGGTCAGGCACTCCTGGTCGGCCTTGCCAGATTCGCCCCTGCTTTCGGCCAAATCCGAAAGCAGGGGCTCTGATAATTTCGGAAATTATCAGAGTACTGGAAGAGCATAGCTGGCATTACTGGTGTACAATAAATGAATGAGAGATGTTTCCTGTATAATATCGCTTATTATTGTAATACTATCGATTATAAATAGTTGTATTTTTATAAATAGTTGTATCTTCAAGAGTCGCGGTAGCGACTCGATTTTCAAGAGTCGCGGTAGCGACTCGACGCCAAGTTAAAAAAGAAATTAATGTTGCCTTCACACTACGATTTGTCGGTCGCTATTGCTACTCTATTTATTCCGAAGGCGGCCACTCACCGGCCGTTTTCAAATTATAACTCGAATTATATTTGACCACACGTCGAGAACGAAAGATGTGTCAGGTTCAATATTTTTTACTTTTTTTTCTCTTTCAAATGAGACCTGCGGCAAGGAAATCTGTTTCTTTAATGCTGATATCTGGTATCTTAGTAATTCTCGCCGAGCGACTTTATGTTCCTCCCGTACGGCCGCACTCACACAACTTTAAATGTCCCAACCTATATTTGCCGACGTATTATCTCTGACCACATGTCGCGAACGAAAAATGTATCATGATCAATATTTTCTATTTTTTTTTCTTTCGAATGAGACCTGTCACAAGAAAATCGGTTCATTTACCGCTGATATCTGGTCTTTTCAAAGTTTTTCGTGTTTAACGCACTCACACAATCTCGATTCACGTATTCACGTACATACATTATATAGAAGCGCCGCGCGCAGGCGCGAGTGGCGGCTCGCGAGCAACCAGTGTGTGACGTCACACAGTCGCCAGCTGTTCAGTCAGTCAGCGCGTGTTGCACAGCCGACATCATCAAGAGTCGCGGTAGCGACTCGACGCGAAGTGTACATTTATAATTCGCGTATTTTTATACTTTAATCAGTGTTTAATAATTTAAATTTAAATCAGTGCGTAATATTTTAAATCAGTGCTTAATACTTTAAATCAGTGCTGAAATTAATTAATTTTTTTATAAATGAGTGTGTGATAAATGAGTGTTGACAACAACATCGTTTATGGGATTATTTTTCATCGTAAAGTGTGATCTTTTTCGTTTTCATCAGTGTCTGCCGTGACTAACCTCATTTCAGTAAGTATCTGTCGTGATTAACCTTCTTTTAATCAGTGTCTGCATAGATTTTCGGTCGTTCGTTAACAAAAGTTGTTCGGATTTGTAGTTGATTGAAATATTATTGAAATATTAACAAGCGACAAGAGCTGTTTGGCTTTGCAGCTGTCAGTAGGGTTTCGACAGATCCTATGCTGACAAGAGCAATTTGGCTTCGTAGATGTCGACATAGAAAAAAAGCATTAAAAATTAAAAATAATTAGAATTATTGAACTATTAAGGGGAGGGAGACAGATAAAAAAAAAAAGATTTTGGAAATTCAATATCATCCAAATCCTATTATATATGAAAATGCCCAATGCACTGTATTGTTGGTACTCGATGAAAGGGTTTTTTACTGTCGACTGACTTGCATATGCTTTTCAATATTATCTTAAGCAAAGTTCTTAGGTTTTCCATTCTGCGCATGATTCAGATCAAACTACTAAGCAGATTGGAATGGTTGACATCTCATTTTCTTCTTCATGAAAATGTACACCGCCTAAATGCAGCAAATGTCAATAAAAGGTAATATTTTTTTATGAAAATGCCCAACGCACTGTATTGTTGGTACTCGATGATATGAAAATGCCCAACGCACTGTATTGTTGGTACTCGATGATATGAAAATGCCCAACGCACTGTTTTGTTGGTACTCGATGAAAGGATTTTTTACTGTCGTCTGACTTGCATATGCTTTTCAATATTATCTTAAGCAAAGTTCTTAGGTTTTCCATTCTGCGCATGATTCAGATCAAACTACTATGCAGATTGGAATGGTTGACATCATTTTCTTCTTCATGAAAAGATACACCGGCTAAATGGAGCAAATGTTAATACAAGGTAATATTTTTTTATGAAAATGCCCAACGCACTGTATTGTTGGTACTCGATGATATGAAAATGCCCAACACACTGTATTGTTGGTACTCAATGATATGAAAATGCCCAACGCACTGTTTTGTTGGTACTCGATGAAAGGATTTTTTACTGTCATCTGACTTGCATATGCTTTTCAATATTATCTTAAGCAAAGTTCTTAGGTTTTCCATTCTGCGCATGATTCAGATCAAACTACTATGCAGATTGGAATGGTTGACATAATTTTCTTCTTCATGAAAAGGTACACCGGCTAAATGGAGCAAATGTTAATAACACGTAATATTTTTTTATGAAAATGCCCAACGCACTGTATTGTTGGTACTTGATGATATGAAAATGCCCAATGCACTATATTGTTGGTACTCGATGAAAGGATTTTTTACTGTCGTCTGACTTGCATATGCTTTTCAATATTATCTTAAGCAAAGTTCTTATGTTTTCGATTCTGCGCATGAATCAGATCAGAGTTGGAAATAATGCATTATTTTTTTAATGCATTATCGTTTTTTTACCCATTACTTTAACAATGCAAAATGGAATTCAGAACCATTACCCATTACTTTATTAATGAATAATGGAACTCATATCCGTTACCCATTATTTTTTTATGAGTAATGTAGCTCATATCCGTTACCCATTACTTTTTTAATGAGTAATGGAACTCATATCCGTTGCCCATTACTTTTTTAATGAGTAATGGAACTCACATTAATTACCCATTACTTTTTTAATGAGTAATAGAACTCACATCCATCACACATTACTTTTTTAATGAGTAATGGAACTCACATCCATCACCCATTACTTTTTTAATGAGTAATGGAACTCACATTCATTACCCATTACTTTTTTAATGAGTAATGGAACTCACATCCATCACCCATTATTTTTTTAATGAGTAATGGAACTCACATTCATTACCCATTACTTTTTTAATGAGTAATGGAACTCACATCCATCACCGTTTTTTAAAGTAATGGGTAATGAACGTGGTAATGGATATATGATAGTCCCATTACTTTAGAAAAATTTGCTTAATAAATAAATATATAAATAAACAAATCGGAAAATCATTCAAAAAGTTAATAAATAAGTAGATGAATAGCAAAATCGTTCGAAAAATTGGAAAATAAATGAATAAATATAATATCATTAGAAGTCTGCGGTTAAAACAGGTCGCGATAGACGGGCGATTTCTCAGAGACGAACTATCCGGATACCTGAAAATCTTAGCAATAGTCCTTTGCGACATGTTGCATTTCTAACTTTTGACTAACTTTTAACTAACTTCTAGCTTTTGATTAACTTTTGACTAACTTCTAACCTTTGACTAATTTCGAACATTTGACTAACTTTTGACTAACTTTTGATTAACTTCTAACTTTTGACTAACTTCTAACTTTTGACTAACTTCTAACTTTTGACTAATTTCTAACTTTTGACTACCTTCTAACTTTTGACTAATTTCTAACATTTGACTAACTTTTAACTAACTTCTAGCTTTTGACTAACTTTTGACTAACTTGACTAACTTTTGATTAACTTCTAACTTTCGACTAACTTCTAACTTTTGACTAACTTCTAACATTTGACTAATTTCTAACATTTGACTAACTTTCAACTAACTTCTAACTTTTGACCTTTGACTAACTTTTGTCTAACTACTAACTTCTTACTTTTGGCAAACTGTTGACTAACTTCTAACTTTTTATTAATTTCTAACATTTGACTAACTTTCAACTAACTTCTAACTTTATACTAACTTCCAAGTTTTGACTAACTTTTCAGTTACTTTTAACTTTTGACTAACTTCTGACTTTTAAAAGTTAAAAGTTAGTTAGTAGGTAGTCATCAGTTGGTGAAAAGTTAGTAGCCAGTCAAAAGGTAGAAGTTAGTTGAAAGCAGAGTTGTGAAATTTTTAATGTGAAAATAATGGATAATTTTTTATGAAAAAAATTTATAATGGAACTCGAATCCACTACTCATTACTTTATTAATGAGCAACGGAGCAGAGGTCCATCACCCATTACTTTATTAGTGAGTAATGGAGCAGAGGTCCATCACCCATTACTTTTTTCTTCCTCATAGAAGAAGCTTTTTCATGAAATTTTTTTTTTTCGAGATTTTCATGTCAGTACACTCAGAATGGGTCAAGACGTCGAGAAAAGTGATTTAGAAAAAAATGTCTGTATGTATTGTGTGTGTGTGTATGTATGTTACACGATCGAAAAATGTAAACCTTTATAACTCGGGAATGCACTGAGATATCAAGCTGAAATTTGGACAATAGATAGAGGGATCAAGCCTCATCGTTCATACAGATTTTTGATAATCCACTTCATCGTTAAATTATTACGCGTTTTTTAATTTTTTGAAAAATGTCTTTTTACGCGATAACTCTTTCAATTTTCGAGATTTTGATCTTAAAATTGGTATGAATGTGAGCTTTCATACGCCGGTGATCGCTATTGAATTTGGTTAAGATCGGTTGAACCATTAAAATTTTATGATGTTTTGAATTTTTCAACAAATTAACATTATCGCTCTATTGTAACTTTTGCAAAACTTCAGATAGCGAGCTCAAATTTTGTATATAAATGAAACAATATTCAGCCATTATATATGTATAATTTAGTGACGAACGGTATAAAATTTTTGATTTTATGGAATGTTGAAATATTTTTAAAAATATACATTATCACATTCACTTTCGGAAACGCTCTAATAATTACGAAATAACGTAATAACGAAATAGAAAAGCGAATCCACAACATGTATATTTATCTAATTAAAACAAGGATGCAAAGTAGAACCTTGCACATTGCTTCCTCATTATTTTTCGCGTTTTACAAAGCTTTCTCTATGAGGAAGCTAAAAATTGAATAACATACTTCCTCATAGGGGTAGCTTACTCATTAATAAACTAATGGGTTATGGATGTGTGTTCCATTACTCATTAATAAATTAATGGGTAGTGGATCCGAATTCCATTACTCATTAATAAAGTAATGGATAGTGGATCCGAATTCCATACTCCATTTTTTTCGTAAAAAATAATGCATTATTTTCACATTAAAAATTTCACAACTTTAATTCAGATCAAACTACTAGGCAGATTGGAATGGTTGACATCTCTTTTTCTTCTTCATGAAAAGATACACCGGCTAAATAAAACAAATGTTAATAAAAGGTAATATTTTTTCAGTGACACAATTATTAATAAATAAATGTTATGCTATTTTCTAAATCAGTGATTAACTTTGCTTTCAGAATGAAAAAAAAAATAGTTTGCTCCATTTAGCCGGTGTATCTTTTCATGAAGAAGAAAATGAGATGTCAACCATTCCAATCCGCCTAGTAGTTTCATCTAAATCATGCGTAGAATGGAAAACCTAAGAACTTTGCTTAAGATAATATTGAAAAGCATATGCAAGTCAGACGACAGTAAAAAATCCTTTCGTCGAGCACCAACAATATAGTGCATTGGGCATTTTTATATGCAATAGGATTTGGATGATATTGAATTTCTTAAACTATAAACCATTGTTAAATTGGCAGACTATTGGGAGAAACTATTGAACTACACTATTGAGATAAAAGTACACTATTAGAAGGAACTATTGCGTCTAGAACTATACAATAGTTTACAATTGAAGAACTACTGAATAGTTCTACTGAATACGTGCAAAAAATTAGCTGAATGACTAGATTTTGGAGGAATGAAGTATAAGAAATTTCGATGAGTCAGATGTTTATGTTTTTTCTAGATGGATGGACGTGATTGTCAACGATTTAGACGGTGGTGTGATAATGGTACCAGATGGAGTGGCACTTTCTTTACTGTCGGAACTACTTTTCTCTCTGACCCAGGATGCCCTTTCGGTTGTACTACAACTGGAGCTCGCTTGTGCCAACTACGCATTTCTTCCACTTGCAATGAGAGCATTGCTTCCGTCGATGTTAAATGATGGTATCATCCTAAGTCTGATATCATTAAGAGTTGCGGTAGCGACTCGACGCCAAGTTAAAAACGAAATTATTGTTGCTGTCACACGACGATTTCTCTGTCTGTATATATATAATGGAACGCCTCACCTCCGACCAGATTTCGAGAAGAGTTGTCACCAACTGCTTTACACTACACTATGCCTTAGATATCGAAGGGAGTGCATCTATCAACCTACCATCCAGTATCCCTACCATCCTGTGAACATCAATTTCCTTTATTTTCCCTGTCTGGTGATGAATCATTATTCTTGTTCGAGTATCGAACAGAATTACATTTCTTTGTCGAATGTCGAACTGAATAATAGCTGAAGACGCTTCCCAAAACATAAAACAATCATCTTCATTGGAACCCGTGCATCATTTCTATTGTTGTTTTTTTATAGTCTATAGAAATTTTGGTTTCATTGAATGTTTTGAGTTTGCAAAGTTAGACGAGAATTCTTATTGCTGCCTCTGTTCTTTGTACACATGCAGGATACATTTAGTAGTGTCTACTTACCTTCATTTACTGTTCATTGTACATGAACTTTTTAATCAATACACAGATATAACTAAAACATGAGTTCTCATTATTTTTTTAAATTACGTTTTGACTTTCAAAAAGAGAGCAAATAACACCAAAAATGTTTTCCCAAAACAAAAATGGTACGCCAAGTTAAAAAAATTGCTTTCAAAAAAATTGCTGACAAACAAAATGCCTTGCAAAAATATTAAACCAAATCCAATATATTAGCCAAGTTAAACTCGCTACAAAAAAAACTTGGCGTGCCAGGGACTAGCTCCCGTACATAGTCCATTAGCCAACATAAACTCGCTACAAAAAAAACTTGGCGTCCCAGCGACTAGCTCCCGTACATAGTCCATTGAAGTAAGGACGGGAGGACAACGGACCTCTAAAAATGACCCTCTAAAAATGGCTTCGACCCTTGGCCAGGGCGGGTGGGGGGGGGGTCATTTGCTATTTTGACTCTCGTTCTATTCAAAACAATCAAAATAGCGAATGGCTAAAATAGCGAATTTCATAATGATGGCCATTCTAGATTCCGATGTTCATTATTCTAAAATTCGCTATTCATGATTTTAAGGGTACCACGTGGGCGGGGCCGAGGGGCGAAGCCCCGAGGCGTGCGGGGGGGGGTATGATCATTCGCTATTTTGACCCTCATTCTATTCACAGCAATCAAAATAGCGAATTTCATAATGATGACCATTCTAGATTCAGTCAAGAGTCGCGGTAGCGACTCGGCGCCAAGTTAAAACGAAATTAATGTTGCCTTCACACTACGATTTGTCTGTCTGATCTTGACTGGACGGGCTGTTACTCCTAACGCGACGGTCGCTAGGGCTACTCTATTTATTCCGAAGGCGGCCATGATTATTATCCTGAAATTCGCTATTCGTGTTTTTAAGGGTACCGCCTGGGCAGGGGGGGGGGGATCATTCGCTGTTTTGACCCTCATTCTATTCAAAGCAATCAAAATAGCGAATGATTAAAATAGAGAATTTCATAATGAAAGCCATTCTAGATTCAGATGTTCACCCTGGCAAACTGTGTCACCGTAGTGTTAACCGGAAATAACTGAAGTTAACCGACATTTTAACCGAGGAAAGATAAGTCTCGATTAGCCCACTATTTCAGCAGCTTTAACCGACAATTTAACCGATTAAAAACGTTTCGTTCGGTTTAATTGTCAGTTAAAATCGGTTAAATTCACCAAGCAAAAATGAGTTTTATTAATTCGGTAAGAATGTCGGTTACAATCGGTTAATTCACCAGTAAAAATCGCTTAAAAAATAATAATTTCGGTTAAAAGGTCAGTTAAACTGGGTGAAAACGGGGGTTAATCGAGACTGGTTAAAACACCGGTTGAAAGATGACACTGTTTGCCAGGGCATTATTCTGAAATTCAGAAATTCGCTACTTTAGCCATTCGCTATTTTGGCCCCCACCGCACCGACAGTTCGAAGAATAATAATCTTTCAAAGATTTATATATATTAAGATATTATTAGATTAAATGAGGTCAAAAGAAAGTAGGAATACAAACTGATAAATTAGATAAAAGTAATGAATAAGGTACGATATGCAACTTGAGCTCACGCTGCAGGTTCGGTAATACGAAACACGAAATATCATTAGGAATTGTTTTCTCCCGCACTTACTTCAATGGACTATGTACAGGAGCTAGTCGCTGGGACGCCAAGTTTTTTTTGTAGCGAGTTTATGTTGGCTAATGGACTATGTACGGGAGCTAGTCCCTGGCACGCCAAGTTTTTTTTGTAGCGAGTTTAACTTGGCTAATATATTGGATTTGGTTTAATATTTTTGCAAGGCATTTTGTTTGTCAGCAATTTTTTTGAAAGCAATTTTTTTAACTTGGCGTACCATTTTTGTTTTGGGAAAACATTTTTGGTGTTTTTTTATGTATGTGTCTTACACAATTATTCATGGATAAGGGAAACAGCATATATTTTCTCGGCGACTGCGTCACTTATATCCAAAATCATCACATTGCGATCGATTGATTCTTTCGTAAACATTTTTCGAAGTTGCGTTTTTTTACGCGCGACATTTAAAAAAATGATGATTCGCATGGATGTACGTAAATACATAAATCATAAATCTTTTAACACTCCACACTGTCCCTTTTATCTTTATTCTGTTTTCGTCTTGAGTTTTGTATATATTTTGGATCTGCAAGATAGTTCCACTATTTAAAAACACCCCATTATTCGGCGATTTGTTTGAGATTATGAGTCCTTTATATGTCAATTTGTTTAGCTAAAAAATAAAACGGTAATACTTCATTTTTAAAGCTTCCACGTCCATGTATGATACCAACATAAACTTCCAATAATTAAACTGGCGTTATGCGTTTTATGTATATTGGACCGTCTCATTTTTTACTATGGAACAGATCAGGAGCCTGTTAGCGGCTGGATTAGCAGCCTGATAACGCCCGGATTTGTAGCCTGATCACGGCCAGTTCAAAAATGGCGTTACATGCCATATCAGGACCGGATAGAGCCGCCTAATCCGGGCTCGATTACTAATTAAGGAAAACCCGATGAGGCCCGGATTTCAGCCATAACAAATTCCTGCTCGGGCATGGTACAAGGTTTTAGTACAAATTTGAAGAAAATCGGTTGCACGGTTAGAATTCATCAACACTTTGAATTTTTAGAAAAAAGTCGAGAGCATAAACAAGCCCGCAAAGTAGAACCTTGCAAATTGCTTCATCATTATTTCTCGCTTTTTATTTCTCACTGTGTTTGCGTGTCATTTTTCTAATCATAGCAAATTTTTTTTAAAATTTTTACGGCCTGCATAGATACTTTTTTCACGTTAAAGAGTACGCTATGTTTAGGAATTTATTGCTCTTATTACAAGTAAAAGAAACCATCGAATGCAAAGTTACAGAAAACTGTAAAACTGTAAAACTGTAAAGAATGTACAGTATTACACTTGATCACGTAGCGATAGCTTTCTACAAAAACGTTTCTAATTCCCGTAAATAGTTCGTCCATTAACCGGTGCGATGGTCTAGTGGTCAGTGTACTGGCCTTTAGTCCAGAGCATCGGTAGGTCGCGGGTTCGATTCCCGGTGCCGTCGATTTTCGTCGAAAATATAAATACGGGCGCGATGAAGCTCCAGATGTATACATGAGACCCACACAGGTATTTCTACCTGTGGAGGTCACATGTATACAGCTGTAGTCCGTGTTTACGTTCTCGACGAAACGTGACGTAGCTCCGGTGCCGGGAGGCGAACTCGAGACCGGCTATATCGGCATAGGTTTTCCGCAGTTTCCCCTATGCCCATAGCAGAAATGCTATGACAAATGCGATATAGAGGGGGCAATCGGATGCGGCCGCATGGGGGCCTGGTTACTGATCCGGACCAGACCCCCAGGGGGGACTGGCTACTGATCCGGGCCGACCCTGTAATAGGCGTAATGCCTGCAGACGGGGGGAAATGCAACATAGTTAGTCCATTAAAAAGAAAAAGAATAGGCTACACTTTGCATAGCTTATTGTGGTAATTTACGAAAGAAATATGGTAGATTTTTATTTCATCAGAAATAGATGCATAAACGAGATTGCAACTATCTTAAAGCGTCGTAATTTTTGTCAGATGATATAAAAGTCTCCGATTTCTTTTTGCAATCAAACAAACACCAAAATAATTCATTTATATATCCATTGATGGATTCAGTTATTAATTACTCTCGCACCTGATTTAATAAACTACATACAGAAGCTACAGACACTTGAGCACCAAATTCTTTGTAGAGACTTCTCGGTGAACGATCAAATATATAACTTTGCTTTTATAAATAGAATATTCGTGACTATCATCTACGAAATTCGATATTTCTCCAATCCATGATCTAGATTTTTTCTTATAATCTAAGATTTCTAAGTAAATGCCTTCCTTTATTGAACTGGATTTTCTTTTCTATTTTCTGGGAGCCATTATAAAGAAGGCCTGAGTGACAAACGCAATAATGTACGAGATATAATTTTATTATAGATTTTTTTCTCTTTTAATCTAAGTTTTCTAACATAAGTAAGGGCTATCCTCAATTGAACTGATTTTTTTCTATCATCACTGACTCATTAACAATAAAAAAAAATTAGTTCAATAGAGAGCCCTTACTTAGAAAACTCAGATTAAAAGATAAAAAAATGATAAGTAAATGTGACGCAATTAAAAAAATTTTGAAAACATTTATATAAAGAGTACGTAAAAAAACGAGGATTTTCATATTTTTTAAGTTATAAGACGCTTTGGAGGTATCAAGATATCCCCAAACCAAACAAAATATACGCAAACGGTTTATCTTATAAACGGAAAACCGGAGGCCCTTTTAACTTGGTATTTTTTCGAAGGGAATATAGTATTACTAGGATTTTATTGTGGCTCGCGCGCTTCGCGCGCTCGCAATCTCCCCCAAAAGAAGTGCCCCCCGCAAGGGTGCCTTTTTTAAGTCCCTCGATTCTTGACACGGCGGCGGCGGCGAGATCTTTTTATAATACAGATATATATTATAATCAGGGGTGTCCATGGGGACTTAGAATAATCCAGGCTTGGGGGCCCATGAGGGACTTAGAATAATTCGGGCTTGGGGGCCCTTGAGGGACTTAGAATAATCCAGGTTCGGCCGCCCATGAGAGACTATCCTGTACGGCGGCGGCGGCGAGATCTTTTTATAATATATATTACAATATTGAAAAAAATAAACATTTTTTCGGGAACATTGAAAAATCGGATGGCTGAATTAGTGTGGAATGTCTCATATACATGAATGACTTTGTTATAAAATTGTTACGTTATTAGCGAATGAACATTCTCAGCAAACTCATTCTTGACTCCTATTGCTCAAGGAACCAGCCGCTTGCACAATACATCTAATCGGTGCATACATTTTCATTAACAAAATATGCAGAGTCTTAGGTATTATCATGACCCATATTAGCGCAACCTTTCATATACGATTCAGTCACCGAAGGAGCTCGATGGAGAAGGAAATACCTCAGCGAGGTACGTACAGTGAGTGGTTACGAAGGCAGGCAGAAGCGTAGAAAGACAGAGGTCGGGGGGAGACTACTATAGACCGCGCGGAAGGGAGCAGCGGCGTATAGCACTTACAATCGGGTTTTGTGAGAGGAGAGTTCTCGATGGTAGGGATAGGCTGGATGCAGGGGATTCACGTGAGCGGGCGGCGGGGTTAGGACGTCGGGGCAGCGAGGCCGGTTAACGGCGTTGTAGGAAAAGAGCGAGTGAGTGAGTGAGTGAGTGAGCAAGCAAGCGAGTAAGGGAGCGAGCCTGCCAGCCAGCGAGCCAGCCAGCCAGCCGGCGGCGTCGTTGGTAGTGGGGGAAGGACGCTTTCTCTCCCCTTCGTCGGTTAGTTTCGCCGCTGACGTTGTCGGGAGCGGATCGAGCCTTGTCTCGTATTCTCCACGCACATCGTCGACGCTTTTTTCATCTCATTACACTCTACACACTCGCGGATTACAGTGATTATTTTTTATTTATATACGACAAGGAAACGCGTGCCGTTCAATGGATTATATCAGTTAGATGATAAAGCGTTATTGCTAGCCCCACAGTCTCGCGATTTATCGTTTTAATTCGTTAATTTCTTGGTGAGAACACGAAAATACTACTTGGCTATAGCTCTAGCGTGAAGGTGTGTGCGTAAAAATTCGATTTGTGCTGTGATTCAGTTCACGTTTCTATATCTTGTGAGTGTTTATTTTGCTTTTTTACCGAACATAGGTGGTGTTTGGTGATTCTCGAGGTGGTGTTTGGCACTGCGAGGACGCGAAAGGATACGCTACATTTAAAGCGTGCTCGAATCTATCGAGTTGCGCTATTTCTTGTGACTTATCGTTGTGAATCAAATGACTGACGGAATTATTCATCGGCTATATTCCGTTTTATTAGCGTGTTTGCCAGTTTCGAGGATATTCTCTACGAGCAATATTTCCGAACGATACCCCGCCTTCTTTTTTCTTCGTTGTTTATTTCTACTTTGAGGAGAAAGTTTATTATCTGTGCCAGTGGTGCTTACGAATAATTGTTGGTTGCACGAGTTAGATCACTTGGCCGATCGTCGTTATTACAAAGCGGTTAACAGTACGCGGGTACAAGTGACGCGCCAACGGGCTAACCGTTCAAGCCGCTTAAAGTTCAACTAACCCGAGTCAACGCCGTTGTGCTGAAGCTGCTGCCGCCGCCACCGCCGCCACCACCATCACCACCACCACCACCGCCGCCGTTACTTGTGGATTTACACTGCCTTCAACTCGTTAATCGGATAAAACGTGTTCGTGATCAAAACGTGTGACAGTGTTGGTTTCTCTCTTATTCTGAGTTTGTTGCGATATGTGCCTGAACCTCGCCGTCGGATTCGTTCAACCTGTAAGTACCTACACTCAGTATATTTTTCTTGTTCCTTAAAAAATATTTATATAATTCCTGCCCCCAATCGATAGTCATAACCGCGTTTTTCTTTTATTTACAATGTTGCACACGGTGGTTTTGCAAATTACTCAATCATTGTTTGATGAACCGTCAGTTTATAGGAGTTAATGGAGTTTTTCTTTCTGAGAGAATGGAGGTTTTTTTTACTGCATTTGTAAGGCGTTCTTGTGCCGCATACATCAAAACCATCGCAGATGTACGAAGAAACGCGTAATGAACCCACTTTAGGATACTGTTAGTGCGAAACGCAATAATTGTAATAATAGAGAACCATTTTTTAAAGTGAATGTGGAATAATAGACGTACATTGATGTAGTACGGGGTTTGATCTACCCAGTACGCATTTAAATTAAATTCATTGACAAAAAAGACATAATCCAAGATATAATAGTTTCGGAGCACATCTTCGGGCTATAAGATGGAAGTAGCAGAGAGTGGGCTTAATGTGACACTGGGCACAGCGTGACCCGGCCAATATCACGGAGGTATGCGTAAATTATGAAATTTTTGTGGTCGGACCATAAGTTAAATTGCAATTTATCAGCGCAAAAAAAGTTATCTACAGATAACGAATTATTTTCGATTCAATTATTTCAGTACCTTTGACTGTATTTAACTATTGATTGCAGCTTTTTTATATCCCCATAGGTTCAGAGAAACCAATTACGATTGGTATTTATTTGTATTATTCTGATAAATTCTGATAAATGCATAAAGATTATAAGAAAAATAGTGACACACCGTGCCCCAATGGCCCTACTCTATGTCTCTATTTTTGAATCACATATTATTAGGAATAGAATGCTCGGTATGTAAAATATATAACGTGTATCAACAATATACCTTGATACGAAAACCCAGAGATTCTGAATATATTTTACATATAATTTTTTTTTGTGGATAACGTTGAATTCCACTCGAATAGGAATTTAAATAATCTTTTATTTCTTCTACCCTGTTGAAATTAAGGAAATAACAACTTAGGCATCCAATGAAATTACAATTAATTTGACCTTTAAGTCCTACTGAGTTTCTCTTCCACAAAGAATATTTCAGAATAAGACATCCTTCTTTAAAAAGTTCACGAGTACCGGAAAGCATTGTCATCGTTTTATTCGTCTTGTGATTGGTTGCTAGGAAAGTCCGTAGTAAACAAGTTCAGTTTGGTGTCAAATTTGACATAAGAGGACGGGCGCTGCAGCGTCCGTAACCTTTTAATGTTTTGTAAGAGCGCAGCAGCGCAAAAGACTTTCAGGCACGCGCGCTAGCGCGTGTGATTAACTTAGTTGCTATATATTTCACTAGCATGTATTTTCATCTCTAGTGTCACTTAATTTTTTCTTTACGTGTCGCACAGAGTAATAACGTCTTACAATTCTCTTCTGTTGTAACGATCTGCTAGACAAGTCGACTATTCAATTTTATCCCTCGTCGAGACTTGCCTAAAAATTGTACGTGAAAATTTTCTCATTCTATCTTTTAAAACGGCCTTTTCCCGTTACTCGGTGTATGAACGAAGGTCGTTATAACTCGTCACTTTTCGTTCATTTGTAAATCGGTTCGTGAAACTCTGTGTCACTCTTATGGAACATACAAGTGCAAACACAAATGACAAAAGCGAGCGGCAGATGATACCACGTCCACAAGTCAGCCTTTTCAATTAGCTTTCATTTCTTAAGGATAATTGTAGCACTACAATCATCTTCATTCATCCTCAAATCCTGTCAGACATTGAATATTTTTAAATTTGACTGATTAGGGTAGATGCACCGTTTGTGGTCACCGTACCACTTGTGACCATTTTTACATGAATTTATTCTATTCATTATTTATTAATGTATTCTTACAAGTAAGATTGACCACTGGATTTACTTCAGATTCGACAATATTTATAATTTTATTCGTTCGAGCGTGGTGGTCAAAACTGGATCAAACGTGGCCAAAGACAGTGCATCTACCCTAACTAAAATTTGGTTGGCGTAATCTTTGACTAGTGAACGACCACATTAACATAATGATCATTACTTCCCAACTTATACTATTTGTTTATTTATCGGTGAAAAAATGTATGAACGATTTATGGTATAAACAAAAAGAGTTTCCTCAGAAATGTATTACGTAGTGACACGTAAATTAAAGTAATAGGGAAATTTTACCGTCACTTATTTTTGCTTGTATTTTAAATATTTTTCACATCGAACAAAATCATAAATAAATCTACATAAAAAAAGAATGAGAAATCATGAACTGTGATTTATTACAAATGGTCTTACGATTAATTGGTAGATATCCTGAATTAAAAAAGGATGCAAAGTAGAACCTTACACATTTCTTCCTCATGCTGTTTCGCTTTTTACAAAGCTGTTTCTATGAGGAAGTTTCTTTATTTTATTTTTGGCTTCCTCATAGAGTGAGCTTTGCGAAAGATGAAAATTATTGATGACGTTGACGATTTTTGACGTTTTACGAAAACCAGAGCGTCAGCAATAAATTTTTAAAAAATCAACATCACGTAAAATCCGAACCGTTTTACCGATCGGTTTACCCTCGGTATAGCCCGCGAAGCTTGAAACGGAGATCCTGATACTTCGTCCGCTTATCGTCTTCTTTAGCAGCGATGTTGGACTCGCCAGGAGCCGAGAACTTGATGACAAAGATCGTATGAATCTCGTGGTCAAATATGACAATGTCAGGTTTGTTGGCTGTTATTTGCCTGACAGTGTGAAATGAATAGTTCCAGTAAATCCGGCATTATTATTATCATTATTATGTTTCGTCTCGTAAAATGCCCGACCGGCCCCGCAGGGCTCCGACTCACCTACAGGACGGGCGGGTTAATAAAAATCATTCTGCCTGACTGCTCCTCCAACCCGGAGGTAAGCAGTCAGGTCAGTCCAGAATCGTGTGACCTAAGTAGACGGAGCGAACCCAGAATGACCGCCTTCTGCATTCGACCCGCAAGTGACAAACGACGGCTTCATTCCGCCGAGAACGCCGATTATGAGTACCACCACCAGTATTATTATTATTACGTTTCGTAAAATGCCCGACCGGCCCCGCAGGGCTCCGACTCACCTACGGGACGGGCGGGTTAATAAAAATCATTCTGCCTGACTGCTCCTCCAACCCGGAGGTAAGCAGTCAGGTCAGTCCAGAATCGTGTGACCTAAGTATTATTATTATTATTATTATTATTATTATTATTATTATTATTCCGTTTCGTAAAATGCCCGACCGGCCCCGCAGGGCTCCGACTCACCTACAGGACGGGCGGGTTAATAAAAATCATTCTGCCTGACTGCTCCTCCAACCCGGAGGTAAGCAGTCAGGTCAGTCCAGAATCGTGTGACCTAAGTAGACGGAGCGAACCCAGAATGACCGCCTTCTGCATTCGACCCGCAAGTGAGTCGGCTTTCTGCCGACAGGCGGGGATGATCTTAAGGTTCGTGACAAACGACGGCTTCATTCCGCCGAGAACGCCGATTATGAGTATCACCAGCTTGACCGTGTACCCTCGGTATAGCCCGCGAAGCTCGAAAAGGAGATCCTGATATTTCGTCCGCTTGTCGTCTTCTTTAGTAGCGATGTTAGACTCGCCCGGAGCCGAGAACTCGATGACAAAGATCGCATGTATCTCGTGGTCGAAGACGACAATGTCAGGTTTATTGGCTGTTATTTGCCTGACAGTGGGAAATGAATAGTTCCAGTAAATACGGCACTTCTCATTTCCCACGACGGACTCAATATCTCCAGATAATAATAATAATAATTATTATTATTATTATTATTATTATTATTATTATTCCGTTTCGTAAAATGCCCGACCGGCCCCGCAGGGCTCCGACTCACCTACAGGACGGGCGGGTTAATAAAAATCATTCTGCCTGACTGCTCCTCCAACCCGGAGGTAAGCAGTCAGGTCAGTCCAGAATCGTGTGACCTAAGTAGACGGAGCGAACCCAGAATGACCGCCTTCTGCATTCGACCCGCAAGTGAGTCGGCTTTCTGCCGACAGGCGGGGATGATCTTAAGGTTCGTGACAAACGACGGCTTCATTCCGCCGAGAACGCCGATTATGAGTATCACCAGCTTGACCGTGTACCCTCGGTATAGCCCGCGAAGCTCGAAAAGGAGATCCTGATATTTCGTCGTTATTATTATTATTATTATTATTATTATTATTATTATTATTATTATTATGTTTCGTAAAATGCCCGACCGGCCCCGCAGGGCTCCGACTCACCTACAGGACGGGCGGGTCAATAAAAATCATTCTGCCTGACTGCTCCTCCAACCCGGAGGTAAGCAGTCAGGTCAGTCCAGAATCGTGTGACCTAAGTAGACGGAGCGAACCCAGAATGACCGCCTTCTGCATTCGACCCGCAAGTGAGTCGGCTTTCTGCCGACAGGCGGGTATGATCTTAAGGTTCGTGACAAACGACGGCTTCATTCCGCCGAGAACGCCGATTATGAGTACCACCAGCTTGACCGTGTACCCCCGGTATAGCCCGCGAAGCTCGAAAAGGAGATCCTGATATTTCGTCCGCTTGTCGTCTTCTTTAGTAGCGATGTTAGACTCGCCCGGAGCCGAGAACTCGATGACAAAGATCGCATGTATCTCGTGGTCGAAGACGACAATGACGACGGTTATTATTATTATTATTATTCCGTTTCGTAAAATGCCCGACCGGCCCCGCAGGGCTCCGACTCACCTACAGGACGGGCGGGTTAATAAAAATCATTCTGCCTGACTGCTCCTCCAACCCGGAGGTAAGCAGTCAGGTCAGTCCAGAATCGTGTGACCTAAGTAGACGGAGCGAACCCAGAATGACCGCCTTCTGCATTCGACCCGCAATTATTATTATTATTATTATTATTATTATTATTATTATTATTATTATTATTATTATTATTATTATTATTATTATTATTATTATTATGTTTCGTCTCGTAAAATGCCCGACCGGCCCCGCAGGGCTCCGACTCACCTACAGGACGGGCGGGTTAATAAAAATCATTCTGCCTGACTGCTCCTCCAACCCGGAGGTAAGCAGTCAGGTCAGTCCAGAATCGTGTGACCTAAGTAGACGGAGCGAACCCAGAATGACCGCCTTCTGCATTCGACCCGCAAGTGAGTCGGCTTTCTGCCGACAGGCGGGGATGATCTTAAGGTTCGTGACAAACGACGGCTTCATTCCGCCGAGAACGCCGATTATGAGTACCACCAGCTTGACCGTGTACCCTCGGTATAGCCCGCGAAGCTCGAAAAGGAGATCCTGATATTTCGTCCGCTTGTCGTCTTCTTTAGTAGCGATGTTAGACTCGCCCGGAGCCGAGAACTCGATGACAAAGATCGCATGTATCTCGTGGTCGAAGACGACAATGTCAGGTTTATTGGCTGTTATTTGCCTGACAGTGGGAAATGAATAGTTCCAGTAAATACGGCACTTCTCATTTCCCACGACGGACTCAATATCTCCAGGGGCGTAGGGAAGCAGTGGCGTCTCGTCTACCCCGTAAGAGTGTCGAAGGTGGTAGTACAACACTCTTAGGGCCGCATTATGGCGATGGATATAGCCAGAGACCGCATAGCTGGGACATGCAGATAGTATGTGCATGAGTGTCTCTGGCGATCGTTTGCAGGCCCTGCACCGTGTGTCAGGGACCTGCATACCCATCACCTGGCTCTGGTAGACGAGCGTGTTAATTACGCCATCCTGGCAGGCAATGATGAATCCCTCGGTCTCAGACATCAGACCGGCTGACTGTAAGAATGTAAAAGTCAGCCGAGCAGACAAGTCCATGCTGTCGATGTGCCGAAAGAACACTCCGTGCATGGCCTTGCCCACGTGCCGCTCGAGCAGGGTGTTATGCTCGGCGGCTCTGATGGTGCTCCTACGCCGGGACGGTTCCAGGTCGATGATGGAATTAATCGACCTTCTGCCGCCCCGACCAACACGAAATTCCAAACCGAGGTTTTCTGCCGCCTTCTCTGCCGCCCTGTATAGAAACGCCCCAACCCCCGTCCTTTCATGATCATTCACGAAGGACAGGAGGGGATTCGCACTTCCGATTACGTCGCAAGCTACACCGAGGACCAAACGATCATGCAGGCACTCCAATCCAAGTAGGCCCCTTCCACCCATGTGACGCGGGAGGTATATACGGGGCACGGAAGATCTAGGATGAAGACTCCTATGGATGTTCATCATCTTGCGTGTGCTGGCGTCGAGTTCACGCAGCTCGTCTCGCCTCCATTTCACTACCCCGAAAGAGTAGAGAAGGACTGGGACGGCAAGCATGTTGGTAGCAGCGATCTTGTTCCGCCCAGACAATTCGGAACTCCAAATTTGCCTAAGCCGCTGCCTATACCTGCCGCGGAGAGTCTCCTTGACTGCCGCAGCGTTATTATTATTATTATTATTATTATTATTATTATTATTATTATTATTATTATTATTATTATTATTATTATTATTATTATTATTATTATTATTATTATTATTATTATTATTATTATTTGTGAAAGATCTTTGCACTGTATTGCTAATAAAATGAATAGAGGAGAATTTCTTATAGTGGCGTAGCTTATTTATTTCTGGTTTTTACCTATAATATTTTTTAAAATGTGTATGTATCTTTGTATGTTACATCGAGAGAAAAATATAGTTAAGATATCTAAAATAGTTTGGTAAAAAAACCTAGGTAATATAGTAAAAATGGGATCGATCTTGGAAGTTCAGAAATGTTTACTTATACCGTGAATAGAAACGTGATGCACGTGGAGGGGCGCTCGCGAAACGTCAGGGCATTTTCGGCCAACTTTGAGGTTATGATGGCGAACGTTGAACGATCGACGTTATACGGGAGCTGTAAATCTTTCGTAAATCTCATGTCGTACGCAGCTACAGACGTTTTACAGGCTGTCAATAGACTTTGCGTTATTTTTCGTAACGTGAATTTCTTTACCCTGTATGCGTATGAAAATTATTCCGAACATTTGTGGGCGCAAAATATAGAGAAGTATGAGATGCGTTGTATAGCATTGTACAGCAGCGTAAATAGTACAGCGTGCGACGCCTAGTAAATCTTTGTATGTGTCTAGAAAAAAATGCCATTTGTCCACTTTGGATTCCGATTACCATACGAATCTGGGAATGTTGCATTTCCCCCCGTCTGCAGGCATTACGCCTATTACAGGGTCGGCCCGGATCAGTAGCCAGTACCCCCTGGGGGTCTGGTCCGAATCAGTAACCAGGCCCCATGCGGCCGCATCCGACTTCCCTCTCTCTATCGCATTTGCCATAGCATTTCTTCTATGGGCATAGGAAAACTGCGGAAAACCTACGCCGATATAGCCGGTCTCGAGTTCGCCTCCCGGCACCGGAGCTACGTCACGTTTCGTCGAGAACGTAAACACGGACTACAACTGTATACATGTGACCTCCACAGGTAGAAATACTTGTGTGGGTCTCGTGTATACTTTTGTAGCTTCGTCGCGCCCGTATTTATATTTTCGACGAAAATCGACGGCACCGGGAATCGAACCCGCGACCTACTGATGCTCTGGACTAGAGGCCAGTACACTGACCACCCCACCGGTTTCGAATCTGGGAATGAGGACTATATTTTTCTCTCGGTGTATAAAAAGATCACCCTGCTGCCGCCGTGTCAAGAATTCATGGACTTGCTGAGTACCAGGCTTCGCCCCACTCTGGGCCTAGGCTCCAAAATTTTGTTGTTGGACACAGAACTTACTGTAAAAAAAGAAAAAAAAACTTCGACGTACTTTTTGAGAAATCAAATTTTAGGTAATTAAAGAAAAACAATTTTTGTTTTAAATCTAAAAAAAAATCCAGTGTTTTTTTATATTGCTCTACAACATCTCAAAAGGGAAAAGAAAATGAAGTTCGCGACCCAGTCGATAACCGGTGGAATGTCCTATATATATATATATATATATATATATATATATATATATATATATATATATATATATATATATACTAGGATTTTATTGTGGCTCGCGCGCTTCGCGCGCTCGCAATCTCCCCCAAAAGAAGTGCCCCCGCACTATCCCCGCATAATCAGGGGATTCTGGGTAATCAGGGGTGTCCATGGGGACTTAGAATAATCCAGGCTTGGGGGCCCATGAGGGATTTAGAATAATTCGGGCTTGGGGGCCCTTGAGGGACTTAGAATAATCCAGATTCGGCGGCCCATGAGGGACTATCCTACATATATATATATATATATATATATATGTACGCGTAGGGTATACTTTGAGGACTCCAAAAAAGTGCAACATATAATCATTGAAATAGATGCTCGATGCTAATATACGTTATACACAACTATTTCCAGTCGAATCTATACTGCCGATTCGATTTAATTCAATAATCTGTAAGGATTGGCGACTATGAGGACTTTTCATATAACGACGTATGTCAGGACATATTTCAGTTTATTTAACGACACATATGAGGACGCATATATATATATGTATACATATAATATGTCCTCATATAAAACTATTCGTACACAAATCGTAGTCCCTCATAGTAGACACCATACTGATGTGTGCCGTTATTTTTATATTTTCATAGAAATTAATGAGCATCAATATTTACTTTCATGATTTACATTTGGAACAATAAAAAAGACAAATTACATTTTCGGATGAAACAAATTTGTCGCGATCTCAATAATTTGCATTAGCATGAAAAATGCATGATGTTGAAAAAAAACCACAATGTTATCGGTCACCGAGATTTTTCATTCCTTTCAAAAATTTTAGTCGCGTAGAAGAAAATAAAGAAATTAGATATTCACGATTATTCCTTGCTTTAACGAAATTATATTTAAAAGTAGTATTTCCCTTCTTAACAGGCGGTGAAACGCTATCGAGTGCAAAAGAGATGGCGTCATTAGTGCTTACGACAAAGCAAGAATGAGCCACTCGGAAACGTCTCTCTATTCGTAACTCTATTCTTAACAACCATTTCAATGGTGAAGACGAAATCGAAGGAAAAAATATAAACAGAACACAGAGATAAGATTGAAACCCGCTGTGTTTACGTTACATATTGTATTCTTCTCAGTAGAATTTTCATGCTAATCAGTTTTTACATCCGAATGGTGTATCTATATTTCACATCTATATCAAAACAGCCACAAGTCCTGAAACTATACACACATATTACGCCAACTAACCGGTGAGTTGAGCTTATGATCTCAGCTGGTCATTGTTTCTATCGATACTCTACCAACGAGGTTATAGTTTCTTCAATCCACCGAGTAGTTGGCGCTATGCTAACTATTTCAATTGGTTGTCGGGACCGATAAATCAGTTTTCACAACTACTTTTTTCTTTCCGTGTAACGAATCATTTGGATTGGATAACAGCCGTGATAGTTACAGGAACCAAGTTGTTGGTCATACGTACTATTTTTGCTACCAATCGAAAAAAGTTGAGACTACGATTTCGATTTAGTTTCAGTGACTAACACGCGGCAAAGTATATGCTGGAATTGGTAGCCAAAACTATTTTTTTCTTTCTGTGTAGACGAATATGTTCTCAAAGAATCCAGTCAACAACGATTTTATGCATTGTATATTTTGGGGGTATAGTCGTCTATATATTGGCTAGTTTGAGGACTTCTGGCTGATTTGAGGACATATGTTCGTGAAATGTATAAATTACTTTTTTTTAAATTGTGCTGCTTGCAGAGATTCAAACACCTTTGTCACATATTGGAAGGTTCAGCTGGTAATTTACAACCTTGACAGTTCCGACTAAACTCTTCCACGAAATCTCGTAAAATAGTTGACGAATTTTCCATGCCGAATCTACCCTATTGTAATAATTACAAAGCAGCTGCAAAGGAAATTTCATGGTCTTCAGTCTCCACATTTTTTGGTTTCTCATGTGAAACGTACATACCGTTCGAGATTAAAATGCATTTGTTTTAAAAATAACGATAATTTCAATTACTTCAGAGGTTTCAGATTTGGATATCTGTGAGCAGCACAATTATATATTTCATGAACATATGTCCTCAAAAGAGCCAGAAGTCCTCAAACTAATCTATATATCCACGAATATGTCCTCAAAGAAGCCGGTCAACAACCATTTTATGGACTGTATTTTTTGAGGACATGGTCGTCTATATATTGGCTAATTTGGGGACTTCTGGCTGATTTGAGGACATATGTTCGTGAAATGTATAAATTACTTTGTTGTTAATTGTGCTGCTTGCAGAGATTCAAACACCTTTTTTCACATATTGGAAGGTTCAGCTGGTAATTTACAACCTTGACAGTTCCGACTAAACTCTTCTACGAAATCTCGTAAAGCAGTTGACGAATTTTCTATGCCGAATCTACCCTATTGCAATAACTATAAAGCAGCTGCAAAGGCAACTTCATGGTCTTCAGACTCAACGTTTTTTTGGTTTCTCATGTGAAACGTACATACCGTTCGAGATTAAAATGCATTTGTTTTAAACATAACGATAATTTCAATTTCTTCAGAGGTTTCAGATTTGAATATCTGTGAGCAGCACAATGATATATTTCATGAACACACGGAAAGAAAAAAGTAGTTGTAAAAAACGATTTATCGGTCCCGACAACCAATCGAAATAGTTAGAATTGCGCTAACTACTCAGTCGGTTGAAGAAACTATAACCTCGTTAGTAGAGTATCGATAGTAACAATGACCAGCTGAGATCATAACATTTGGATTGGATAGCCGCCGTGATAGTTGCAGGAACCAAGTTGTTGGTCATACGTACTATTTTTGCTACCAATAAAAAAAAGTTGAGACTACGATTCCGATTTAGTTTCAGTGACTAACATGCGGCATAGCATATACTGGAATTGGTAGCCGGAACTATTTTTTTTTTTCCGTGCATATGTCCTCAAAACAGCCAGAAGTCCTCAAACTAGTCTACATATCGACGAATATGTCTTCAAAGAAGCCAGTCAACAACCATTTTATGGATTGTATTTTTTGAGGACATGGTTGTCTGTATATCGGCTAGTTTGAGGACTCCTGGCTGATTTGAGGACATATGTTCGAGAAACGTATAAACTACCTGTTTGTTAATTGTGCTGCTTGCAGAGATTCAAACACCTTTTTCACATATTGGAATGTTCAGCTGGTCATTTACAACCTTGATAGTTCCGACTAAACTCTTCCACGAAATCTCGTAAAATAGTTGATGAATTTTCCATGCCGAATCTACCCTATTGTAATAATTATAATGCAGCTGCAAAGAAAATTTCATGGTCTTCAGATTCAACATTTTTTGGTTTTTCATGTGAAACGTATATACCGTTCGAGATTAAAATGCATTTGCTTTAAAAATAACGATAACTGTAATTTCTAATTTCAGAGGTTTCAGATTTGAATATCTGTCCATGGTAAAAATGCCCGATTAAAAACGATAGAAAACAAAGGATTTTGGAACCACGAAACACGATAGCTATCGTGTTTTTGGTTTCGAAATCCTTTGTTTTCTATCGTTTTTAATCGGGCATTTTAAGCAGGGGTGAGCAGCACAATTATATATTTCATGAACATACGTCCTCAAAACAGCCAGAAGCCCTCAGACTAGTCTATATATAAACGAATGTGTCCTCAAACAATCCAGTCAACAATGTTTTCATGGACTGTATTTTTTGGGGACCTATACGTCTATATATTGACTAGTTTGAGTACTTATGGCTGTTTTGAGGCCATATATTCATGAAATATATCAATAAATCTTTTTCGTTAATTGGGCTGCTCACAGATATTCAAATCTAAAACCTCTGAATAAATTGAAATTATCGTTATTTTTAAAACAAATGCATTTTAATCTTGATCTGCACGAATTCTATAAATGGTAGATTCATGGTACAGTAAACAGTGTAGATTTGGTACATAGAATCTTCGAACATTGGAATATTCATCTGATCTAAAGAATCTTTAGCATTGCGATGAAACATGAAAAGATAATCATATAAAATCCCTGAATTTTACAACAGTGTTTTGTGTGAAAATTTATCTCAATTTCATAGTAAATTAGTTGTGAAAACTCTGATCATATCATCAACATACACATCATTGAAAACATGTCTTTTAACCGAAAATAATTTTTTGACTTAATCGAATTTTGATATCCTATATGGCCACAAAACAATAATTTCGGAAAAATTTTGATCCAAATTAAATTATATCAACATAGTAGTTTCTATTCACGTGTTCTAATACATGGAGTAAAAACTATTCAAAACTGTTTCAGAAACTATTCGCCCTATAGCACTGAATACACTAAAGCTTTGACCACTGTCGTCAAATCACAGAAACTACATATTTCGTACTTAGAGGTCTGTCCTTGAATAGTACAAAAGGTATACTTGTTTGATTGAGTCCTCAAAGTAACAGCGTTACTTTTAGGACTGTCCCCGGAATAACACTATATGATCCGTGTTCCCAATCTATACTAATGACCGACTGCTGATTATTTGGGGACAGTCCTCAAATAATACTTTACGTGTATAAAATTTTGAGGTCAGTCCTCAAAATAGCCTGATGTCCCCGAAATAGTCAGAACGTTGCCGAAAATGTCTTCAAAATATACTATACGCGTACATATATATATATATATATATATATATACTCTGTTTTCTAAGCAATAAAATTCGTATAGTATATCTCCAATGTTTGCTCTGCAGTATGTATAACAAATTCGGTATGCATTCCTAACGCCGAAATTCACATGGCCGAAAATCATAATCACGAAAAAACAAAACACGGCACAGTTTGTTTGCACTTAAGTGCGAATTTATGATCGATCTTGAGATCGCACTTAACATCAATCTTAAGATCGAACTTGCTTGAGGGCTGTTGATCGATCTTAAGTTCGACCTTGAGTTCGATCTCAAGTTCGGTCTTAAGTTCGATCTCAAGTTCTTGAGATTAAACTGAGTTCGAACTTAATATCGATCTCAAGACCTATCTTAACAACGAACTTCAAGTCTTAGGCTTACAAAATAAATGAAGGGATGCATAAATCGTTTCACAAGACTCCGAAGGCGCATTGATTTATGATTTTGTTTTTCCAAGCTAACCGTATTAAATATGTCAGCAAAAAAGATAATTAGATTTTCGACCAGCGAGAAAATGATTTTTTCGAAAATCTATCACCGACATAATGGTCGCAGATTTCGGAGGAATTTAACAGCCATTCTGCCATTGTCGCGAAACTTTGTATATCTCATTCGTGTTCATCGTTTTATATCACATTGACCTTGGTGATTTCGATGATAATAATGCCAAGAAGTTAGTAACGAGATTAAAAGAAAGTTGTTGTCAAAAGAATTATAAGTGTATCCTTTTTCCCTCATTTTCAATTAATTTCTTGATTCTACAGAATCCATATGAAAATTTTTGCAGCAATTTCTTCCATTCTAAAACGTATTTATACAAATGGATGTAAAAATACGAATAACATTGAATATGTTTTCGTTGCTACATTTCACATTACACTCAAGACGAATTCTGTGGGTAATTGTACAAATATATCATGACTAGAAAAAAATCAAAAAGCCATTAACTACGGTTAAATCTTCAGAGTTTTCAAATCTGGTTCCCTTATTGTGTGTGTGAACTCCAGTTTAGGCGAAAGTTCGAACTTGAGTTCAGACCTAAGTTGGATCTTAAATCCGAACTCAAGATCACGCTGAAAATCGAACTTAAGTTCAGACTCAAGTTTAAACTTAAGATTGAGCTTAAGAACCCAATCAGATTCGGAAAAAAGTTCAATCTTAAGATTGATCTCAAGATCAATCTTTAGTATTGTATTAAACGACATCTTAAGTTCCAACTCAAGTCAAAACAGCTTACGCTGTCTTTTGTTTCGGTGTTGCGAATTTCGGAGATATGAATGCATACCACAAATTCCAAGATAAAAACGTAGTATATCGTGTTAATTACATTTTCTCTTACTGTTCAAACGTGTCCCTTATGACAAATGATGTCGGTACTGTATATCTCATATATATTGTACATATAAAGTAATATATGGGAACTAAATCGAAAATATATGAGATATACTTTGCGTATGTTTCACCTCCATAAATTTCCAAGGCATGTACGTGCTTGAGATTGTTTTTGGTTACTTTCAGAACTTTTTATAAGTCAAGTGACTCTTAGCGGTTGGATTGATCGGTGATGGGTGAAAAAAAGAAATATATAAACGTAAGAGCACAATGATCAGGAAGGAGGCCTTTTTGCCTTCTTGACTTTAAGGGGGGAGCGCGCGCGACGTGCCACTTGACGTCTCCTCGCTCTTTTCTATCTATTCCAGTGACAAGAAACGGGGAAGACGACGACGATGACGAGGTCGCTCTACTCTTGGTCCGCGAGTCTCTGACTCACGCTCGTCGTGTGGTTCGTACTTCAAAGTACATACACGCGAGTCTCTCTGACAGCTTTCCCAGTGTCGCAATGGTATACTTACTTAGATTTGTCCGTACGTGTACGTCGGCCGCATAATGTATATCGTGTAGAGGTATATAGTTACGTCGGACGTCGACACGGCTCGTTTCGTAATCGTTTCTTAAGGGCTCTACCAGCACTCGGTGCTGGATCCAAAGGTGCAAAAACTAGCAACGGTTCAGACTCATTACGGTAATTCAGAATGTACTCAAGGTATACACTATACTTCCCATTGCGCACCAATCTCGCCAACATTTTAGCACTCACCGAACATTGGGCTTGCCATCGAACTTCGCTTTCAACCATTTTCTCGAATTGGCTTTTTTTCATTTTTTTCAACCTAATGCGACACTCTTAAAGTTCGCATGCTCGGTTCAACGATACCTTCGTCTGCTCCTCAACGACATCTTTCAGCACTCGATTACTTCTTTACGTTACGGTTACGGGTATTTCATTCGGAAGCAATAAGTGTAGACATATTGCTTCATCAATAAGTCTACACGTATTAATTGTTAATTGATAAGTTCCACTTACATTTATTAACTATATTAGCAATAAGTGTAGACTTATTGCTTCGTCGTAGAGGAATCTTTGATTTTATTAAAAACAAAAAATTCTCGCGATTTTCATGACGGTATACTCAGAATGGTGTAAAACCTCAAGAAATGTGGTTTAGAGAAAGTGTCATTAAGTATGTCTGTGTGATTGAGGGGCTAAAATTCATACCATCATAGCTCGACAACTTATCGATCGAATCAGCTCAAATTTGAATGACATATACAGTGCTGTCGAGTGTTTTATTTTTAAATATACTTAAAAAAATTCGTTTTAAGCATGTCCATTTTGCGTGATTTTCAAGATTAAAAAAAACTGTCTGTTATTACTCTAATTGGAAAAAAAATTTCCGCTATCGAGCTGAAACTTTGCGTGCAACTTGATTGAAGTATTATCTTATTGAACAAAGATAATAAAGCGGTTCTGATTTCATGAAGTTTTAAAATTTTCGAAAAATGTACATTATTACATGAAATTTTGTTAACTTAATCTACACAACACAACATTTCTACGTAAACGAAAGAATAGTCAGTGATGCTAGATACCAAATTTAGTAACTATCAGTGGGACGATTCGGATTTCATAGGAATTTGAATTCTTATTCGTTATTTTACGATGATTGAAATTTCGCTAAATTTAAGTTTATTTATTTATTTGAAATAAGAATGCAGTGTACAACATTGCACTATTTTCAGAATTTTACAAAACTTCCTCCACGAGGAAGCCAAAATGAATTAACATATTTCTTCATAGAGGTAGGTTTGTGAAAAGCGTATTAATTAACTTGCGGTGCTGACATACGTGTCAGTTGTCTGAATATTTTTAACAGTTTGAGATTAAAAATAATATTTACTTTGCGCTTCGAAACAAGCTCTCAAGCGTTTAAGGATTAATCACAAATACATACTCAATCAGAAGCTTTATCAAGTACTTTCGAATAAGTCGCAGCTGCAATAAAATTATATATATTGAAAGTTCGATCTCGCCTAGCGTTAATTGATTTATAATTCTCACTTTTTTTCTTCTCAATTAGGAGGAATATTTAGTTAACTTTGTAACTTTCGTTTTCTTTTAAAACCAAATTACTGTTATCTTTAAACGATGAAGATCACCACAAATGTTTACCGTTAATTTATACAGTCTTTATTAAGAAATAAAAAAAGCAATCTCCTGTCAATATCAAGCTAATATTACAAATTTGAATGCCTGATAACTACTAATAATACGTCACATTCGTTATGAATCCAAGCTGAGTTATATTTCTATAAATTAACTGCTATACAATTGTTTCTACATTAAGGGGAGGGAGTCAGGTCAAAATAATTCAATTTGTAAATTCAATATCATCTAAATTCTCTTGCATATAAAAATGACCAATGAACTATATTGTTGGTACTCGATGAAAGGATTTTTTACTGCCATCTGACTTGCGTATGCCTCTTAATATTATCTTAAGCAAAGTTCTTAGGTTTTTCACTCTGCGCGTGATTCAGACCAAACTGCTAGACAGATTGGGCTAGTTGACGTCTCATTTTCTTCTTCGTGTAAAAAGATACACCGTCTAAATGGAACAAACTATATTTTTCATTCTGAAAGCAAAGTTAATCACTGATTTAGAAAAAAGCATAAAATTTATTTAGTAATAATTATGTCACTTAAAAAAATATTACCTTTTATTAACATTTGCTCCATTTAGCCGGTTTATCTTTTCATGAAGAAGAAAATAAGACGTCAACCAGCCCAATCTGCCTAGCAGTTTGGTCTGAATCACGCGCAGAATAGGTTTAAAACCAAGTTTCGGCGAATGGCGTCTAAAGCTTACCACTCAAATAAAAATGTTTACGCTGCTTTCACCTTTGGGGCAGTTTAGTACCTTTAATGAACAAAATAAAAATATTATTTGCAAGTCAGATTATGAATATTATTAATAATGTTATTAAAAAATGTTTTTTTTTTACAAATAAAAAAGTAAATGAATGCATAATTTGAAAAAACCTGTAAATAATATGGGGATGATCACTTTTATTGGCAACATCACTGAAAATTTATATGGTGTTGACACATTCACAAATGTGCTGTACAAACATTAAATCATCACTTCATAACAAATAATACATATCTGACCACTTCTGATGATTGTTGATTCTGTTTTAAACACTATTCATTGAAAAAAAAACCGGAAATGGCCAACGGAACCAAACTAATAGCATAATATGAACGAAAAGTGAAAACGTCAATTCGAGGTTATGCGTCGCGAGTGTAGCAGAAGTAACTTTTCGCGCGAATTCGAATATAATGGAAGTGTTACGTGTTGCGTTGGAGACATCACACTGTCGTCGCGTCATTTATATCGCGTTTCACTAACTAGTTAAAAGAATGGTAAACAAATAAAAATTTATTTACAAATAAGTAATTTTTTTTTATGCTGCATTTCCCCCCGTCTGCACGCATTACGCCTATTACAGGGTCAGCCCGGATCAGTAGCCAGTCCCCCCTAAGAGGCTGGTCCGGATCGGCAACCAGGCCCCCATGCGGCCGTATCCGACTTCCCCCTCTATATCGCATTTGCCATAGCGTTTCTGCTATGGGCATAGGGGAACTGCGGAAAACCTATGCCGATATATCCGGTCTCGAGTTCGCCTCCCGGCCCCGGAGCTACGTCACGTTTCGTCGAGAACGTAAACAAATAAGTAATAAACTCTTTATTATATAGAAGAAAATCATAAAAAGGCAAGTATATTGCAGAAACCGGCCATGTTTTCGGCATCATGTCTAAGATTTTGCAGGTTCAAAGGTACAATTTTTTCCTTTTTTTTTTTTTCAACACCCTTAATTATTTTGTGTGAACAAAAAATCGACCATAATATCTGCATATAACAATAATAAATAAATAAAATAAAATTCAAATATAATATTCTGGTAATTTTTTACGACTTTTGAGAAAATTAAATATGAATGGTACCGTAGAAATTCGGCCATTTTTGCGAATTCTGGCTTATAACTTTACTAATAGATAGATGACATGGAAATGAATGTTTTCACAGAAAAAAAAATCGATTTTTTAAAACTTTTGACCTGACTCCTCCCCCTTAAGTAGTATCTCTTTCATTCAGATTCACTTTCGTTAACACCAGTTTCCCGTTGAAACCGTGTACAATTTTTTAAAATATCTTTGCTGTGCCTGACTGTACCGTCGGTATATTCTCAATTGACGCCTTTAATATAAATTGCATATAATATGATTATTGAATACTCATAATTAAGTATATCCATTTTTTATCGGAATGAACATCGAATATTCATGAGTATTAAAAAAAATTCATATTATTTGTGATCCAAATGTAGAAATAATATAAATTGTCAATGTTCGTACGTTAGCGAGTAATTATAATCGGACAACATTTAAAAAAAAGGATGAAAACTAGAACCTTGCACATTGCTTCCTCACTCTTTTACGCTTTTTACAAAACCGCCTCTATGAGGAATCACGTAAAATCCGAACTACTTCACCGACCATCCCCAAATTTGTCGATTAGTTCAGTTCAGTCGATTAGTTGAAATCTTACCTGAATTAGAGCAAAACGAAAATTTTTCGAAAAATTGAAAATCTCATAAAAACCAAACTGCTGTACCGATTTGGTCCAAATTTAATACCAAAGGTCATATCACTTTGTTCAATTTTAATACAAAGTTGCAGCCCGATAGCTAAAGCTAGAGCATTTACGTACTTTTTTCAAAATTTCAAAATTCTTATAAAAATGAAATGCTTTAAGCGATCTTTGTAAAATTTATACCAATAGAAGATTAGCCAGTACTGTACATGTTGTTTAAAGTTTAGCTGATTTGGTCGAATACTTTATAAGTTACAGTTATATGAATTTTTGGCATTTTTGACACACACACACACGCACACGCACGCGCCCACGCACACACACAGACACACACACACGCATACACACATACATCCGGACAATTTGTATAAATCACTTTTCTCGACATTTCAGACCATTTAAAAACTTTTGACATGAAAATCTCGAAAAAAAAAATGCATGAAAACAAAGCTTCCTCTACGAGGAAGCAAAACAACAATGATGATTAAGAAATTAGTTTCCAGTTTTCTATTTTTTGACTATGAGGTGTCCCAAAGTTTTTTTTGCAGTTATATCGACATACCTTCGAGCGTTGTGATAGCTTGACGTCTGCGGTATTGCGTATCTATCTCTGTAGTGGTAAATCGCGATTATATCCGTTTACTGGTCCCGTTAGCATATAATCTCGACAGCGCATCGGTGCATTCTGCCTACGGATCATTACGAGTGTAGTAACTCCACCAGCAGCTGCACCGTTTGATGCTATACGCGTACATAGCAGGTGCTATAGTTTCGCCGGAGCGTTGGATACATTAAATTCTCTACACGCTATGCGGTCAATAAATTAGAAGCCTGAAATTTCCTTATAATCTTCGATTTAAATAAAATTTTCAATCAATCAACGCCTCTTTAAATGTTATGGGTTTTTTCCCAATACTGACACCATATGTTGAAAAAATGATTTTGATTCCTCAGGGTATACTTTGTTTTTATATCCGCGGTAATTAAAACAATAATACAAACGTACCTTTCTTATTTTCGACGAATCTGCATTTATTTTCCAGAAATTGTGTTTAAGTTCGGGCAGCCGAAAATTTCTATTTACCGGAAGCCTTGCAGATATTGACCTGGACCATAAAAACTAATAAAACGGTGCAATATTCTTTACTATTATTCAGTCCAATAGATCACACTTAAGACTTTTTACTTTTGGAAACATTTTCAATACTGTTTTAATACCTTCTTTGTTTGGGCGAAATATTATTCCGTATGTCTTATTCCACTACGACAGCCTTGACATACTATTATTCAAGACACTTTTAATATTTGGGAAATACTGTTTTCATACTTCCATTTTTGCGCGGAAATGGCCGAGTGGGCTAAAGCACCCGGCAGTCACCCAGAGGATGCAGGTTCGATTCCCATCAACAGCAAATAAATTTACATGTGCTTGTTTCAGCAATAAATATCCCGACTAGAAATTCAGTTATGGGGAATATCAGGGCCGGACCTGGTAACCGGATTCTAAATCCAAGGCCCCTGTCTGGCTACCTTATACGGCCCTGATTGGAAATGTAACGCTTTGGCACATCCGGGCCAGGTCAATTTTTAGCACACAAGGACCTGATAAAAATAACTATTTAAGGGCCTGATAAATATAATCATTGATATAAATACATATACTTATCTTTATATTAAATTAAAAAATTAATTATTAATTTTAGGGCATTATGCCACAATATCAACAATAATATTCTATTAATATTACAAAAAAAAAAAAAAACAATTCGTCTTCAGATACGGTTTTTCGTAACTTCATTCGAGAAGTGATGGACGCGGGATTTGAACCTAAGACCTACGGGACCTACCTATTTACCTAACTACCTAACCGAGCACGCTAACCACTAGACCAAACCGACTATGTGGATATCTCGTACAGTATTTCCATAATAGATCAATTTACTATTTATTTAAAATAATAGTTCAGTTTTTAATGTAGCTAATTACGAATTTCAACTTAAAATTTGTAAATTCAAAATGACGGGTTTAAAATGAAAAACATATTGAATGCGATATTTTGATTTTATAAATGATATTTTTAATTCCACCAATATTTCGATCGGGTCTACCTTATCTATGCCAGATCTGGGCCTGAATATGGAATACCTTATCAGGTCTATCTTAATTTTTCCCGATCTGGCCTTGAATAAGATACACCTTATCAGGTCTACCTTAATATTTCCCGATCTGGCCCTGAATAAGATACACCTTATCAGGTCATTCTTCCCCTTGCCAGATCCGGTCCTATTAAGGTACATCTTATCAGGTCTACCTTATCTATGCCAGATCTGGACCTGAATATCTAATACCTTATCAGGTCAACCTTCCCTATGCCAGATCCGGTCCTAATACGGTACACCTTATCAGGTCAAACTTATCCATGCCAGATCAGGCCCATATGTGACGGCAGGGCTGCCCTACCATATTTCTAGTGGGGATGTACCGATCAATGCAATATACCCGAATATCCAACTAAAAGTGCAAGATAAACCGAATTCAATGAATGCAGATAATTATTTTGTAATTAATTTTTCCGTTTTTTTTAGACAGGGCATATGTGTACATACGGTGCACATAATATGTATATCCTCATGGATATCCAGTGTATGTTCAATGTACATGAATAGGTGTCTCTTTTACAGATACATTTCATATACATATGATGTGACACGACATGCATACGTATATACATAGGACTTTGTATATCCGCAAATGTTTATACGATCTATATGCAATGTATGTCAAAATGCTATATGAGATATGGAGATAATTTTTGTATAGGTTTAGAAAATTTACAACACGAATATCGAAAATTACTATTCAAGTGTATATCAAATTCACAAACTTTGTGTAGTAAATGTAAATTAATATATATTGTGTTGTAAATTTCCGATAACCCTTTTTTGCACTCTGAACAACTCCGAAAATTCGAACGCCGATAACTCAAGAACGGTTTTGTATATCGCGCTCAAATTTGGCACACAAGTGTAGCAGCAGACCCTCTTCAATTGTAGCAATTTTTGACAAAATTTGTGCGAAAATTTCGATTTTATGCCGTGTTGAATTTTTTTTTAAAAGGCGGTGGTCGCTCTAACTTTCGTAAAATTTAGTATATTTTGCTAAACAGTTGGTTATAAGAGCAGGTGCACTCAATGTTGTTTGGTATTGAATTTGACTCGAATCGGTAAAGTGGTTCAGATTTTATGGAATTTTGAATTTTTTTAAAAATTGACATCGCTCTATTGTAACTTTTGCAAAACTTGAGATAGCGAGCGCAAATTTTGTATATAAATGAAACAATATTCAGCCATTATATATAAATAATTTAGTGACAAACGGTATGAAATTTGTGATTTTATGGAATGTTGAATTATTTTTAAAAATATACGTTATCACATTTATTTTCGGAAACGCTCTAATAACAACGAAATAGAAAACGCGAATTCACAACATGTATATTTATCTAATTTAAAAAAGGGTGCAAAGTAGAACCTTGCACATTGCTTCCTCATTATTTTTCGCTTTTTACAAAGCTTCCTCTATGAGGAAGCCAAAATTAAGTAACATACTTTTTTGCTTCCTCATATATTACTATATGTATAGTTAATTTACAACACACAACTATGAATGTTCAAAGACAACATTTGAATATTTTTATACATGTAGTGTAACGGAACGTCCTTACCACCGGCGAGATTTTGGCAGTTGGCCACTAGGTGGCCAAATGCGGCTCGCGTTTCGCGCAAGCGGAGCGCGGCAGTGGCGCTATTTAAACCCGAGCCAGCCGTCTCTGCGGGTCCTTTCCTATCCCTACCAAAATGACCACACCTCTTACACGAGGTAGTCCCTAATGGGACCTCGTGTAAATTTTACCTAAACTGTTAAAAAAAATGTGTTGTAAATTTACAACACATGTGTATGAACTTTTTTTTTACCAAAACCGTTTATGAAATTCCAACTGCGACGTTGAATTTTACAACACAGATGTGTTGTAAAATTACAATCCATTGTATGAAATTCCAACTGTGACGTTGAATTTTTTAACACTGATGTGTTGTGAAATTACAATACATTAACGGTAAATTTTATATACCAGTGTTGTAAAAATCAACGTCGCAGTTGTAATTTCATAAACCGTTTCTGTAAAAGAGCTTCCTGCACATGTTTAGTAATTTTACCTCGAATTTTTTTAACAGTGTATATATTTATAAAGATTTCCAATTTGTCGCATTAATTTATGTTAATTTTGACCAATTCAAGTAGAGATTTCACCATAGGCGAACTAATACACGTTAGATATACTATTTCGTAAAGATCGTTCGTGATGCGATGAGCGAGACGAGACGAGAAAACGTCAAGTTCAAGACGCACATTTCGAGATTGTCTGTCAAGATGACATCCCCGATCGATAGTCTGAACATATCGAGATCGAAGCTTGTTTTTTTAACTTGACAGGCAAGATCTGATGCTGTCTCGATCTCGTTCTGTGGAAAGTCTGAATCTCGATATTCTCGCTCGTCTTCTCATAAATGTGTCATTGAGTATGAGTGATCCAGCGTGTATGATGGAGCAAACATTAGAATTCGAGCCCGTTCTAAAGAAACGAATAAAAAAGGATCACATAGAAACTTTGCAAAGTGCAAATAAAGAAACAATTATCGCGCAAGGCTCAAATTCAGAACACGATATCGAAAATTGGGATGTAACGAAACCCTCGACATCTTCGAAACATCCTCGTGATGAAATTTTCACGTATTCTATCGACGAGAACAATTTTAAATTTGCGAAATGCAATCTTTGTACCAAAGTAACAAAAGTCATCAAGATGACGAGGGGTAACACGACCGGACTAAAAAGGCACCTTGATCGAGAAAATCCCCAGAAGTTCGTGAAAATTTATGGAGCAACAGCAAAACAGGTTCATTATTACAACTCACCTTTTCGTTGTAATAATTCGGTGTTTTTTCGTGGCCGGAAAAACACCGTACAGTTTTTGTTACCATTCGAGTAGCAGTACATTAGTCGTAACTCTTATAATAAAAAAAAAACTTGAGGAATAAAATCGTATTATGATCTAGTAATAATGTTCGGTACTTGCTCTATTTGTAGAATCGAAATGGAAGTAGGAAACGAGAAGTTTATTCTCAAGAAAAATTTGAAAGTATTATAGTCGACTGGGTTGCGGAAAAGTATCTTCCGTTTAATTTCTTCGATGACGAGTCAACGCAAAATGTTTTCTTCTATTTGAATCCCAACGCAATGGTCCCCAAGCGCGATATACTTCGAAGAAACACTCTCCGACGGTTTTTCGAGGTTCGAGAAGCCGTTATCCAGATTTTGCGAGAGAACGTCTCGAAAATTTCATTCACTGTCGATGCCTGGACTTCGGTAGCACACAAGTCATACTATGGTGTGACAGCGCACTTCATTGACAGCGATTGGAATATACATGGATTAGTGGTTGACTTTGTGCCATCTAATGGAGCACACGCCGGCCGCGATATCGCGCGAATCTTTTTCGATGTTGTCATGAACTGCAATCTTCTAGAAAAAGTTCAAGGCATAACACTTGATAATGCGTCGGCAAATATAAAGTTCATGCAAGAACTGTCCCCTCTGATGGCTTCTGATGGCATTAACTTCGATGCGACCAATCAGCATTTCCGCTGTTTTGCGCATGTGATTAATTTAGCCGTTAATGGCATGCTTCGCACGGTACAATCTAATATTGACGTGAATCCTCAAATCAGCGGCGATGAAGGTGACGAAGGCGATAAAGGTGATGAAGACGACGAAGGCGAAGGGGATGAAAATAGTGAAGGCAATTACGAGTCATGCGAACGGGTCCTCACAAAGATTCAAACGATTTTTTTTTTTAATGAAATACTCCGAGCAGTGGACCCGCAAGCTTAAATCGTGTTGCGAAACCACGAGTACGAAAATGGAGTCGCCAAATCTCGGTGTAGCCGCCAGGTGTAATTCGACGTGCGACATGATTGACGCAGCTCTCCACATGAAGCAGCCACTTAATTTGCTTTGCGATAATAAGGCTACACTAAGGGCCTATCGCCTAACAGATATCGAATGATCACTTTTGGACGAACTTATTAAGTTCTTACGACACTTTAAAGCCTTATCGGTTGCCTTCAGTGGCGAAAAATATGCCACTTTGCCGTTGGTTGTGATAGGCGTAAATATGATGCTCGATAAGCTCGAAAATCTAATCCTCTCGTACCAGGAACTTGCGACGAATAACCCCGTCCACGAAGTCATGCGTCAAGCTGCGATTGCAGCTAGGGATAAATTGGTAAAACATTACACGAAGACCAATTGGATCTACTGTGTTGTTCTCGTTCTTGACCGGCGACATAAGATTGAGACATTTCAACGCACAAAGTGGGGCAAAGAAATGGCACGGGAGTCGATTAAGCATTTTGAAAAAATATTCTGTATAAATTACTATGACTCCAACATGCTTAAGCATTCAAGTCCCTCTAGTTCTTCTGCGTTCAATTTCGATGTGGGTGAGATGACACAGCCAGCTAATTCTACTCAAAATGACGTGCTTGATTTAGGATCCCTTTTTGAATCAACGATATCTCCTGAGATCACAAGTGTGACAAAAACCTGGCGATAAGAAATCGATGAATACCTTCGTTTAAATCGTGCTGGAAGGAATGTGGATATTCTCACATGGTGGCGGGAACATGAAAAGACGTTTCCTACGTTGGCTCGTATGGCGAGATTTTTTATGCATTCAAGCCACGTCTGTATCAGTCGAAAGATTTTTTTCAAAAGCATCTCTTGTTATAAGAAAGCACCGAAACAGGTTGAGTAATGAATCTGCGTGAAGTTTGTTGTGCTTAAATTCATGGAACAAATGCAGCCTTTCATCTCAAATAGCGACGAAACTAGCCGAGAAAAACTTAAAAAAATAAATAGAGTCCATGAAGTTTTTGTAATATCTTTCTAGGTAGCAAGGCCGAATCTTTCGTTCACGCACAAACACTTCGACGCAAAATACGCGTTCCGTCTCGCATTATGTTGATAGTTTATATCGTTTACAATAACAAGTTGAAATAACGTTTACTGAAGAATTAATCACTATTATCGCAATGCATTTTTACTTTAGCTTCGTCAATTCCGAAAGTGCAAAATATTTTGGGATTTCTACTTCGTACAATATGGTGTAAATTGACACCAATGTGTACTAGTGGGTTTAACATTGTGAAATGATACATATTTATTCGAAATTCGAGTTAAACCGAGACAAGATATTGATTCAATTTCACGGCGAACGATCGAGATGAGAATCCAAAATAAATGACGGCTGCGAGAAAAAATGAGCGAGACACTCGAGATTCTCGTCTCATGTCGCACCACTAAAGATCGTTAGTAGGCTTCGAATTATATATTGACTTGGACATCTTAAGTTTTGACGGTTTCAATTTTTGCAATATTTCATGAATTTTTCTAAAATTTCGGAAAACTGCGTTATATTTTTCAAAGATCGGTAGGAAATTTAATCCCAAAATTAGAAAAAATCGAGACAGCGGTTCGATTTTTATAGAAAATTGATTTATTATGTTGACGACTGCTGACGTTTGCATAAATAATACGTAATTAGCTTGAACAATTAATTTATTGTAAACCAGTACGTTCTCGTTATATGAACAATATATGTGAGCAATGCGTTTCAAGGGTACTTTGAGATTTATTTCACTTATTCATTTCTCTTGATCACTGAAATTTCGTTTACCACCACGTTTTTAAAAAAACAATTTTATTTATTCGTGAAAAAAGTAAAAATACATTCCAATTTCTCTTGCAATACTCGAACCGTAAATCTGTTATAGTTTCGCAATATTAAATGTTCCATACCCACTGAAAAAAAAAATTATTTATTTTACAAACGATTGCACTCTGGGGTTTTGGTAGCCTGCTGATTTTGTAATTATAACTCAACTTCAAATCCTGATAATTCCATCTGAGATTATACCAATGATTTTAAAATTTAATATTAAAAAGCTAAAAGTTGAAAATATATTATGGTTTTGATCTCCTTTAGAATTGTAAGAATTATAAGTAGTATTGAAATAATGATTACAACATTCAATTTCAGCAGAATGCAATAAAATCGTGTGCCAAAAAAAAATATTTCTTATTTCTACGTCGGAAATTCTTGAACTTTAACACTTAACATGCAATACAATTGGGCAATTGCACCTGCGAACCCAATTTTTTTGTTTCCACTTGTTCTTTGGCAACTTGCAGACAAAAGTCAATTCATAGAATAGCATTAATAGATTATAGAGGTAAAATGTTATTATGCCGATTTCCGAGTTCCATTATAGTACTTAATCTCCAGACTGCACCGGTGCATTAGCCTCTAGGATCATTACGAGCATCACTCTCATAGTACAGTGTCAGTGTGTTGCAAGTTATGCGCCCACAACACTCGTACCGGTGAACCGGCTTATTCCTAGTGCCTGTGCATCTCTCGTGGACGCGATCGAAATGGCGGTATACCATGTATGTAATGTAACGACGGTACATGCGTTACTTATACATACAACAGTCCGTGGCATTTCTGCACGAGTTATTGTACAAATGTACACTAAAACATGCGTGTCATCGCTAACTTCATCGACACGAGTACCGCGTTTCTCTCACGAGCCAAAGTCGATTGTATGCCGCAGACGCAAGACAAGTCTTGAATTAATATTCAGAACTTGTCTTGGAATTACTTCATATCGCAACGCTGGCGGCGTACAGCGTCTACTAACTATAACTGCCGTTTTATATTACTGTATAAAATATAATGATTCGATATTCAATTCAGATTCATTCGAATAAAAAAGCATCAGAGATTTTTCGAAAATTTTATAATTATGGCAAAATAAAGTGCATAACATTGTTAAAAAATAAATTTATATTTTTGCGTAACCATTCTCTTATAAATAATGATAATATTCCATATGCATAATAATCTATAACGAGTATTGGAAAAAAATATTTCCAATACTTTTTTACTTCTGACTACCCGCTGTGCAAAAAGACGGGAGTTATGTATTTAGTAGTGATCAACTGATCCGTGCAGCTTTCTATGTCGCGAGTACTATCGAAATTGGTACAAATTTACTTAACCAAATTTGACACATAGGTTCTGGATGTATGTGCGCTGGTTTGAGGGTATATTTCAGTGCAATAAACTATGTACTTGGTGAAATAAAGTACAAAAGTTATTTAGAAAAAGCCTGTTCGAATATATCGAAATATGATAAGATCTCGGTCATTATCGCATATTCTGTAACTCACTTCACAGCGCTTATGGTGAACTAATAAATTCACTTTAATAACGATGAAATAAAATCAATTGTACAACAAGTTTTTAAATCCCAACTGGAAAAAGGAGATTAATAAATAGACAAACGGGTAAACAAAAAATTGTGAAACAATAATCCCTCGCTTAACAGAAGTATAGTAATTCTAGTACGTGTATTTATTAAGGGGAGGGAGTCAGGTCAAAAAAATTGATTTTGGAAATTCAATATCATCCAAATCCTATTGCATATAAAAATGCCCAATGCACTATATTGTTGGTGCCCGATGAAAGTATTTTTTACTGTCGTCTGACTTGCATATGCTTTTTAATATTATCTTAAGCAAAGTTCTTAGGTTTTCCATTCTGCGCATGATTTAGATCAAACTACTAGGCAGATTGGAATGGTTGACGTCTCATTTTCTTCTTCATGAAAAGATACACCGGCTTTTCCTAACACTATTCGAGAAGTGATGCACGCGGGATTTGAACCCAAGACCTACGGGACCTACCTATTTACCTAACTACCTAACCGAGTACGCTAACCACTAGACCAAACTGACTATGTGGATATCTCATACTGTAATTCCATAATAGTTCATTTTACGATAACAGTATAAGGGAGTGATGTGAGAGTTTGATATATGCAACCAATATTCTAAGGTGATTCTGCCAAAAACTTCGAATTGAAAATGGCCAACCTTAGAAGACTTGACTTGTCTGGCACACAAGTGACTTGAACTCAAAACTCGTAAAATCAAAATGGCGGACTTAATGTGCCGGGCGAAAAAGCAAAAACCGACATGATTTAGATAAAATTTATTCATTGGAGTTTTTCGAGGTCGCTGGTTACGAAATTGGTTTAAAAACGTAAAAAAACAAAGTGGGAGATTCTGTATGGCGCACCAAAATGCAAAAAATGAGTTGGTTTGCATGAAACTCGGTGTTCAGAGGTTTTTAAACTGGCACAGACTGGTCGCTCCCAGTTCGGTTGAAATCTTGAAAATATGATAAACATATTCTAGAGTAAAAATATATAACTGAATGATAGCAATAGCTAGCGTCACTACATGTAGGAATATACATGTCGACAAATACTAGAAATCACTAGTATACTAGCAGTGGGCTTGATTTTCTAGTACTAAAATGAGTTCTTATTGGAACCTCATCTGAGCAACGAAAATTTCGCTGCTCTACGTAGCGATCTACAAGTAACCTAGTTGTAGACAACTTTTAGTAGTTGGGGGGGGGGGGGGGGGGGGGGTCAGGTCAAAAATTTAAAAAAAGTCGATTATTTTTTTTCTGTGAAAACATTCATTTCCATGTAATCTATCTATTAGTAAAGTTATAAGCCGGAATTCGCAAAAATGGCTTAGTTTCTACGGTACCATTCATATTTAATTTTCTCAAAAGTCGTAAAAATTACTAAAATATTATATTTGAATTTTAAATTATTTTATTTTTGTAACTCATGCACGTAATGTCGCACATTTCGTGCCTGCAAAGCATGCGTGAGATCGCGTATTATGCTCATGTAAACGTAGATAATTTTACGTACGCCATCTGGTGCATGGAATTATCTAGATTTCTGTAGATAACTTCACGCACACATTGGCGTGTGTGAAACTATCTACAAGATGATTTTACGCAATGCTTTGCAGGCACGGAGATGTGCGACATCACGTTGACATTCGTTACAAAAAGTAGTATGTTATACTTGTGCGACAAAGCGGCCGTCCCGCGGAGGTTAGGACGCGGTGCACTCGCCTCCTCTCGTGCTACAAATAACACTCGGCTTCGCCTCGTGCCGTTGTAGCACTCGATTTGGCGAGTGCGCCGCTTCCTAACCTCCGCGCGTAACGGCCGCTTTCTCGCACTAGTATCACAATCTACTATAATAATACTGTGTAATCTGACTTGCAAATAATATTTTTATTTTGATCATTAAAGGTACTACTAAGATGCCCCAAAGGTGAAAGCAGCGTAAACGATTTTTTTTAGTAGTAAACTTTAGATGCCATTTGCCGAAACTGGGTTTTAAACCTATTCTGCGCGTGATTCAGACCAAACTGCTGGGCAGATTGGGCTGGTTGACGTCTCATTTTCTTTTTCATGGAAAGATACACCGCCTAAATGGAGCAAATGTTAATAAAAGGTAATATTTTTTAAGTGACATCATCATTAATAAACGAATTTCATGCTATTTTCTAAATCAGTGATTAACTTTGCTTTCAGAATGGAAAAAAATAGTTTGCTCCATTTAGCCGGTGTATCTTTTTATGAAGAAGAAAATGAGACGTCAACTAGCCCAATCTGTCTAGCAGTTTGGTCTGAATCACGCGCAGAGTGGAAAACCTAAGAACTTTGCTTAAGATAATATTTCAAGGCATACACAAGTCAGATGGCAGTAAAAAATCCTTTCATCGAGTACCAAAAATATAGTTCATTGGTAATTTTTATATGCAAGAGAATTTGGAAGATATTCAATTTACAAATTTAATTTTTTTGACCTCACTCCCTCCCCTTAAGCCAACAGATGACGCCGCGGCTAACTTGCACGGAGCGAATAAATTAACTTAGAAAATTCAGTAATTAGCATTTTTCGGCAATACAGATTAAATTAATGCGATTCTTCAAGTGATACTGATTTGTTAGATTTTTCGGATTCGAATGATCACTAAATAACGTTAAATAAACCATTACAGTCCTCGACCTTACAGTAACCCATGTGCGGTTTTAGAGCTGGGCGGGCGGACGTTGGCACGACGACGATCGCCTGCATTACAAAGTCGGCCCGACTCTGTTCGCCAACGTCGATCCAGCAGCCAATTAACGCCGGGATGATAACAACGGACCAATGTTATACCTAAGCGTCGGCCGCAATCGGTTTTCGAGTTGTGCCAGGGTCGGAACGACAAGGCCAGCCGACGTGTGAACGTCGGCGCGACATCTGAAACGACGTTCGCCCAGTACTGGGTGTCGACGCTGAGCCGACATCGAATAAAAAATATTAAAAATTAATTAAAAAAAATAAATTACCGATCTGCGCAGCCGTCTAATGCTTTTTAATCATTCTAACCTGTGTTTTTAATGAATTGTTCACCACTATTTTTTGGACATCCTTGAATAAATTTTTCCGGCGGTGATGGGACTCGAACCTGCAACCTTGGGATTAGTAGTCCACGATCTTACCCACTCGGTTATCCACATCTTGGAAAATTTAGTGTCGAATTGCGTATGTAAATCACTCGTCTGTATTACTTCATTAATACCGTATGCACTCTTAATGGTGTTATGATGGTATAACAGTTTTTAGAAGTTTATTGCAAAAATAAAACAATAGTGAAAAATAATGAAAATTATTTAACTCAATAAATTGAGTTATACACAATGATTTCGCCTTTTTAAATTAGAAACGATGGAGTTGCGTAATACTCGTTTATCAATTACGAAAAATGGTATAAGTTTTATTATTTTATTAATTTTAATCCTACTTTAGTTAATTATTTTGACGGAATTTCGACTACCAGTACTGAACCGATATTGCCGCAAAACGTAAATTTACGGTTAACGCGTCGGCAAATTGTTGGCAGCCAACGTCACCAGAACTGTGGGGACCATCGTCGTGCCAGCTACGGAGCCCAATGTCGGCACAGTTAGGGATTGAACGTTCGATCGACGCTGGGCAGTAGTCGGGTTCCGATCGTCGGCTGCCGACTTGCTGCCGACATACCGCCGAGTGTCGCGTTCCGATCGTTGGCTGTCGATTCGACGCCGCCTGCCAGCCAAGCATCGCTCGAACGTTTCGCCAACTCTGAGTCATCGTCGAACTCCGATTGTTGGCTACCGACGAGTTGCCTTGATTCAGCCAATCGTCGGCCGTGCTCGGAACGTTGGGCACATGGGCACATAGACACACACATACATACCCGTATGGAAACGTATGGAAATAAACCATAGAGGTGAAATATACGCGAAAAATAGGTAGGAAAACTATAAAATTTATAAGTTGCATATATTCTGGATACATGCCATAAATGAAAAATATATGAAACATCTATGTCCAATATGCAACATTTTGGCGCATTTCCTATATAAGGCATGTATGTAAGTTGTATGTGTTATATATGCAAAAAATATAAATTAGATATATTCTTTGTACATCTTAAACCATACAAAAGATATATAATGGATATATCGCTTTTAGGATATATCCATTATATATGGAAACCACATATAAAAAACCAATAATTATAAAATAATTAATTGCAGTAATTTAATTCGGCTTTCTTGGACTACCAATCGGACTTTCGGAGTTATTTTGTTAATTAGTAAATATTAATCGCTGGAACATTTTTTTGCCGTGGATGGGAATCGAACCTGGATTGTCTGGGTGTCTAATGGGTGCTTTAGCTCACTCGGCCATTGATATCTTCAAAGACTGATATTTTCATTGTCTATTTGAAGTATATTAAAAGTCAAAAAACGACAAGACTACATTCATTTATATTATTGAGACCGAAATATTCAAAATGCAAAAACCGTGGCCCATTATGAAGGATCAAAATGTAATGAGCTTTGAGGGATACTGAAAAATGTAGTCGAGGGTCGGTCACCCATCCATGTACTGACCCTCGAGGAACTTAGAAAAATTCGCATATGGGCGGTCACCAATCTCAGTCGTTACTCTGAAATATATGACACTTGTGACGGCCCTACATTGCATATAAGAAGACGAATCGAATGAGAGAAATATATAGGTGACATTAGCGCAGTGGTTAGCGCTCTTACTTAGTACCTGAATAATCCGGGTTCGATTCCCGGTGATCACCATATATTTTCTCTCTTCGATACTTCGTCAGTCCATCCGCAATGCCAATATCTACACTTCCCCAAACTCTCCGCCTGGTCATTACATGGTGTCAGAAGTTACGGGCCCAAAAACGTCCTCAATTCCGCATTGTACCGATGGAGCACACACACAGATTCCCGCCAATACAGGCCTGGCACTGAAGAGCTACACCGCGGGATTCAACACGGCCGAGGGAAGAGGTCCGACGTTGGATACAGGCTTCGCGTAGCATCTACGATAACTCCACTTCAATCGCGTAACAGGAAACCTAACTCTGCACTGTCGACGAGGACGTCGAATACAGTGAAGGGGGGTGTGTGACGGCCCTACATTGCATATAAGAAGACGAATCGAATGAGAGAAATATATAGGTGACATTAGCGTAGTGGTTAGCGCTCTTACTTAGTACCTGAATAATCCGGGTTCGATTCCCGGTGATCACCATATATTTTCTCTCTTCGATACTTCGTCAGTCCATCCGCAATGCCAATATCTACACTTCCCCAAACTCTCCGCCTGGTCATTATACACTGATGTTTAAAATATACTTTGCAGTCAAGTTAGATATACGGGACATACATACATCATACATTCGACATACAATGCATAGCATACATAAATTATATATTTCTTATTTTTTAAATATATTTTGTAGTCCAGCAATATACATTTTACAATATATGTTTCATATATTAACGAAATACTTGCATAATACATACGAATTATATAAGATTTGGTTGTTACATATATTTTACAGTTAGGCGACATATATTGAACATATATATACAATACAGTCGTGACATATATGCGAGATATATAATAATTATACAACATTTTGGCGACATATATGCCACCCATATACAATATATGTTGCTAATATTTTTGGCATATATTCCACATACATATATGTCCATACGGGTACATACGGACATTCTTTCTAGATCACTTTTCTCGACGTTTTGGACCATTCTGAGCGTCCTGACATTAAGACCTCGAAAATTTTGTTTTCATGAAAACAAAGCGTCCTCTATGAGGAAGCAAAATAACTCCACACCATTTAAACACGAAAACGAAGGTCTGAAGGACACGATTGTCGATAGCTCACGCCAC
>OZ019968.1:18141184-18163684 GCA_963970395.1 Ephialtes manifestator | reverse complement strand
TGACTATATATTTTGTCGTGGCCGTTTCTGTTGAGCCTTGTAGGGTTCTAGAATGGATTCCCTATTGTGGAAGAAGGCCGCTTACTTTATCGCGGCTGTCCAAACCAATTTCGGCACGGGTGCTTGCTTGCTTGCTGGCTTACTTGCTCGGCGGTCTGCTTGCCTGCCAGCAGAACGTCCGCCAGCCATTTGCATGTACGTTCCGGCATCTACTGTATGTATATATCAGGTATATCTGTGTACCTCCACAGACAAACCGATATAATAATCTCCGTGTCGAATCGAAAATTCGCAGCTCGCGATCGGTTCGCTCACGAGTTTCGACTCTCTTCCCTCTTTATTCTGATTTATTTTTCGCACGAGTATACCCCACTTTAGTAAACTTTACAACCATAGTAGAACAACGTACGCAGCAATGCTGCAGCACTATTCAGATTTTAAAGAAATGCGAAATTTCGTTAAGGGCAGACGGTGCGTAGCTTGACAACAATGAAATTATTAAAACGGCATTAAAAATAGTATGAATAGTTGAAATTTGTTGGTGTGCTTTTCATCTTTAGTTAACTTAAATAACTGTAAACTACAGAGATTATGAAAAGTACTCTCTTGTTCTGATCGAAAATGTACATGATTGTACACACATTCGATTTATCGATTTTCAGTTGTCAATTTAGAATACAGAATAAAAATAGGTGCAGAGTAGAACGTTGTACATTGCTTCTTCATTATTTTTCGCTCTTTACAAAGATACCTCTATGAGGAAGTATGTTAATTCAGCAATATGCGAGCAATGTGGAAGCAAAGTGCAAGTTTCTACTTTGCATCCTTGTTTCATGACATTTTACGTGAGTTATGGCAAAATGTAAATTTATGAAAATATTTAAAATACCATAAAATCCGAACACCTTTACCGATCATTACGAAAATTGGTACGTAGGAACGTTGAGTAATATTGTTAGTCCATAGAAAAATTTAATTGTGTCGGTGATATTTTACGTGAATTAGAGCAAAACATAAAATTTTCGAAAAATTCGAAATCCCATAGAAACCAAACCTATTTATAGATTCGTCCCAAATTCAATACGGAACCCGATTTAGCATGGCTTCATTTGAAAATAAATTATTTACTTAAATGACCAGGTGCGGTTTTAGAGTCGGGTAAGTGTCGGGACGACAACGGTGGCTGACGTAGAACGTCGGGGCGACATTGTCGCTAAGGTCGGTGTAACATCGACATTATATCGAAATGATAACAACGGCAGGACGTTATATTCAGACCTTGTATCTGTAATAGACGGGAATAAGCAAATGTCGTTTCGATACTGGCTTAGTGCTGGCATGTTGACACGGAGTCGGGAACCAAACGTCGGCTGCCGACTTGTTGCCAACTTACTGCCGACTGTCGGGTGTCCTCTGCATGTCGGCCAACCCCACCTAGGTAGCTACAAATTTGCGGAAGCTAGAGAAACGACAGACATTTTTCTAAAAATTCAAAGTTAAATAAAAAATAATCTTATGTTTGAATATATTTTATATCATCACAAACAAAGGGGTCTACCTGTCCCACGAGTAAGCCAAATTTCAGCACGATTGATAAAGCCGTTCTTTAGGTATCTAAGTTTGAATTTCATTTTTTCTACACCACTTTTCTGGACGTTTAAGGTGATTTTGAGTACATATACCGAAAAAAGAATAGATCATTCTTCAAATTCCAGAATGTGAAAAGCGAAACGGTAATTAAAAGGATTTCATGAATTGCGGAAGAGTTTAGTAATTTTCGATGTCGATGTAATTGGCTACATTGTTAATTCATAATTAGTAATTTATTGCTCTCACACCATTCCAGGCGGCACAGCACGAAATGTAATAATTTGATAATTTATAGTTGTATTCTCTACCTTTCCGTGTAGAAAAAATCCGGAGTCCAGGATGCAGTCTCGGCAATCCAGGATAGAGTCTGGGTAATGTAGGATGGACTCCGAGATGGACAATGGAATCGGATTAAATCCCATTGTTTATCCTGGACTACCCAGACTCTATTCGATACTGCCCAGACTCTATCCTGGATTCATCAGTTTTACGTGGGTTCCTAATTGTGTTTTTCAATCGCGCGTTCTTTCGCACAGTAAAGCAAAGATTTTAGGCTCAGTAAAAAAAAATCTTGTGCCAACATTGCTGACGCTTATAAAGCTATGATAACAGCAACGATAATAATAATAATGGTGAATATATGTCTATAGTTAAATAGATAATTGCATGACACTTCTTCCATTTAAAATAATAACCAATATACTACTTCATTTTTTCGAAAAAATTTTTATTCATTGAAGATCGCACGCAAAGTTATCGCCATGGTTAAACTCACACATGCACGTACGGGCATTAATAGGTCTGTACATAGTGTATGTATGCACTTATATATGGGCACATATAGTATGTATTGTGGGTAATTGTCGTGCGTGCACGGCGAAGGCCTCGGGGCATCGGGAGCGCGTGAGATGCCGAGATCAACGGCAAGGTCGGCCGGTTCTGGTGCTTGCTGGTAGGTAGTGTGCGCGTGCGAACCATGGATGGCAGTGAGCGGCCGTGCCGCACAGAGGGCGCGAAATCGAAGCGACGGGTTATGCCGCTGCAACGCTTAGAAAGGCGAATCTCGCTCGCTTAGCGTAATTTGCGCATAATTATCGCGACTAATAACATTCCTCGTAGTAACGAACCATTTTCATGATTAATAGACGTTACGGTGGTGCGAGACAGCGGCAGCGTCTGGGACGAAAATATAGAGAACCGGGCGCGAACCAAGTAGTATACGCGATCGCGCTTTGCCTTGAGTTTTTGCTGACCGGCTCGCTTGTATGCCGGCGTCGAGGGGGCAGGAGGGGGCTCTTCCTCTTGCTCGCTTCCTCTCACTCTCGAGGGTATACAATTATCATAATTGCCGTCAATAACGGCCCATGATTGGCGAACTTCACGCTTTCGAGTGTTCTTTTTCGGTAGCCTCACTCACTAGAGAGGCAATCCATAGCTTTCCATTCTGGGCCCCTCAAGAGTGGGGAAAACACAGGAGAGGCCAACAGAGACTCTCAAGTCAATTTCTGCACGGGTTATTTTATTTCATTTCAGACGAATGTGCTACAGCAGATGAATGCATTAATACTATATAGGTGTATTTTTATATAGCATTTTCTGTAGTTTAACCAAGTATACTCTATATGGCAAAACTCTACATCTGAAATAATCTACATACGCAGAATTTAACAACAGAAATTCTCAATAGCCACTATAACCTGCTGGTACTTTACATACATAAAATGCTCAAACTGTAATCCTCTTCGCGTGTGGAACTTGATAGCTCTAATACTTAAAATAGGTAAAACTCTTCAACTACGTCGAGAGAAAAATATAGTACTCATTCCTAGATTCGTATAGTAATCGGGATCCAAAGTGTAAAAATGGAATTCTTTTCCAGACATACAAAGATTTACTAGGTGTCACCCGCTGTACTAATTACGCTGCTGTACAACGCTATACAACGCATCTCATACTTCACTATATTTTGGGCCGACAAACGTTCGGAATAATCTTCATACGCATACAGGGTAAATCAATTTACGTTACGAAAAATAACGCAAACTCTATCCCGAGCAGAAGTTTGTTCTGGCTGAGGTCCGGGCCTCATCGGGTTTTCCTTAATTAGTAAGCGGGCCCGGATAAGGCGGCTCTATCTGGTCCTGATATGGCATGTAACCCCATTTCTGATCTGGCCGTGATCAGGCTACAAATCTGAGCATTAGCAGGCTGCTTATCCGGCCGTTAAGGGGGAGGAGTTAGGTCAAAAATGTAAAAAAATCGAATTTTTTTTTCCGTAAAAATGTTCATTTCCATGTAATCTATGTGTTAGTAAAGTTATAAGTCGAAATTCGCAAAAATGGCCATGTTCTACGGTACCATTTATATTTTATTTTCTCAAAAATCTTAAAAAATTATCATAATATTATATTTAAATTTGAAGCTATTTTATTTATTTATTGTTTCCATATGCGGCCATTAAGGCCGATTTTTTGTTGACCCAAAATAATTAAGGGTGTTGAATTTTTTTTTTAATTTAATAATTACCTTTTTTCACTGTCTGCAGCTTTGTTTAGTTAAGTATGATCTCCGAACCTTCAAAATCTTAGGCATAAAGCCGAAAAATCGCCGATTTCTGCAATATGCTTGTTTTTTAATGATTTTTTTCTATAGATGAAAAAATTAATTACGTATTTCTAAATAAATTTTTATCTGTTTACCATTTTTTAAAACAATTAGTGAAACGCGTCATAAACGATGCGATGACAGTGTGATGTCTCCAATGCAACAAGTAACATTTACATCATATTTGGATTCGCGCGAATAACGGGGCACGCGCTATGATAGTTTGATGCGTATTGCATGCGCAGCGTGTTACTGCCGTGAAATTGACTTCTGCTACACTCGAGCAGTATAACCTCTAATTGACGTTTTTATTTTTTGTTCATACTATGTTATTAGCTTAATTCCATTGGCCATTTGCTGTTTTTTTAAATTAACAGTGTTTAAAACAGAATCAACAATCATCAGAAATGTTCAAATATGTATTATTTCTTTTGAAGTGGTGATTTAATGTGTTTGCAGTACATTTCTGAATGTTTCAACACTGGATAAATTGTCAGTGATGTTGTCAATAAAAGAGATCATCCCAGTGTTATTCACAGGTTTTTAAAAACATTATGCATTCATTTACTTAGTTATTTGTTATTAAAAAATTACATTTATTTGTAAAATGATTACTAATATTGTGAAATCTGACTTGCAAATAATATTTTTATTTTGATCATTAAAGGTACTAAGATTCCCCAAATTTTTTTTGAGTCATAAACTTTAGATGCCATTTGCCGAAACTTGGTTTCCAACCTATTCTGCGCGTGATTCAGACCAAACTGCTAGGCAGATTGGACTGGTTGCCGTCTCATTTTTTTCTTCATAAAAAGATACACCGGCTAAGCAGAGCAAATGTTAATAAAAGGTGTTAATAGAATAGGTTTTAAGTGACATAATTTATAATAAATAAATTTTATGCTATTTTCTAAATCATTGATTAACTTTGCTTTCAGGATGAAAAAAAAAAATTTTGCTCCGCTTAGCCGGTGTATCTTTTTGTAAAGAAGAAAATGAGACGTCCACTAGCCCAATCTGCCTAGCAGTTTGGTCTGAATCATGCGCAGAGTGGAAAACCTAAGATCTTTGCTTAAGTTAATACTGAAAGGCATATGCAAGTCAGACAACAGTAAAAAATCCTTTCATCGAGTACCAACAACATAGTTCACTGACCATTTTTATATGCAAGAGAATTTGGATAATATTGAATTTTCAAATTCAATTTTTTTTACCTGTCTCCCTCCCCTTAACAGGCTCCTGATCTGGTCCATTGTAAAAAAATGAGAAAGTCCAATATACGCAAAACGCATAACTCTATTTCAATTATTGGAAGTTTATGCTGGTACCATACATGGTCGTGGACGTTTTAAAAATTATTACAATAATAAGCGATATTATATAGAAAACCTCTCATTCATTTATTGTTCACCGGTAATGCCAGCTATGCTCTTCCAGTACTCTGATAATTGCGTCTGAAATGGTGTATATTTTAAGTCAACCAGATTTGAATATTCTGGCCGAAAGCAGGGCTGAATCTGGGTAGCCCGACCAGGAGTGCCTGGCCGATGCCTGATCCCGGCATGATATGGAAAACTGTGGTCTGACCGCATTTGAAATATTGTACCTATGCATGTTCTGGGCGGGGTCGGGACCTCATTTAGCTAACCGGATCAGGAATGCCCGATCGTTGCCTGATCCCGGCCTGATGGGGAATGTTTCAGGCCAACCAGTTTTCATATATTATACCGATACATGATCCGGGCAGGACCAGGGCTATATTTGGCTGGCCTGACCGATGCCCCATCCGGACTTGATGATACTTCAGGCAATTTGAATTAATTTCTTCTCGGGATTGACAGCCTGCAAAACGTCTGTAGTTTCATACGACATGAGATTTATGAAAGATACAGCTCCCGTGTATAGCATCGATCGTTCAACGTTCGCCGTCATAATCTCAAATTTGTCCGAAAATGCCCAAACGTGTCGCGAGAGCCCCTCCACGGTATAAGTAAACATTTCTAAACTTCCAAGATCGATCCCATTTACTATGTTGTCTGGATTTTTTTATCAACCTATTTTAGATGTGTTAACAATATTTTCCTCTCTGTGTACAATACTCTAAATCGATAAAACTCGACATTTGTAATATTCTTGATATGCAAAACTCTACAACACTGATATTCTTCATGCGCAAGATTCAACCACAGTAATATTATTCCAGCGTGGAACTTTACAATGCAGCAATCTTCACGTATAAAACTCTAGAACTTTGGTATTTTTCATGCCCAAAATTCATCAACTGTGATATGCTCTACGCGCAAAACTCTGAAATGGCAATACTCCACTGAAAAAAAATCATTGTGTCAATAACACTGATGTATTTGAAATTAATTTAATTGTTTCAATAGTACTGAAATCCGATCAATTGCACGCGAGGTTCTTTTAATAACCGTGTTATTGTCTTCAATAACAGCGTGTACTTCAAAAATGTAATTGAGACAACCGCTTATATAATCCATTAGAATATAAAAAGGTTTGTTTTCATGTCTCAAGATTCTACAGAATTTGGATTGCTGTTATTGAAGTTTCGTTATTATTTCGAACACAAGTGCAATCATATCTAATACATACATTATCGTTTATCAACGAAGTTTTCAAAAACACTTCAGCTATTGTTCTAAATGCGATTTTCATCACGGCTGGGAATTATGTATTCAACTTAATACCAAGTTTATGAAAAATTTAAATAATACAATTTTTGAATGGAGTAATTTTGTTTTTGTCATAAATAATTATACAAGTAAATAGTTATTTATACCAATAATATACGTTATTCATCTGATTTGAAATTATATTGATCCGTATGGGTGATAAGATTAATGATTGAATATTTCAGCTCAATGTACGTATGCAGAAGTACTTGGGGCGATAAAATATGCGATTATTTCAATGAGACGCCAAGCGGCTTAAATCTTCACGGAAAAAAATGTAGTGGTTTCAATAAGATTGATGTTATTGGAATTAATTTAATTGATTCAATAGTACTGATATCGGGACAACTGCCCGAACAAATGACATTGATCAGTTTGTGTGGTGAGGTTAACGACAAAATACATAAGATCCAACTACATATGGGGGATTCCACGGGACTTTCGCCACCCCGAAAAAAAAAAAAAATCTCAAATTTTTTCTAAAAATCAGATTCAATGGTGTCTATTGATGCACCAAATTTCAAAATTCTAAAAAAATATTTGACCGAATATGCAAATTTTTCCGTTTTTTATCATTTTTCATTTAATCTGTAATATCTAAGAAACTATTGATCGTATCGAAATCATTAAAAGACGAAAATGTGCATTTTTTTATTGCCAACAAGAAAAAAATATATTCAAAATTAATTGTTTAATTTCAGGTCACATTTTATGGAAAAAACAACAAAATTATTATTTTTTTATGGTTGGACTTCAGATTTTTTCATCGGACAAATTGCCTCGGAATCTTTGAGTGATCGCCGAATTTTGAGTATTTTTTTTTTCATGGGATGGCCCAATGCTGTGACGTTACAGCAATTTGAATGTTTTTAATATATAAAAAAAATCCATATTCAAAATTAAAATTAATTTAAATGGTTGGACTTCAGATTTTTTCATCGGACAAATTGCCTCGGAATCTTTGAGTGATCGCCGGCGATCACTCAAAGATTCAGTCTTATATACGTTCAGGCTTCAAGTCACTTGTGAGAAACGATTCGACCGCTCGCCATCTAGCGGAGTATTGAATATAGGTGTTCCGTACGATGCCACTAGATGGCGAGCGGTCAAAGCGTTTCTCGCAAGTGACTTGAAGCCTGAACGTATATAAGACTGCAAAGTTGTTCTGAGTTCGACTATACACGAGGGGTTTGCCCTTCGTTCACGTACCGAAATTTACTGTCTCGACACCAAGAGAAAGTAACAACAGGGTTTGCTCGATTCCTCTGAAGAATTTCATTAAATTTTTTTCAACGATTTTTCTATCTATTGGACGGAATCTTTTCACGATTCTCTTAAAGACGCTTTTCAAGATTCTTTCGAAGATTCTTTAAAAGATTCTCAGAACGCTTTCGGATGGAAAGAATCTTGGAAAGAATCCTGGAAAGCATCAACAGGTTTCGCTCGATTCCTCTGAAGAATTTCATTAAGATTCTTTCAAAGATTCTCAAAACGCTTTCGGATGGAAAGAATCTTGAAAAGAATCCTGGAAAGAATCTTGCTCCGGCTCCTATGCGTGATTCTTCTCAAGATTCCTGTAAAGATTCTTTCAAGACTTTTTTTAAGATTCTCTAAAAGATTCTTCACAAGATTCTTTTTTTCTACGCGGGTTCCTCTGAAGAATTTCATTAAGATTCTTTCAAAGATTCTCAAAACTCTTTCGGATGGAAAGAATCTTGAAAAGAATCCTGGAAAGAATCTTGCTCCTGATTTTAATATTCAATTTAAGTGCTTTTAAGAACAGCGTATTTGAATTTAAGTGCTCCTCTCTTGCACACGTAAACGTAACCTCTCCATGCAGAAAAAATAAATAATCGAAATGTGGAATTTTCTTGTGACAAAAATGGCGTTCAAATTAGGTGCTTTGGAGAAATAGATAGTAGGATTTAAGTGCTCCTCCCCCGCGATCATAGAATCCAACGCATCGTTGGGAACATTAGATTTTTAAAAAAAGTTTTAATGTCCTTACTCCGATATCAAATACGATTAAGGTGCTTTTGAGTAAGGCAAAGTAGGATTTAAGTGCTCCCCTAGCACGTTCTTGAGTGCTCTTTGTCGTCAAGAATCAGAAGATGAAACAAATGTTTTTAATAAAAACATTTCTGTTTGGTTTTCGGGATTGAATCTTCGACCGTTCGAAAGCCCCTAATTTTGGTAGGTGGATAATCCGACTTTAACGATAATTTCAAATTGGTATATCTGAATAAACACATGATTATTCAATTCTATTATATCTGGTTAGATTATACGGTTGAATTTTTGACGGTATGAAAGCACCTAAAAAGCACCTTATTTTGGTATGTGAGAAATTTGGCTGCTACTATAATTTTGAATTTCAAATTCTTGATAAATTAGTTTCTGTACAAAGCTAGTCTTTTCGGTTACATTTCAGGGTCGAATTTAAGACGGCTCAGAAGCACCTTAAAAGCCCCTAATATTGGTTAATGTTGAATCCAGTTATTATGATTATTTTTATTTCTTCATTATCTATAAATGAATTTTTGTCGAAAAATTATGTTTCCAGATAGATTTCGGGGTTGAACGTTATACTGGCTGAAAGCACTTTAAAAGCACTTAATTCCTGCCGAAAAAACTTTACGGATAACGGTAATCCTAATAGACCTCTGCTAGCTTGATACCAAGCTAGCAGAGGGTTGTTCAAATTTCGTTTCTGCCTATATTAAAGGAGCACCAAAATTATCAATTGGGTACCAAATTAGCACCTGAAAATCCCCTAATTATGGTATATAGTGAATCCAATTTGGAGACTTTCGTCTGTTAGCTTGATAGGGTTTTAAAATGGGTTGTAAACGTGAAAAATAGAGGGTTAGCACCCGCGTAGAAAAAAAGAATCTTTTCACGAATCTTGTAAGGAATCTTGGAAAGAATCTTGAAAAGAATCTTGATAAGAATCACGTATAGGATCCGGAGCAAGACTCTTTTCAAGATTCTTTTCAAATTTTTTTCCAGATCAAAACTCCGAATTTTTGTAATTTTTTTAGTTTAATTCAGTTGATTAGTCATATTTGATTGATCAGATCCGAAAAATAGCGTGATTTGATCAGATTAAAGCGATAAAATGAGAGAGAAAAAAAAATGTTGATCGTGGGACTTGAACCCAGGTCCCTCGGCGTACTATCCCGTTATCTTATCTATTCAACCACATCATCTTTCTTGAATAGCAGTCAAATTAAATAATATATGAGTGTCACTCGCTTTTTCAGAACTTTGTTTTTTTTCCGGAAATTACGGCGCGATGCGCGTTACCACTTTGCACCGTTTCACAGTATCTAGTTTCATTAAAAATTCATCTTTTACTATCAGTTATTGCTCCCTCATAAAGGAAACTCTATTTTCGAGAAAACATACGTTTCAAGATTTTCATGTCAGGACACTCAAACTAGTTCAGAACGTCGAGAAAAGTGGTTTAGAAAAAATAAATAATTAAATTCCGCAAACAAAAACCTTAAAAGACATGAACCTGGTCTTCAAAAGTGTCCAGGTTGATTGCTTGGAGGCTCTCAGTGTCCAGATTGACCTCACCATAGTTTTCGGTATCCAGATCAACGTCTCCATAGTTTTTGGTGTTGAGGTCGACCTCTCCATAATTTTCGGTGTCCACGTCAACCTCTCTATTTTTTCCAGTGTCGAGGCTGACCTCTCCATAATTTTCGGGGTCCAGGTCAACATCTCCATAGTTTTCGGTATCCAGATTGACATATCCATAGTTTTAGTACCGAAAGCCATAGAAATGTCTACCTGGACATCGAAAGCCATCGGGATGTCGATCCTGACGCCGAAAGCCATGGAGATATCGACCTGGATACCGAAAACTATGGAGAGTTCGACCTGGACACCAACAACTATGGAGAAGTTGATCTGGACACCGAAAACTACGGAGAGGTCGACCTGGACACCGAAAACTATGGAGAGGTCAATTAGGACACTGAGAGCTTCGAAGCAATAAACCTGGACACTTTTGAAGACCAGGTTCATGTATTTTAAGGTTTAGGTTTGCGGAATGCACTTATTTATTTTTTCTAAACCACTTTTCTCGACGTTCTGGACTATTTTGAGTGTCCTGACTTGAAAATCTTGGAACGTATGTTTTCTCGCAAATAAAGTTTCTTTTATGAGGGAGCAATAACTGAATGTGAAAGATGAATTCTTAATGAAACTAGATACTGTGAAACGGTGCAAAGTGGTAACGCGCATCGCGCCGTAATTTCCGAAAAAAAAAACAAAGTTCTGAAAAAGTAAGTGACACTCATATATCATTTAATTTTACTGCTATCCAAGAAAGATGATGTGGTTGAATAGATAAGATAACGGGATAGTACGCCGAGGGACCTGGGTTCAAGTCCCACGATCAACATTTTTTTTTTTTTTTTCTCATTTTATCGCTTTAATCTGATCAAATCACGCTATTTTTCGGATCTGATCAATCAAATATGACTAATCAACTGAATTAAACTAAAAAAATTACAATAATTCGGAGTTTTGATCTGGAAAAAAATTTGAAAAGAATCTTGAAAAGAGTCTTGCTCCGGATCCTATACGTGATTCTTATCAAGATTCTTTTCAAGATTCTTTCCAAGATTCCTTACAAGATTCGTGAAAAGATTCTTTTTTTCTACGCGGGCAAATACTTTTAAAAAATTCAACATGCCATAAAATTTCAACCCCTATGCGAATTAATGCCAAATTAAATCCCAACCTTTGTCTCATAATATTTTACCTCTAAGCCAAAGTGCAATTAGATATCTAAAGAATTATGGACCTTTGAATAAAAATAAACTTAAAAAAAAATTAAAAAATTATAATCATCAAATTATAAAATTATCTCAATGAATCTCTATCTGTGTAATATGATGTATTTAACTCAGAAAAACTGTTATATAAAAACTAAAAAATTCTCGTAAAAAGAGCGACTGATAATTCTAAACATTTGAACATTCCCGATCATTATTGTTGTTATAGAGTGTCTCATAATATACTTAATTGTTTCCGGCATCTCCAGAATGTAATTTGTTCATCCTGTGACCAAATGTTTATCATTATCATTAACTATTTTTACGAGAATTTTTTAGTTTTTATATACCACAGTTTTTCTGTAATAAATATGTCACATCACTCCAGTAGCGGTGTTTGTAATTTTTTTTTTTAAGTTTGTTTTCGTTCCGACTTCCACAATTTTGCAGATATCTAGCTGAAATTTGATACACAAGTAGACTATTATCAGACAGGATTTGGAATTTAATTCGACGTTAATCCGCTTAGAGATAAAAATTTTATGACATTTTGAATTTTTTGAAAATATCTGCTCATCCTCTAATTTTGTCTTTCACAGCACACATTTTTCGCAGTTGCAATTATTTCGTACTCTAAAGCTACCATAAAATAATAACGGACTATCGTAGTGATATCCAGTGTCTCTATTCTCACGTAATGCAAAAAATGTAAAGATGGAAATGAGAATTTTCACTAAAAAAAATGTTTAAAACATTTTTTTCATTGTGTGTGTGTGTGTGTGTGTGTGTGTGTGTGTGTGTGTGTGTGTGTGTGTGTGTGTGTGTGTTCACACACATTTATTACAAAAAAGTGTGTGTGTGTGTGTGTGTGTGTGTGTGTGTGTGTGTGTGTGTGTGTGTGTGTGTGTGTGTGTGTGTGTGTGTGTGTGTGTGTGTGTGTGTGTGTGTGTGTGTGTGTGTGTGTGTGTGTGTGTGTGTGTGTGTGTGTGTGTGTGTGTGTGTGCGTGCGTGCGTGCGTGCGTGCGTGCGTGCGTGCGTGCGTGTGTGCGTGCGTGCGTGCGTGCGTGCGTGCGTGCGTGCGTGCGTGCGTGCGTGCGTGCGTGCGTGCGTGCGTGCGTGCGTGCGTGCGTGCGTGCGTGCGTGCGTGCGTGCGTGCGTGCGTGCGTGCGTGCGTGCGTGCGTGCGTGCGTGCGTGCGTGCGTGCGTGCGTGCGTGCGTGCGTGCGTGCGTGCGTGCGTGCGTGCGTGCGTGCGTGCGTGCGTGCGTGCGTGCGTGCGTGCGTGCGTGGGTGCGTGCGTGGGTGCGTGCGTGCGTGCGTGCGTGCGTGCGTGGGTGGGTGCGTGCGTTAACAGAAAAATACGTTAGATATAGCCCAAAAATGTTGAACGATAACATATTTTCATAGCGATGTTGTACAGTCTGTATTGCAAAAAGTAGCGATTTATGTCGTATTAACTAGCCATATCCTTGCTTCCCAATGAAATTTCGGAAACCACCGATTTCTATCGTTTTCTTTAAAAAAAAAAACAGAGAAGATAGAGTATTCGAGGGAGTTTCTGGACCGTTTGTCCTTATTATATTTTCTCAAAGCGAGAGTTTGCGTTTATTTATATTTTTTTAAAACAAGGATGCAAAGCAGAACCTTGCACATTGCTTCCTCTTTATATTTCGCTTTTTACAAAGCTTCCTCTATGAGGAAGCCAAAATCAATTCCTATACTTCCTCTTAGAGGTTGCTTTTAAAAAGCGAAATATTATGAGGAAGCAATGTGCACGGTTCGGCTTGTTTTCAAAAATTTTGGTGTATTTTAGAAAATTTTTAACGTATTTAAAAAAAATCCTACTTTTGACAAATTTAGGCCTATGTTTGATAAGTTTACGCCTATTTTTTAAAAAGATTGATTATTTAAAAAAAAAATCAAGCCCGTCTGAATGGCCCCCAAGCCCGATTTTTTCTAAGTCCTTCAGAGGCCCCAAGAACGAATTTTTCTACGTCCCTCAAAGCCCCAAGTCCGAATTTTTCTAAGTCCCTTTAAGGCCCCAAGCCCGAATTTTTCTAATTCCCTCAAAGGTCTCAAGCCTGAATTTTTCTAAGTCCCTCAATGGCCCCAAGCCCGATTTTTTCTACGTCCCTCAAAGGCCCCAAGCCCGAATTTTTTTACGTCCCTCAGAGGCCCCTTGTCCGAATTTGTCTAAGTCCCTCTAAGGCCCCAAGCCCGAATTTTTCTAAGTCCCTCAATGGCCCCAAGCCTGAATTTTTCTAAGTCCCTTAATGGCCCCAAGCCTGAATTTTTCCAAGTCCCTCAATGGACCCCAAGCCCGAATTATTAAAAAAATTCAGGGGGATCTGTGAGACCCCTGAGGGCGGTGGCGGAGCGGGTGGGGGAATGGCAGGGGTGTAGGGGGGGTGTAGGGGGAGGGACCCTAAGTCCGGATTATTATAAGTCCTTTAATTCTTCCTTCCGTCCTTCAGACACAGTCAGTAGTTCTCATATTTTACCTAAAAGATCAATTGTGGATGACACTTTACAGTTTCGGTTCACCGACCAAGCAGTACCGTATCATGCTACCGTGAATATTCTGCGTTCGGCGAGAGAGTTCGGTAGGGGGCACTTTTTTGGGGGAGATTGCGAGCAGGCGCAGCGCAATATATATATAGTATATATCCTAGTATCTCTCTATATTATAAAAAGATCTCGCCGCCGCCGCCGCCGCCGTGTCAGGAATCGAGGGACTTAGAATAATTCGGGCTCAGGGCTTGGCGGAAGGGGGTGGGGCTAAAGGCTTGGGGCTAGCCCCACCCCTTTACGCCAAGCCTCGAGGCCGAATTATTTTAAGTCCTTTTCCAAAAACATAGGTCCCCCAAGGCTGCGGGCACCGTTGGGGGGAGGGCACCCTTCGGGGGGGGGGGGGGCACCCTACGGAGGGGGCACCCTCGGGTGGGGGGCGATTGCGAGCGCGCGCAGCGCGCGAGCCACAATACAATCCTAGTATACACAATACTAGGATTGTATTGTGGCTCGCGCGCCACAAGACAATCCTAGTATATATATATATATATATACTAGGATTTTATTGTGGCTTGCGCGCTGCGCGCGCTCGCAATCGCCCCCACCCAAAGGTGCCACCTCGTAAAGGTGCCCCCCCCCCCGCTAGGGTGCCCCCCCCCAAGGGTTGGGGCTAGCCCCAAGCCTTTAGCCCCACCCCTTTCCGCCAAGCCCCGAGCCCGCACGGAGAAAAAAAAGTAGTTGGGTACACCCAAGAAGTAGTTGCACGGACTCACTTTTCGTAAGTCCATACAACCTCGAATTTTGTGAGTTGAGACAACTGCTTTTAGTTAGTTGTATAGGTTGGGTTGCAGTGACCATCTATTACGGTGGTATGCAACCCACCTTTTAGTTGGCACAACTAATTTGCGAAACAGAACACGGTTTGACCCGGCTATCGGTAGAAATTGTGCGTATTTATTAAAAATGCAATGAATTGACATATAGTCGATAAAATTAATGCAGTTTGACGTTATGCTTGATGAAATTGATACAGTTTGGGGTTACAGTTGATATGATTCAGTTTGAGATTACAGTTGATAAAATTAAGACGGTTTGAGGTTATAGTGTTCGATGTCTTATTTCATCTGTCGCAGAGTGCATTCTAAGATGAGTGTGGCATCCTGTCTAGCGATAGTAGTTCTTTGCAAAAAATGTGTATCGATAGCAATTCTTTGCAAAAAATGTCTATCGATAGCTTTTTTTTGCATAAAGTCTATCGAAAGTATTTTTTTGGAAAAAATTTCTCTCGGCAGCATTTTTTTACACAAAATGTCTATCGACAGCATTTGCAAAAAAGTCTATCGATAGACAGCATTTTCGTGCAAAAAAAGTCTATCGATAGCTTTTTTTTTTGCAAAAAATGTCTATGTCTAATAGTGATGCGAAACTTCACGAAAATAGGCGTTCGCCACACTTCGGTTATCACGCATGCTTCGATTAAAAGAAAAATATTTGGCTGCGAGTGCTCGTTGCGTTGGTTTAAAGTGGTTGCGCGGTCTCACTGATTAGTTGGGCGAACTCACTAGAGAGTTGGGCGAACTCACTTTTCGATGTCACGACAACTATTCGAGGTTGTTATAGGCACCGAGTAAATCGTTGTAGCAACTCATTTCTGGCCAACTCATTAAAGCTGTGTTGGCTCAACTACTTTTTTTTCTCCGTGCGTATTTTTCTAAGTCCTTTTCCAAAAACATAGGTCCCCCAAGGGTGGGGGGCACTCTTGGGAGACTTGTGGTTAGGCTTGGGGCCAGCCTCAGCCCCTAGGGCTAGCCCCACCCCATTCCGCCAAGCCCCGAGCCCAAAAGTTTTCTCTCCGTGCACAATAGTTAGCTAAATAACAGCAAAATAATAGAATTAAAAGATGCTCGGTTCGAGTTTTGTAATTTCCTTGTTTAACTTTTTTTTTTATAATTTTAGCTAAAATTTCTCTATTGCTCTAGTTTAATTGTTCAAACTACAGATTTATTGCTTTGATCGTGGTTTTTTTTAATATTGATAACACAAATAAGTTACACATTAATATAGAATTAATATAGATTTTTATATATGTAGGTAGTAATATTAATTGTGGGTCTTTTATATTATTGTTTTTTGTGACCACACACAACTTTATTTTTTTGTATTATGCACCACAGGCTCAAAATAAAATATTTGTCTGAAGAAGGTCCAGACCAAGGCGAAAATTAAGGTGTAAATTTATTGACCCTCTGCACACACTCCAAACAATCTGGAATTGGCATATCTACAGCTGCAAATATATAACATTAAGCCGCAGAGTATGTTATGAAAGATACTGCTTTGTAAATTCATCAATGTCATGAAAGGTGTACGGTATTTTTCCTTGAGTTAACATGCCACAAGTGAAAGAACCGATTTCCATGTAAAATAACCATAGGTGCAGTTTTTATTCAAAGTTCATTTTAAATTCATTAGTGCAATCAATGAACAGTAACACTGATTGCTTCAATGAACAGGGCTGTAAAAAAACTATTTTAGTTAGTAATTTTTATAATGATTTTTGAATATTTAACTTAATTATTATATTTAATATTTATAAAGGGATTTAATTCCGCAACAATGCAATTTGTTGTCCAGATCACTGACTAACCACTGCTTTCATTGAATTTATAAAAAAATTCGACTTATTACGCATATAAATTAAAGAACACTTTATTATTTCAGTCTCAGCTCTGACGATACTTTGTCTCATCAAGAGACGCAGCATTATACCAGATGACTTTAGAAGATTGCATATAATCGACTCATTGTCGAGCATACAAAAACGACTACATATGAACAAACAGATAAAAAGTCTCTGAATTTCCAGTATATAAACTGGCGCTTTGACTGGATGGTATTGTGAGCCTGCAGATTGGATAACAAAACGGTACGCAAACGCGGGAGTACACAAACGTCAGCTCATCTCACTTACATATCAAATTTATTTCACCAGTTTCTGCAAAAGACCTTCCTTGACAAGTAATAGAAAATAACACTACATATTTTTAAATAAATGGTAAATAAATGATTAACGCTCTGCCAGTCTTTCAAAAATCTGAAGCAGCTTCGAAATACTGTACCGCAAAATTAATGAAATTTCGGACACGTCGGATATGTTTTATTTCCGTCTTTGAATAGTTGGGTTGCTAGAAATAGTGACAACAGGAGACATCAAGGAGGGGACCCAGGTTTTTTAATTCGTCTGGGTAAAAATTGAGTTAACTCGGTTTGGATAGATGTAAACAATATAAGTTAATATATAAGTTATGTCTAACTGAACGGGACGATTTATCAAAACGTTCGCTACTTCTCATTGCTTTTATTGTAAAAGTACTTCATATATATTAATCGCAAAACGCATAATTAATAATGAAAAACACAATTAATTCCGCGAATATAAAGTACTTCAGGTAGTAAGCTTTCGACGTACAATAATATTTGTATATATATAAAATACCGCGTATATCTTTAAAATAATTCAATGCTGACGATACACAATTGAATAATCCGAAAAATTAAAAAAATAAACCTCGGTGTTTTGTTGTCTTAATCATATGCAGTCGGTGTAATTTGTAATCACGAATGTCGCATTCTCCTTTGAAATCGGTGATCGATAAATGCTACGTGTTGTACAACCGGATATTTTTTTGTTCCTACAATATGACACATGCGCTGACTTAATCGTGAAAAATAATGTGTATTTTTAGACGTATTTTTGCCTCCTGCGTTTCGGCCTGTCAATTTTAATATGGCGTTACGAACAGTTTGGGCGCGCGTTGAAAGCCGTCAAAGGGCTTTCATGGATATATCGGAAAAAGCGTTGAAATGTAAATTGGTAACGAGACAGAGAGAAAAATAAGTATTCAGAATTGTCGAGCATTAGACCTCGATCGGAATACACTAAATTAAAAATAATTAACGGCCAATAAGCGAATCGCCATATGCAACCTATTTTCCAGGCTGTACAACAGCGGGTATAGTTTTTTAAAAAAAACCGCTACATCGAAGTTCGAGCGATGATCGTAATCCGACGATCGGCGTAGTCCCAGTCAGAGACAATTCAACTCTAAAGCAAAAGACCAAGTGCTAATTTCTTTTCCTCAAATGGAAATGGAAAAATCCGCATAAGCGTACATGCACGCGCACATACAGGGAGTTCATGAGGAAATAGGACAGGCAAATGCGCTTGCGCGTCAAACGGACGGTTTTCAGTCTCGCTGCATGCAGACCAACCTGTCGGACCCGCAGGAGAGATCGGAGAGGGGTATCGGAGGGCTCGAACGTGTACTGATAACTCAGCTGACGCGAGCGTGGCGCAAACCCTTACCAGAAGTCTACGAACTGGCGGGCCGTACATGCTGACCAAGCCTTATGATTTTTACGATACATTTGTGCACGTAATATGATAAATTGCTAAATATACCAACTTATTAGCGTGATAAAGGGTGAACGACTGAGGTCATTACCGATTTAAAAAAATACCTTTAGTACTTTAAATAACTCACACGCGCTTACAAATCATTGTGGACTCTGCATATTAATCCCAAGTTGCACTTAGTTGATTGACTTACGAAAGGGTAGTTCTTCGTTGTGACCTGCAGAAAATTACTCGTTTTGTTTGTAATAGCTTATTCGCTTTTGCAAATCGTCATAAACTGTTAAGATATCTCGTAAGATCTGTTGAAACCAGATCAATTAAGATCTGGGTTGTAAATTTTAATTACATCATTTAGAACACTGAAAAAAAATGTCATTGATTCAATAAATACATCGTTTGCGGGCTGCCAAAAACAACACTGTAAAAAATGTTCACGTTTTTCCTATACAAACGTGTATGAATTTTGTAAAACTTGGTATAGGAAATCGGAATTAATATGTTTGCATAGTAAATTTAATACAGATATAATTTTTGATAATCCAGTGATTGGAAATTACAACACATGATTATTAAATCATCATTTACTAAATTAGTATATGAAAATCAATATGCATTTTCGGAATTTTCGTACCCGATTTGAAATTTAATATACATTGTTCCATTAAATGTAAGATCAAAGTTACTGAAAATACAGTTACTGGTATTGAAAAATACCAAGTAAAGTATTTGCAATTTTGTCTATATGGGTATATTACTTTATGAAAAATGTTCGTGTTTTTGCTACACAAAAGTGTGAGAAATTTACAAAACTCGCTATAGGAAATAAACATTAATATAGTTGCATAGTAAATTTAGTATGCGTGTATGGATTTTACCAAACCGGTGATATAAAACTACAACACATGGTTACTAAATCAATCATTACTAAATTAGTACATGAAAATCAACATGAATTTTTGGAATTTTAGTGACTGATTTAAAATTTAATACACATTTTCCAATAACGAAAAAAACCCGCACTGGATCGCTAACATTTACCACTTAATATCGACTTCTGATAAGTTACTCGAGATTTTCAAAAACATTCCGTTCATCCAGAAATTATGTTCACTTGAAAATATTTCCAACTCACTGTGCGCTCTGATTGCAATCAATTGAATATTTTTTTATGTCAATTATGAGTATCCTTGAGAGAATAATAGTTGTACGACTCTTATGGTATTTAGATATCCAAAATTACTAAGTCGTTCATAGCGTAGTCGGTTGCGTGCGTCCGTTGTTAGATACTTAGGTAGGTAGGTCGTAGGTTCAAACCCCAGTGCAAGCGAAAAATTTTCTTTGGCGAAAACCAATTCCCAACAATTTCTGATGACATAATTTGTGTAAAAAAATAATGACCGACTAATATTTATATTTTTTTAAATTGTTTTTATGTCCATTTTAAATTTCCAACACATATGTATTTGAATTTTCAGATACCGTTCCTATGAAAATTCAACATAAATGTTTACGAAATTTAATATACAAGGTTATTAAATATCAAAAATAATTTCTATGAATTTTCAAATATATTCTTCGAAAAATATCTTGCAGCGATGGAAAAACTAGAAACAATTGTGCCGTATTGTTATCGAAAGCTACATTTTTTTCCAATAGCGTTCATGTGAAAATTCAATATAAAGATTTATGAAATTTAATGCAGTTTATGCATATGGTACTTCCAATACAAGTATATTAATTTTAAGAAAGATTTTTTTTACACACGGAGAGAATTTTCTGACAATCACTATTAAAAAAATATGGCGATGGTTCCCATGCAGCATTGTAAATTCGGTTTATTCGACCAGTTTGGCGATGATTGCCATGCAGTACATTAAACGCGAATTTTTCATGTCTAATATACGGTATAGCAAACGATGCCAGTTGTGTTCACGTGTCACTTAGAAACGATACATTGCTGGTTAAATGCAGCATACTGAAGATTGCTAGGCCTGTTACCTACTTACTGTTGTTTCGTACACCAATGAATCTTGGAAATTCGTGCAATTAAAATGATACTTAAATTAATAGAAAGTAAAGGTATGTAAAGGTAGATGTATGTAAAGGGGATAGGTTAGAAAAATGTAGCATAAAAAAATACACGTTGTTTTGTTCAATTATTAAACATTTATTTATTTTTCTTAAAATGAAATTATATTTTTAAAATAAAAATGCAATCACCACTTTTCGTCCTGATTTCGGACGTCATTAAAGAGAAGGTTATGTCACGTGGCAAATAGGGCAGGTTACGCACCGATTTATAACGACGACGACATGTGACGATTTTCTTATAGTATACACGAAGAATACATAGATAATATGTCTTTAAAAAAGACGTGCACTTGGTTTTTCGTGTTCACAATTCCTTGTCAATTGCACTACACTAGCGAGAACAATGACCGCCAAACGCCGCTGACGATGTAAACACACTTTGCCGCCGCCAAACGTATAGCAGTCACGGCACATTTTTCGGGTATAATGAATAGGCTGTTTAGAACTACAGCCTGTATTTGGGGAATGAATCCCAGACGCACGGTCTTAGTAGTCGCAACGTTGAGGATATCAGAATTTGCTACTTTGTATATGTCAAATGTTCGTATTTCATTGAGGACCGATCCCGTAACTATAGATTTTATTAATAAATTAAGAGATGAATTTCTTTATATATTGCGAATCGTAATCACTGTCTGTTGGAAGTCACGACTATTGTCAAGCTTTAAAATGTCTTCGAGACACTTTTGCGTATACATCCTTACAAACTTTGGATTATTTACAGTACGGTTTGAAAACCGAAACATAGTAACGATTCCTGTACGACGTGCAGCACACAGTAAAACGCGATACAGCGATACAGTACTCTATAGGAAAATATAGAAATAGACGTCAGAAGCGCTAAATAAACCGAATTTACTATACTAAATCTAAATTAATGATTACCAGACTCTTCTCTCCGTGCAGTGAAGTGTTATCAAGAGTCGCGGTAGCGACTCGACGCCAAGTTAAAAAAGAAATTAATGTTGCTTTCATACGACGATTTGTCTGTACAACTTAATTTGAATTCTAATTCCTCCAATTCCATACGAGATCGAAACAATAATTCTAAAATAAGCAAAATAATATTTTATTATTTCAATGTTAAATGGGATTGAACGAATAAGAACTACAATTAATTCTAAAATACTTCTTTTGGCAGCTCGTAAACGATGGATTCATTGAATCAATGACATTTGTTTGTGTAAACATGCAGTGTATTAATTATTATTAATTATTTTCATAACGATTCACAATTAAGTGACGCGATAGCATTGAAATGGTGATCACTTAATTTACTCTAACTAGCTAACTTGTTACACTTGTTACTTCTGGCATCCCCTTAGCATCCCTTGCCCCTACCAGTACCTGCACTGATCCATCTCTTGCTACATGAGGACGCCATCGCCGCTCGGTTGAGACGCACTGCCAGTAGTAGGCCGTAGCCTATCAGGCTTCCCGATTCTTGCGCAGCCGCGTTGGCCTGTCCTATTTCCCCGTGAACTCCCTGTATATAGGTGACTAGTGCGATAACTTGGATGATTCGAGCGACGATATAAAAGCTTTATGTGAAGATGCATTTCTTTTTTTTTCATTCCAAGTTTTTTCAATAAAGTCACAGCTTATTGTATGTAGATATACGTAATGTTCGGGACGCTGGATAAAAAATAGTAACGCCGGTTATTTTCCCGGTGTTCAGGAAAAAATTGTTCGTCCATTCCGAAGGTATTAGATGAGCCCTTGCATATGTGCAAGGGCTGATATAATAGGAAATGCTGGTACGGTAGAAATAGGTATAAAGCTCAACGTGCAATATCGGTAGAGGTA
>OZ019968.1:17881184-18136184 GCA_963970395.1 Ephialtes manifestator | reverse complement strand
AGTTTCCTCGCCGGGTTCTCTGGCTCCACAAGTGTAAAAATGTAGTGGTAAACATAATGGATAATAACACCTAAAGAAAGATAGATAAACTCAAAGACAACGCATGGGACAGAGAGTCCGGTGACCAACATCTAAAGAAGAATAAAGAAAGAGTAGAAACACACCACGAACATTTCAACATACAGACAAATACGATATAAACACAGACAAGTAATTACTTAATAAAATTACTGAGGAGGACTCAGACCAGGGTCGAAACGTCTATATAAAGGAATTCTTTATTTAACCAAGCCGCCAATAGCCGACAAGCTATCGAACTTATTAATACTCTGTCTCATCAAGAGATGCAACATTGTGTCTGATGACTTTGGGAAATTCCGCATGATCGAATCATTATGAAACAAATAAAAACGTCTAAAAATGAACAAACCGATAAAAAGCCACTGATTTCACTAAGAGGCACAAAATTTTATCAGATGACATTGGGAGCTTGGAAGTCAATCTCAAACGAGCAAATATAAACTGTTGAATTACAAGACGCTTCTCTTATACATTTTAGATTCAGTATAAAATTGTCTTATTATTAAGAAGTGGAATCATCACTAACAAAATATAAAAATCTCTTTAGTTCTCGTTTTCAATCACTTCTCATAAACGATTCACTGCACGGAGAGAAAAGTCTGTATGTTTCTTTTATCACGGGTTTCTGTTGTTAATTACTATAACTTGCGTACCGCGGTGACACAAGGGCTTTCTCACAGTTGTTCCTACACCAAAAAACACAATGTGTAAAAAAATTGAGACAAGAACATTTACGTAAGTGGTATCAACACCCCAATAAAAAACAGTGTTTCAAAAACTTGAGACATAAAAAATGTATCAGCACAAAAAGTTGTGAAATAAACTAAAAATATCTGCAGCAAGTCAAGTACATGTTGTTCAACACATATATATATATACTAGGATTTTATTGTGGCTCGCGCGCTCGCAATCGCCCCCAACCCAAGGGTGCCCCCTCCGAAGGGTGCCCCCCCTCCGAAGGATCCCCCCCCCCCCAAGGGTCCCCCCCCTTCCGCCAAGTCCTGAGCCCGAATTATTCTAAGTCCCTCGATTCTTGACACGGCGGCGGCGGCGGCGAGATCTTTTTATAATATAGATATAGATATATATATATATATATATGTATATAGACAGTATTTTTTAAGTAACCTAAAGAACCTTAAATAAATAACTCAAAGAACCTAAGGAACCTAAATCAACTAAAAAGAAATTCTCGCATTTAAAGGTGAAAAAATCAGTAATAAAACAAAATTTTGGATTTTGAAGAAAAAAATGCAGATTACAGAAATCGAGAAAAGAAATTAGTGAAAAATAAATGTCAACATCTCAAAAAATTAAACGGCAGTACTTGGCGAGTTTGCCAAGTATCCTATATAGTTTATCATTATTGAATGTTCATATTAACCGTAGAAACTCGCCAAGTACTGCATTTAATTTTTTGAGATGTTCAAATTTATTTTTCACTAATTTCTTTTCTCGATTTTTGTAATCTGTATTTTTTTCTTCAAGGGTGCCCCCCCAGAAGGGTGCCCCCCCCCCTTCCGCCAAGCCCTGAGCCCGAATTATTCTAAGTCTCTCGATTCTTGACACGGCGGCGGCGGCGGCGAGATCTTTTTATAATATAGAGAGATATGTTGAACAACATGTACTTGACTTGCTGCAGATATTTTTAGTTTATTTCACAACTTTTTGTACTGATACATTTTTTATGTCTCAAGTTTTTGAAACACTGTTTTTTATTGGGGTGTTGATACCACTCACGTAAATGTTCTTGTCTCAATTTTTTTATACATTGTGTTTTTTGGGGGGATTTCAACACTTTTTGCAAAGTCTATATTGAATCATCAATCCTTGGTTCATCCAAAGAGAATAAAAGAGGATAACATTTTATAAAAGTATTGTGTTTTTCAAATAATTAATAATAATAAAGCAATGATTTAGTTTAAGTTTTCTACTATAAACTACAACGATCTTTCCATATTAGTACATTTATAGAATTGAGACTATAAGTCTCCTCAAAATCCTCATAACATCCTCAAAATCACAGTCAGAATCCTAAAAACACTGCCATATTATAAAATAGTATAAATATCAAGATGAAAATTGTAGGTTTTTTTTCATGGAGAACTACAAAATCAACAATACAGATCATTTTGATTAATGTCATGTGATGGGTGCTATCGTTATTATTTCAGGACCTGTATATAATTAAGACTGACAGCTTTCATGTCTTTTCTAGGTGACTTTGTTACTCTATTTAAATTTAGAAAAAAATGTATATTACAAAGGTCACACCACCTCTGTTTGTTCCAATAATTTATCTTAATAAAAATTGACTTTTTCCTGGACAATGTTAAGAAAGTGCAGATTGCGAAAAACATTAATCCACAAATCCAAGTTAAACCCGAATAGACACTAACTTTACTAAATAAAAACGTTACAGCAATTTGAATGTTAAACATTCAAATTGCTGTAACGTCACAGCATTGGGCCATCCCATGAAAAAAAAAAATACTCAAAATTCGGCGATCACTTGAAGATTCCGAGACAATTTGTCCGATGAAAAAATCTGAAGTCCAACCATAAAAAAAAATAATTTTGTTGTTTCTTCCATAAAATGTGACCTGAAATTAAGCAATTAATTTTGAATATATTTTTTTCTTGTTGGCCATAAAAAAATGCACATTTTCGTCTTTTAATGATTTCGATACGATCAATAGTTTCTGAGATATTACAGATTAAATGAAAAACGATAAAAAACAAAAAAATTTGCATATTCCGGTCAACTATTTTTTTAGAATTTTGAAATTTGGTCCATCAATAGACACCGCTGAACCTGATTTTTAGATGAAATTTGAGATTTTTTTTTTTTTTGGGGTGGCGAAAGTCCCGTGGAATCCCCCATATATATATTTTTTTTTTCTTTTTTTTTTCAAACTCTATTACAAGAAAAAAAGCCCCAAAATGGATTCACGATGAACTAAAATTTAGTGCTAATTAAGTGCTATCTGCTTGCCAAATTTATAATTCTCGTGCTATTTTATTTTTTTCAATAATCGAATTTAAAAATTCCTCTCCTAGCTTGACGTCAAATTATTTACGTCAAATTTACGTCAAACCGTAATGATGGGATTAGATGGAAATTAAGTGCTTTTAATGTGCTCTCCGAACATCTAAGAAAAAATCGCCTACATCAAGTATTTTTCGAAATACCACCCCTACCAAACTCAAGACACTCTGAAAAACCAATTTGGTCTATTTTTTCGATATCATAGAATTAAAATACGCAGGAATTATATGATTTTTATGTGCTCTTCGAATATCCAAAAAAAAATTCCCCACATTGAGTATTTTTCGAAATACCACCCCTAACAAACTCCAAACACGCTGAAAAACCAACGAGGTCTATTTTTTCGATATCATAGAATTAAAATACACAGGAGTTATGTGCTTTTTATGTGCTCTCCGAAGATCCAAAAAAAATTCCCCACATCGACTATTTTTCGCAATACCACCCCTAACAAAATCGAAACACCCTGAAAAACTAACTTGGTCTATTTTTTCGATGTCATTGAATTAAAATACGCAGGAATTATGTGCTTTTTATGTGCTCTTCGAATATCCAAAAAAAATCCCCCACATCGAGTATTTTTCGAAATACCACCCCTAACAAACTCAAGACACCCTGAAAAATCAACTTGGTCTATTTTTTCGATATCATGGAATTAAAATACACAGGAATTATGTGCTTTTTATGTGCTCTTGGAATAAAAAAAATATCCTCCACATCGAGTATTTTTCGAAATACCACCCCTAACAAACTCGAGACACCCTGAAAAACCAAGGTGGTCTATTTTTTCGATATTATAGAGTTAAAATATACAGGAATTATGTGCTCTTTATGTGCTAATTTCATCCAAAATTAAAAAATGTTGTGCTATTTTTTTTTGTTGGAAGAGCATTTTTTAAATCGATTTTCCGAAAAAATAGACCACCTTGGTTTTTCAGAGTGTCTCGAGTTTGTTAGGGGTGGTATTTCGACAAATACTCGATGTGGGGGATTTTTTTTTATATTCGGAGAGAACATAAAAAGCACATAATTTCTGCGTATTTTAATTCTATGATATCGAAAAAATAGACCACGTTGGTTTTTCAGGGTGTTTCGTGTTTGTTAGGGGTGGTATTTCGAAAAATACTCAATGTGGGGGATTTTTTTTTGGATATTCGAAGAGCACATAAAAAGCACATCATTCCTGCGTATTTTAATTCTATGATATCGGAAAGATAGACCAAGTAGGTTTTTCAGGTTGTCTTGAGTTTGTTAGGGGTGGTATTTTGAAAAATACTCGATGTGGGGGATTTTTTTTGGATATTCGGAGAGTACATAAAAAGCACATAATTTCCGTGTATTTTAAATCTATGATATCGAAAAAATAGACCACGTTGATTTTTCAGGGTGTTTCGAGTTTGTTGGGGTTGGTATTTCGCACAATACTCGATGTGGGGAATTTTTTTTGGATATTCGAAGAGCACATAAAAAGCACATAATTTCTGCGTATTTTAATTCTATGATATCGAAAAAATAGACCACGTTGGTTTTTCAGGGTGTTTCGAGTTTGTTAGGGGTGGTATTTCGAAAAATACTCAATGTGGGGGATTTTTTTTTGGATATTCGAAGAGCACATAAAAAGCACATAATTCCTGCGTGTTTTAATTCTATGATATCGAAAAAATAGACCAAGTAGGTTTTTCAGGTTGTCTTGAGTTTGTTAGGGGTGGTATTTTGAAAAATACTCGATGTGGGGGATTTTTTTTGGATATTCGGAGAGTACATAAAAAGCACATAATTTCTGTGTATTTTAATTCTATGATATCGAAAAAATAGACCACGTTGATTTTTCAGGGTGTTTCGAGTTTATTAGGGCTGGTATTTCGAAAAATACTTGATGTGGGGGATTTTTTTTTGGATATTCGGAGAGCACGTAAGAAGCACATAATTCCTGTGTATTTTAATTCTATGATACCGACAAAAATAGACCATGTTGGTTTTTCAGAGTGTTTCGAGTTTGTTAGGGGTGGTATTTCGAAAAATACTCAATGTGGGGGATTTTTTTTTTTAAGTTTTCGAAGAGCACATAAAAAGTACATAATTCCTGCGTATTTTAATTCTATGATATCGAAAAAATAGACCAAATTGGTTTTTCAGAGTGTCTTGAGTTTGTTAGGGTTGGTATTTCCAAAAATACTTGATGTAGGGGATTTTTTTCTTGAACATTCGGAGAGCACATAAAGAGCACATAATTCCCATGTAATTTCTTTACGGGTTGACATAAGTATAGTTTAGTGCGCTGCTAGCTTTATATAAAGCTAGCAGAGTATTTTTGAAATCGATTTTCAAAAAAAAAAAAAAAAAATTCATTTTTGGTTGAAATTAGTACATAAAGAGCACATAATTCCTATATATTTTAATTCTATAATATCGAAAAATATACTAAGTTGGATTTTCAGGGTGTCTCGAGTTTGTTCGGGGTGGTATTTCGAAAAATACTTGATGTAGGGGATTTTGTCATTGGATATTCGGAGAGCACATAGAAAGGACATAATTCCTATGTATTTTAATTCTATGATATCGAAAAAATAGACCAAATTGGTTTTTCAGAGTGTCTTGAGTTTGTTAGGGGTGGTATTTCGAAAAATACTCGATGTGGCGGATTTTTTTTTATATTCGGAGAGCACATAAAAAGCACATAATTCCTGTGTATTTTAATTCTATGATATGGAAAAAATAGACCACGTTGGTTTTTCAGGGTGTCTTGAGTTTGTTAGGGGTGGTATTTCGAAAAATACTTGATGTAGGCGATTTTTTCTTAGATATTCGGAGAGCACATAAAAAACACTTAATTTCCATCTAATCCCATCATTACGGTTTGACGTAAATAATTTGACGTCAAGCTAGGAGAGGAATTTTTAAATTCGATTATTGAAAAAAGTATAATAGCACGAGAATTATAAATTTGGCAAGCAATTAGCACTTAATGAGCACTAAATTTTAGTTCATCGTGAATCCATTTTGGGGCTTTTTTTCTTGTAATAGAGTTTGAAAAAAAAAGAAAAAAAAATATATGTATATATTTCCGCTCATAATTTGGGGTTGTATAATATATGGTTCGAAAGCACATAAAAAGCACTTAATTCCTAGATAACGAAACAGATCGATTTTGTAAACCTAAACGAGTTCTGCTAGCTTGACGCCAAGCTAGCAGGGGAATTTTCGAATTCGATTTTTGGAAAAATTAAAAGAGCACAAAAATTATCATTTTGGCACCTAATGAGCACTTAATTTTGATATATCGTGAATCCATTTTGGAGACTTTTCTTTGTTGACTTGACGGAGGTGTGAGCTCAGAGTCAATCATGAAGCAACGAATAAAACTCACAGAAATCACCAAATATAAATCATTTTTTTGCTGTATGGTATTGGTTGCAGGTTTGAACAAACTATAGTACACAAATTTCAGTTAATTACTGAATAACCACTGATTTTTATGAATATATTAAACAATGAAACTTGTTACATATATAAATTAATAAAACTTGTTACACATAGCAATTGAAAAACACTTTATTATTCCTGTATCGGTTGTGATAACGGCAACCCTTTTTTCCCCCACGTGTTTATTCAACACAGTGTCGATTCTACACATTGGTTTCTGCACTAAGTATATCCTGCACACGCCGTTTTCTATACATTTTTTAACATCGCGCGAGTTTTACAATACATTTCGATTCTACACATTTATTCCTATACAATCCGTTCGAACATACTCAGTTTACCGCGCAAAGCAATCCACCACATTCTCAAAACAGCACAGCCGTTTCTGCACATAAATTCCTGTTGGAAATTAAAGTCTCGTTTAGCTATGATGTGTATTAAAATTGTGCAGTAATTGCCGCGTGGTTAATAATGTTTGTGTCGAAATCAATGTGTAGTATCGAACTGTGTAGTATCAAATTGTCATGTAAAGAGCGCGTGAAGTATGAAAATGTGAGGGAATAACAGCGTGTACAATCAGATTTGTGCAGAAACGGCTGTGCTGTTTTGAGAATGTGGTGGATTGCTTTGCGCAATAAACTGAGTGTGTTGGAACGGATTGTATAGGAATAAATGTGTAGAATCGAAATGCGTAGAACCGAAATGTATTGTAAAACTCGCGTGATGTTAAAAAATGTATAGAAAACGGCGTGTGCAGGGTATACTTAGTGCAGAAACCAATGTGTAGAATCGACACTGTGTTGAATAAAAACGTGCGGGAAAAAAGGGCTGCCGTGATAACTTGTCAAACCAAGTGACTCAGCATCATACCAAATGACTTTGGGAGATTGCGTACGATTGAATTCTGCTTAAACAAATAGAAACCACTAAATTTTACCAGATAACATTAGAAGCTTAAGAGTAAATAATCAACGAACAAACATAGAAAGTCACTGAACTTAGTACATAAACAGACAATATGGCTAGATGATGTTAAGTGTCATTATGAGGTTGCATTAAAAAACTGGATTACGCAAATCTCAGTTAATGACTGAAAAACCACTGATTTTATTAAGTTTATTAAAAAAAGAAAACTTGCTATGCATATAAATTGAAGAACACTCTATAATTAGTATTTCTGTATTAGTTTTGATATTTAATTTCACCAAGAGGCACATTATTTCACCGCACGTCATTGGGAGCTTGAAAGTCAATCACAAAGTAGCAAAAAAAAAAAAAAAACTTTAATAAACCTTATTATACTATAAAACTTATCACGTATAGGAATAACAAAATCCTTCTTTTATTCATGAATGATAAAATAGTCTCATTAAAAATCGGGTATTATGTTACATGATATTATAAGGTTAGGATACAAAACAAGATGATTGACTAGTCAAGAAAGCTTACAAATAATAAAGAACGACTGAATTTATTGAAGCAGTTAAAAACCATCACTGCATATAATAATAATATCATCACTTTTCACATCAGAAGATACAAAATCACTTTTCTATCACTTTTCACAACAAATGATTCACTGGTGCCAATACTAGGAAAGACTAATATAACCTCCGAAACTAAGTGAATAAGTGAATATATAACCACTGAATGTCAAAAAAATAGTAACACATTTATATATTACTGCTGTTTCAAAAAAATATAAATTAAAATTAATAATCTTATAGAATCCCGTCTGTGCGAAAAATTGGTGCGAAAAACGACTGAATTTTTTGAAATATTTCAGACAAGTTTCGAGACATAAATCACGATATCAGTGTACTGAAGAAAGGTACGAAGGTCGTTTTAGTCTCAACCGAAATATTTTTTGCTGCAGTATCTTATTATATCTAAAAAAATCTTCAAAGCGCTATCATTTGATCAATTGAAACAAATTGAGATTTTGGGTGAGTAGGAAGGTGGATGGAAAGTACTCTACCTTTACTCATTAGACTTCAAAATCTCGGTTGTTGTAGGAATTCTTATTATCTGAGGGAGGAATATCGTGTACTGGACCAGAAAGCAGATAAGTTTGTAGGAGGAAATAAACCTCAGATATCCCTTTAAGCAACAAGGCAGGATATTTAGATCATCATCGGTTTGATGTTGTGGGATGATGAGGAATGAATCGCGAATGCGCGAATGAATTTCAAGAGGATACCTCGATGAATTCGATGAACATAAGTATGGTAGGTTTGATGCGGGAAAATCCCGAGATTAGTAAAAAAAATGACTCTAAGGTTCGCGTGAGAGGACTGGCGTCTTCACGGAGAGCGTCTACGCTCATAAACAAATGATTTTAATTCTCGCGTGCTTCTACGCACGCTATTTTAACCGATGTTTGATAGATTATTCCTCAGACGAGTACACAGGTGCATTCCACGTCATCATAGGAATTGTATTACTATGAAATTACTCGATTTAGGAGGTAGTGGATTGAGGAATCAGGTACTTGAATAGATTTGTTATTATTCAGGGATGTTTCTCAAAAGTAGGAGGTTTGCTACAAGGGAAGAGTGAAGGATTCTCAATGCATCAAGTAAACAGAAGCGTCTGTGCTTAAGGGGGACAACACGTCTTGATTCACTATCGGCCTAGCTCTATCTTCTGCCAAACTTTACTCTAATTGCTTTTATAACTATCGGGCAAGTAAATTATTAATGGTCGTGAGTTGGGCTATCTCCAGGAGTTCTCTAAAAGAAACGACGAAAAATAAGACAATTGCCGACTATCATATCAGCAAGAGTTTATTACTAATATGTGACAATTTAATTAATAAATCCCTTTAAATTTATAAAAGCGTGACTCGATACGTCAGCATGTAGCCGACGTGCAAAAGAAAGTTTAAATGCTCGAAACTCTTAATTACGAAGGCTTCCGTAATTTTGAGACAGATTTATTATAGTTCAAATGCTCAGATTTAAATTTGTTGGTATGTGTGTGTGAGAAAGTGCGTGAGCTAGGCGTCTGCCAGGCTCTAGTAGATCATATGCGAGACACGGGCAAGTGTTGGTGCGATACCAAGGCCTGCGCGTATATTCGGGTATGGAGCTTTGTTTACCTCAGTTTTTCTACAGGTACCGTCGATAGACAATACCGGGCGAATAACTTCAGTAGCTCTCTCAGTAGTGGTCGTGTGGGTGAGATCCCTGACCACTGCCAAGATAGTTTACGACGATGAGGCAAAGGATAGATGGATATACCAGTGTCGTTGCAATAACGAGGCCGGTATTTCAAATAGTGGAGTTAGATTGGGGTTGTAGGTGTCGTTGCAATAACGAGGCCTACGGGAAACGTGGATTAATGCGGTTTTTTGGGTTTTTAACTGGAATAGGTGTCAATGCAAATATTGAGGCCTATGTAAACTATTAGTACCATGGAAGTAGGTGTCGATGCAATATCGAGGCCTTCAGGATGTTTTTAAAGGCGGAAAAAGAAGGACGATATTCTAACGAATATTGTGACAGAACATTGAGGATAGAAAAGATGAGAAGAAACTGTGCGTGTTAGCGCAATGCTAAGGCACACAGGAGCTGGGCGTGCTCACGGGAAAAACCAAAAGTGTGAGTGCAATACTCAGGCAATCGGGCGAACTGGGCTGTGCTCAAGGAAACTCTTAACAAGTGTCAATGCAATATTGAGGTCTGTAAGAGTCGAAATATAATAATAAGTCTTAATACTAGAGGGTCCTTTACGCAGGATAGTTGGGTGTCTAATGAGAGAGGATCGTAGCGAGTGGCTGGCTTTTATACTATTCGCCCCACTACCAGAGAGGCTGGCAACTGCCATCCGTTTGATCGTTGATCGGTTTGAATCCGCGAGTTTCTACGGCGCGGTGTATGTGCTCGTGCCGTTGTGGTCTAATACTCAACGGTTGAACGGAACGTTATTTTCAAGTTTCTCGCTGGGGGTAAGGCGTTCCGTTACAATAACATATTAACCTCGAAAAATAGTGGCTAAAACGAGTTGCGTCGAGTAAAAGATACTGCGGCAGCGTCTTGTAAAATGTACTTGTCTCAAGACGCTACCGCGTCTCTTGATACACGTAGAAGCTTTCACGATTTGTATTGTAATCTTTCCGATTTTGCTTTAGTACCATGCTCATTATTCCTATATTAATGTTTGCAACCGAAATTTTACTTATACGTATGACAGTATTCCCTTTTTATATAGGAACAATATGTAAAGTTTTCGTACTATTTTCAATATGATACTGGAATTAATGATGGAAGGATTTTCTATGCGTTCCCTTAAATGTATTTAAGGGAAGGAAGGGAGAATGTATTTAATATGCTTTGCAAGTTAGTGTATCAAAAATGTGAACATTTTTAAAGACGCTATCATATTTTGTAATTTAATTTTGTTTCTCTGACTGTTGTGTTGAAACTGCAACACGCTAGCCAAAGTAGGTCGATAAGTCAGAGTTGTAACTTATCATATGACAACTCGACCAAAAATACAAATATCGGGCAGCCTCACTTCCATGTCTTCGATGTCCCACAAAAGACACTTTTGGGCGAAAACTTTGCTCTTTATATGCACCGTCGTAGATCTTTTCGCTTACGAGAAAAGTCGTGGTTATTCGCCATCTAGCGGCTGAAAACTCACTAAAGTTTTCTGGGTTTGTTTACCATATAAATATGACATGGCAATGTTTCTTATGCTGGATAGTGATTACAACATTTCTTATACACTCTAGATTCACAGTTCTACTTATTTGTGCTGTCGCTAGATGGCTAATTCGTGTACCTATTCTCGTAAATGGAAGTGACTACGGAGGCGCACACCGAGAGAAAAGATTTCATTGACGCCAAAGAAATGGGTGGATTGATTTTTTTTTTTCATTGATTTCAACGAAATATTTCTTTGATTTCAATGAAATACTGCATTTGAATTTCAAAGAGAACATTTCATTGCCTGTAAATAAAGATTTACTTAGTGAGCATATAATAAAGAAATAGTTTCATTGTTTTAAAGAGACGTTTTCATTGGTTCAAAGAAACATTTTCATTCATCTCTCTCGCACCTAACCTCACTTTTTTTGTTTTCCGATTCTCCCGACCGAACGGCTCGAGTTTCGAGGAGCTAGAAGCTTAGCTTATTTCTGCCGTACTTCTTTACATACTCACAAAATTTGAGCTTTCTCTGCCGCGTACATCAGGAAAAAAAAAGGTTTCGAAATTTTGAGCTGGTAAGAAGAAGGTTTCATTGAATCAGAGACGATATCTTTGAAATCAATGAAAAATGTTCATTGGTTTAAAGAAATGTTTCTTCGAATCAATGTCACTTCTTTTCATCGAGTTTGAGATCTTTCAAAGAAAATATAGTATCGAAATTCAAGTATTTCATTTCATTGGCAAAGATTTCCGCGAATCAATGAAACTTTTTCTGTCGGTGCATATACGCGGGGAGGTTTCATGTCGATTCATCCTGTGACATTATACCGCAGGGCAATATATCGATTTTTTTTCGCTCTCTTCGGGTCGTTATAAAATAGTAACGACCCAGCGCTTTTGAAGTAAAGAAAGACTTTTAAAAAACCACAAACAACAAACGTATGATGTTAGAAAATTTTTTACATATGTAGTCGATGAATAAATTCGTGACGTCATCATTAACCATGTTCTTATTTGCGAATCTAAAAAATCGCGACATGTTAATAATCCTAATACAATATAGGAAATTAATACTGATCGACGGTAATAAGTCCCATGTAAATGAAGATTACTCCAATATTTTCAGTTTTCAAAAAGATACAGATACAACGGATTACTATACTATTAAGGAATAAGTCATTGTTGTAATCAAGCAAATTTGGGACGATTATTATACGTATCGTAAGCTGTAAGTTGCTTATATGAGCTTTTATAATAGGGCCCATGTGTCACCGCCGTACCATATTTTCTGCGAGCGGCAGCTATATTCGAGGATCCATTTCTCTCCGTGTGGTCGGCGAAAGCCAGGAGTGCGTAAGTCCGATTCCACAACTAAAACTGAGTGAATAAATATAAACACTGAATATAACCACTCGATGTATTAAAAAATGAAGACAAAAAACTTCATTTCCATTTCTAATTTAATGTTTTCAAATAACTAAACTCTTTTTTTTACGATTTTGTATTCTTTTCGTGGTACGGCTTCTGTCGCCTACTACCGCCCTCCCCACTCTTCTTCCTATCACTACCCTACCCGCACTTCACTAAGCTAACCTAACTTCCAATGCATTCACAGCCGACACAGCTACTCTCTACCGCCTTCGCAATGAGCACGGGGAAACAGCGGCAAATCTGGGCGGGTACAAATGGTCGTATGTTCTTCTGACTTCGGTGTATACTGGAAACTTAAGTATCTACTTAATTGTAGACACCGAGATCTCAGAAAAACTGACCTCCCACTCACTGATTGATGTGATAGACGGTGAATGGCTAAACGGTCACCCATCCAAGTTATTGTCGCAAACAATGCTGTTTAACGAGGGGGACCGCCAAAACACACCGATCGCAAAACCACCAGTGTCGGTTAATAATTAAGCTCATCAAATAAAAAGACATTTTGCGGTTGCGAAAGATGGGTGTGCGAAAATCTGAGTCGATTACTACATTTTTAGAACATCAGTAATCTCTAAACAATAATCTGTAAAGATGATTACGTATATAACATAAATGTCATTGTATTTCTGTTTTAGTTTTCTGACTAATAAGTCGTCTTACAATATAAAAATCCACAGGTGTGCGAAAGACGGATGTGCGAAAAATGAGTCGACGAATAAAAATGAAAAATTTCAGACAAGTTTAGAGATACAAATCACAATATAAGTGCAACGACGGAAGTTACGAAGTTCGTTTTGGTATCAAACGTAATATTTCTAGCTGCAGTATAACATATTAACTTCGAAAAGAAGGGGCTAATAAGAGTTGCTTCGAGTTAGCTTCGAGTCTGCGGTAGCATCTTGCCGGTCGATAAGGTAGAGATACGGTAAGAAAGAAGCAAATGTACTTGTCTCTTGATAAAAGATTGAAACGGCTTTATAGCGAGCTTTAAATGGTTCTATGCGCACCCGGCGTACTAAGAAATGTGGTTTACCTCTAACAGTTGGAAAATAATGAAATATTGACGCCATAGTAATCTGCCATCGGTAATATACAATCATTCGCTTGTGTGTACAAGACTCACCGACGCTTCCTTCTTATTTATATCCCGAGAGAAAGCGAGGCGAACAGAGAGATAGTTTGTGCGGAGAAAGCATCCGACTTGAACGCAAGTTTTCCGTAGCCCATGGGTGTTAGGCGGGTCGGGTAAGGCAAGTAGGTAAGCGAAGAAACCAGCGGAAGCTGGAAACAGAATGAGGTAGAGTAGTAGTGCGCTCGGAGGATTGGAGAGGCGAGTGAGGCGAGTGACGCGAGTGACGCCAACGAACGCGTGGATAGATAGGTTAAAGAAGGAAAGTAAGTAAGAAAGCTAGTGGTGGGTGGAAGAAGAAAGAGAGTGAAGAGAATTTAGAAAGCAAGCAGAAGAGATGTCGGGAAGGACTTCGAAACTCTCAAGTTTCCTTAATTGTGCTGGGTTTTTCCTCGGCTAAAGCCAACTGACTACTGGAAAGTCATCTCTGCACGCTACTACTATACTACCACTGGTAATACTACTGTTATATATACATTGCTGAAGCTTCTTTCGCGAGGCGGCAAGCGTAGCATCAATGAGCTTCGGTGCTGTGCTCGATGAGGTTCGAGATGGCGTTGAAGCACGTAATCTGCTCGCGAATGCGAAAGAACGAGAAGACGTAAAAAAACGAAGAAAGAAGGAAAGAAATTCGGAGGCACGTAATAAAAGGGTACAAAAAATGCTGAGTCACTCCAGTGTCTGCTGAATCGATCGCAGTACCTAGACGCCATACCATACCATACTGTACCATACTGTAGAATATGTCGACGGTGCATAGCTACTCTACAATGGTGCATCACTATACTCACTGTTAATAACATCCTAAGTTCAACGAATTGCGCCAGACTGAGCACATGGGAGTGTCCCACTATATAATGTGGTTAACGGAAGTTAGAATAAAAATCAAGTGTGCAGAAAGCTGTGCTGAGTTGGGAAATTCTCAGAACCATACGTTTATTTACTACCCGTATAGAAATACGCATATTGAAATAAAAGAAACTATCTCTTGATTTAGAAAATTAATTATTTCTTATGTTTCTGTTCAGATATAAGTTATTAGAATATATTATGATAAGCCTTGAACTCTCCCATTTGATGACATATTTAGAAAAAAGTTAATGAGGCGGAAATTTTAAAAAAATCGTGTGCTTCACTGTACCTTAACCCGAGCAGAAATTTGTTCTGGTTGACGTCCGGGCCTCATCGGGTTTTCCTTAATTAGTAGTCATGCCCGGATAAGGCGGCTCTATCGGATCCTGATATAGCATGTAACGCTAGTTCTGATCTGGCCGTGATCAGACTACTAAACCGGCCACGGTCAGGCTCCTGATCGGGTCCATATTAAAAAATGATCCAATATATATAAAACGTATAACGCCAGTTTAATTATTGGAAGTTTATTCTGGTAACATACGTGGTCGCTTTAAAAATAATGTATTACTGCTTTATTTTTTAGCTATCCAAATTGACGTATAAAGGACTGATAATCTCGAACAAAACGCCAAATAATGGGGTTCTTTTGAATAGCAGAACTATCCTACAGATCCAAAATATATACAAAACTCAAGACGAAAACAGAATAAAAATAAAAGGAACAGTGAGGAGTGTTAAAAGATTTATGTACATATATCCATGCGGCTCATCAATTTTTAAACTGTGACGCGTAAAAAAACGCACACGGAGAGAAATTTCTATGTCATGACAACAAAAAACGGTGACAACAAAAATCGTTTTGTTAGGATAACACAAAAAATTGGTCAGCCCAGCGAAAGAACCTAAAGATTTGTCAGCCGAACAAAAGATTCATCAGCATAGCAAAACTGATTTGTCAGCCTAACGTAACGATTTTTGTTGTCACCGTTTTATGTTGTCATGACACATAAATCTCTCTCCGTGCAACGTCGAAAAATGTTTACGATAGAATCAATCGATCGCAAAATGATGATTTTGGACATAAGTGACGCAGTCGGCGAGAAAATATATGCTGTTCCCCTTATACATGAATAATTGTGTAAGACACATACATAAAAATACCACTATTTCTAATCGATATTATTACAATAATAAGCGATATTAGAGAGGAAACATCTCTCATTTATTTATTGTACACCGGTAATGGCAGATATGCTCTTCCAGTACTCTGATAATTTCGTCTGAAGTCGTGTTTATTTTAAGTCAACCAGATTTGAATATTCTGGCCAAAAGCAGGACCGCATCCGGCTAGCCCAACCAGGAGTGACTGACCGATGCCTGATCCCGGCATGCTATGGAAAACTTTGTAAAAAGTTTGAAAAAATGTTGTACCTATACAGGATCGGGGCGAGGTCGGGACCTCACCCACATGGAAATAAAGTATATTGAAAAATATATTTTTGTATGTATAAAAAATATATGTCGAATATATTTTTGGTATATGTATATATACTTCGAATATATTCGAACTGTACACTACTTGTACAGGAAATATATTCAAAATGTATTCGCCACACCTAAGTTTTCGAACAGAAAGTATACTCGAAAAATATATTTAATGTATATTTCAGATATTCGACCTATGCATCAGATGTAGCTCCGAATGTATTCAATGTATGTTTCAGATATATATGGAGTATATTCCATGTATACGTCAGATGCAGTTCCGAATGTATTCATTGTATATTTAAGATATATATGTAGTATATTCTTCGTACACGTCAGATGTAACTCGAAATGCATTCAATACATAAGTTAGATATATGTGTCGTATATACAATGTATATGTCAGATGCAGTTCCGAATGTATTCATTATATATTCAAGATATATTGTAGTATATTCTTTGTATACGTCATATGTAAATCGGAATGCATTCAATACATAAGTTAGATATATGTGTCGTATATATAATGTATATACAAGTTTTTTAAAATTCGTTTTATTTTTTATTTTTTTAATGAATTTTTGAGAAAAACAATTGTTTTGGCCCGAATTTATACATTCCAAAAAATTCTCAAAAATTCTGTGTCAGATATGAAAATTTTCGAGCTTTGAGTCAGAGTGACTCAGAGTCGAAAGTATTCTTGCATTATGGATAATAATGGACATTTTTATCGATTGTCAAAAGTTTTTTTCGAAGAAATTACGCGCCAAAATGGTCTGCCCACTCTGGCTCAAAGCTCGAAAATTTTCCTATCTGACACAGAATTTTTGAGAATTTTTTGGAATTTTTAAATTGGGGCCAAAACAGTTTTTTGGATTCATAAAATTTTTTTTTTTTTAATTTCAAGAAATTTTGGAGTGTTTTTTTTAACACATAGAGCAAAAAAAAATTATTGAGTAAATTGGAAAGGGTCAGCGTTGAAGGCTTAGTGACTTGGCCAAGAATACCTCATATATTTTAGGTATACTCCGAAGTATATCAAACATATGGGTGATTTCGCCAATTATTGACAACCGCATGAACCTCACCTCCTCGGAATCGGCTACAACTTCGCACATGTTGTGTATTAGTAAAAAACGGCTGCCTTGAATTTTTTCAGATTTTTTCGGGGCCTCGTTTACTATGACTTACGCCCATGAAGTTTTTGAGTTTCTAGAAATGTTCACTTGTAATAGCTTCATTGGAGGCTTAACAATGCCCTAAAACGAAAAAAATCATGGGTCATCTTTCATGTAAAAAAGTCTCAGCTTTCAGAAAAAAATACTTTTTTTGCGATAACTATGCGATAACGTACTCAAAATTGCAAAAAAATATTTAAAATGAGTTTTAGAAGGTCGGGCTCAATCGCGATTTCAAAATTCATATTTTTTTTGGAAAGCTGAGAGCTTTTTACATAAAATATGTGAGTTCCAGAGTGGGATCTCGAAAACCCCATGATCTATGCCGGTAGGAAGAAAAATAAAATCTGAACTCATTTTTTTTTCGTATATTCCGACTACTTCCAAGGCAGAAGTTTACTCAATCGTAGCTCCTACGTTTAACATCGATATTATGAAGAATGTCTTTTCAGTGCTTTTCACTTTGGAAGCGAATGACTCGTCCATTTTTTCACGGACGGAGGTTTTTTTCCATTATCAAAATTTACAATATAATTGGGGACTGCTCTCATACACGGAGAAAAATGATTACTAATAATTCAGGTTGCCACAGGAATTTTTACTAATATTCCATTAATAATTCCGTTTATTCCTGCAATTTTTCAGGAATAAACCTGTAACTTCACAGGAATAAACGGAATTATTACTGGAATATCAGTAAAAATTCCGGTGGCAACCTGAATTATTAGTAATCATTTTTCTCCGTGTATGAGAGCAGTCCCCAATTATATTCTGAATTTTGATAATGGAAAAAAACCTCCGTTCGTGAAAAAATGGACGAGTCATTCGCTTCCAAAGTGAAAAGCACTGAAAAGACATTCTTCATAATATCGATGTTAAACGTAGGAGCTACGATTGAGTAAACTTCTGCCTTGGAAGTAGTCGGAATATACGAAAAAAATGAGTTCAGATTTTATTTTTCTTCCTACCGGCATAGATCATGGGGTTTTCGTGATCCCACTCTGGAACTCACATATTTTATGTAAAAAAGTCTCAGCTTTCCAAAAAAAATATGAATTTTGAAATCGCGATTGAGCCCGACCTTCTAAAACTCATTTTAAATATTTTTTTGCAATTTTGAGTACGTTATCGCATAGTTATCGCAAAAAAAGTATTTTTTTCTGAAAGCTAAGACTTTTTTACATGAAAGATGACCCATGATTTTTTTCGTTTTAGGGCATTGTTAAGCCTCCAATGAAGCTATTACAAGTGAACATTTCTAGACACTCAAAAACTTCATAGGCGTAAGTCATAGTAAACGAGGCCCCGAAAAAATCTGAAAAATTTCAAGGCAGCCGTTTTTTACTAATACACAACATGTGCGAAGTTGTGGAAGTTGTGAAGGACAAAAAAATCAAAACTACTACGGACGACTTTTCAAACATTTCTGTATATGAAACTGTGTTTTTCAGAGTTTTTTCAGACTTTTTAATTATGGCATGCTGGTGCTAGTATATGGCGTGTGCGGTGCTGGAATCGTCGTAGTTCAGAAAAATTTGACGAAGTCCTGAAAATCTGAAACAATTCTAAAAAATCCGAGTTCTCATAAATAAACGTTTAACCAATCCCCTGTAGTAGATTAATTTTTTTTCAATTTTTTCATAATTTTTAAAAATCAAAACAGCTTAAAAACTATAAGAAGTAAATGTTTGCTCACTTTGGCTATAAGCTAGAAAATTTTGATATTTAACAATAGTACATTGTGCAACTAGTGCCGAAAATTGGCGATTCTGACGAGTGCGAGAGTTGCCGTCCGAGCGAAGCGAGGGTGGCAATCGCACGAGTTGCAATCGCCAATTCCGGCACTAGTTGCACACCGTGCTTTTTTTAACGAAAGAATGGAAACGATCCATTTCCGAGACTGTAGAGTATAAGCGGAAAGGGTCCCTAACCTCAACACGCCGTTAAAAAATGTGCCGGGCGTGTTAGGAAATGTTGCGGCAGCGTTTAGAAAAACAAATATGCGTGTAGAAAAAGAAGAATATAGCTGATGTGCGCATGCGTAGGACATTTCTTCGCTCTACAGTTGAGGAAAGCGGGAGTTTCTATTCATGAGTTAAAAAAAGTATTTTTCTCACCTCCGGGCCGAAAGCGACAACTTTCGTTCCGCTGCGCGGAACGAAGTTCCCGGTTTTCGGCTCCGTCGATGAGAAAAATCGTATACACTCCTCGGGCAGTAAATAAGAAAGCCTCAGATCACATGTAATTGTCGGCCGAGGCGAAGCCGAGGTCGACAAACATGTGATCTGAGACATTTCTTACTTTACTGCCCTAGGTATGTAATATACTATTTCAGAATTTTTTCAGATCTTTAAATTATGGTATTCGATGTGTCACTTAAAAAAATATTAAAAAGAAAATTTGCATGGAAAAAATAAAAAAAATAAAATCTGGTGCATTTGAGGGTCTAATCAATCCTACAAAAAATTACGAGCGAAAACGGGGTGGTCGAGGGTCAGACCCAAGTCGAATCGGGATGGAATGCCCCATACGTAGCCATTGCTGTATGTCGGATAAAATAACACGTCGAAATATAGATATATAGCCCGACATTTTATTGTATTAGTCATAAAACGCAGGCAACCTCCGAGGTAGTTCTTTCCTCGTTCCTCATACCTGCCACGTTCAAATCGCTCTTTCCGATATCAGGCGGAGTGATCCGTTGATTTAACGACGACGTCGAGGACGACGGGAACGACGGTGTTGGGGTATACTCAGCCCCTTCACCGTCGTAGAGCGCCCGGTGCGTAGTCCGCACACGCTATTCGCGTATTACTTCGCTGCACTAATGGCTCAAGAAGATGCAGCCATCGGGGTGGGACCGCCGCCGCTTCCGGCGTATGCTTGTACATATGTTTGTTGTATATACTGTATACGCGTGAGTTCTGGTTATAAGTGTATGTACGCTACAACTATTAGCTGCATGCCTCTCGCCATGTGATGCTGTCGAAACGACGTACGGGCGTGCTACTCCATAATTTATGTTTGTTTTATTACTCAGGGAAAATGAGGAAGCGTCATATTAAATGAAAAGAGACAGAGGGTGTAAAACGCGCAATATAGAAAGAGAAAGAAGACGAAAGGGACGCGTGGTACAGTAGGACCACAAAACTACCAGCAATCCGCCTCATGCGCTAAGCTGTTTCGACCGCTACGTCTGCGGTTACGTCACACATATACAGGTACACAGCACTCATAAAGGGAGTTTATCTCAGAGCTACGTCCAGTCGCATCGTTCGTCTCTCGTTTTGCAATTCTATCTTTACCACTCCCTCTCTCGGTATCGCGTTCTCGCGGTGACTGAAACAATCGTGAAATGACTATGCCCCGTCACTTAGCGACGACCCTAGCGACCACCAGATGCAAATCGACCCTTGGAAAATCACAGTAAGCCCTCGGAAAATCGAGGCGGAGACAAAGAACGGTTTTCACGTCCCTCTGGGCTATGGTTAAATGGAAAATCTCCATACTGCCAACGAAGTTTTGAGCCATCTTTTAAGCCATCGCAAACCCTTTACTTTACTTATGTAGTATATGTTTTGGTAATTGTTACAGTATAATATTGTCAAAGCATAACGGAACTTGGCGAAAAATGTTTAGCAACTGAGATATAGCTTAGATAGTTTCTCCTTGTTATGCGCTGTATCGTTAGTATTCACACTGATTTACGGCTACTGATAGAAAACACGCATAAGCTGTACGATTGATTATCGTAAAGGGTATTTTAGTTTTTGGTGAAAGAATCACCATTTTTTTACATTTCGATCAAGTGAATTCAGAGCAGATTTATATCCCGTGTGAAAAAAAAAAATTTCAATTCGATTTCCGAATGATTATCTGAAATCGACTTTCAAACTACTTCGATAAATAAAAATAATAGACTTTTACTGCATTCAATTAGACTTCGGATGAATTATTGTATATAATAGTTTTTTTTCTGTATTTGACTAGTATCTGGACAAACTTCCACGGATACTAGACTTTTGTGGGCTTTAGATCGACTTAAATAAATTTGCACAAAAAAAACCTGATTTTGCGTTGATTTGACTAGACTCGCGACAAACTTTCGTAAATTACAGACTTTTACTGCATTGGACTAGACTTAGAATCAACCTTTACGCATAATAGATTTTAGCTGTATCTGAATAGATGCTGCACAAACTTTTGTAAATTATAGACTTCTACTGCATTGAATTCGACTTCAGATGAAATTTTATATATAACAGATTTCTACTGCGTTTTTCGAGACTTCGGACAAATTCTAACACATGATGTACTTACGCCGTGAATAACTACACTGTTAGAATATACTGGAAGTTTTTATGCATACACTTGTCATCTAAATTAAATGTACAGTTGTAGTATAAATGTAATGTACTTTTGTGATAAAATTTAAGTACAGCATTAAAATTCAGGTATTTTTACTGTAAAATTAAAGTACATTATCGAATTTGCTGTACCATACAATAATTTTGAATTACACTTGCCTACTAAATTTAATATACCAGTTTATGCATAAAAACTTCCAATACTTTATATTAGACTTCAAGTACATTTTTTTTACAGTGTCGACTTATGATGTGAGCATTGAAAGTCCTCCGCTAGACAATTACTGTAATTGTCTCATGAGTTATACTTTCAGATAGACGTTTCATATATCCTTCAGAGTTCCATATGGACTAATATTTTTTCACACGGATATATAAACAATAATACTGAGCAATATATTAGCTACCAAAGAGCAAAGAAAAATTATTAATAAGATATGTTTCTGGTGAGCAAAGATGTATACAACAGGCTTAGACGGAGCCGCTCACCTTTGCATAACTATGGAAAAAGTTTATTGATGGTTCCTGACTGGGGATCCGTTGTCCATATTCATAACTTCCTTCAAAGTAACTTTATTGCAAGAGACACTCGAATTAAATGCGTAAGTAAATAAGTTGCCTTAGTACATGACCCAAATCTTGTTGCATTCTAAGTAATAAGACCATTATTCTGCATTGGTTGAAGTAAGGAGCAAAAATGTCACGAAAAGCAATTATCATCTAGAAGCCGCAATTCCTCCTTACATGAGCTATTCCTCAGTTTTACGAGTGCAATATTTATCGTGTACTGAAAACTCTTCTTGGATGTACGTGCATCTGATACTTACGCCATGATATACCTTGATGCTGACTATCCGTACTTTGTGCAGAAGTTGCATGTTTCGTTAGGATTTATACTTTTTGACGTCGTCGCACGAACGCTCAAAGGAACAAGGAGTGAAGTGGTATAAAAACCTCGATACATCTCTAGTTATATACTATGGATAGATCGTCAACATAATACTGTATAGGTCTTTCCTTCGCTAGATGTATAACCCGGAGCCGTTGCTTCTGCGCAACGATCCAGCACTTTCTTTGGAAGAACTGCAAGCCCCCCGAGGCCAACTGAAATCCTACCTGAGGACTTTGCATTGGAATGTTAAATCCCAAGGCAAATCCATATACGCTCACAGGGATAGCAGCCCCCGCCGGGTTGGGTGCCTACCGTCACAGCGCCCTATATCTACCATGCTGGTCCGTGGGATAAGCGGATTTTAACTCTCGGTTTCTTGACCCGAGAACAACCCAGCCTCTTGCACTACGGTTGTCGCTACCGCTGCCGCTGCTGGCTCAGCAACCTCCTCTATGCCACACGAGTCTACCGCTCAACCATCCTACCTCTCACCTGACGTTCAATCCACTGGAAAATCGCTCACCGACTAGCTCGTATACCTACAAGCCACCACACATTTCAAGCGGGTTACCTCCATTTCACGATTTGCTCTTCTATACACGTCACTAACCATATTGTTTGTTTCCCATACTGCATTGCAATTAGCGTTCAAGTAAGAAGCTGATATTTTTGTTAGACTTTCTTCAAGAGCAATCTATATAATATATGTTCCTTATGGATTAGCTTTCACGGATGCACGCCATAATAAACGTCGGTATATGATTATGAGAAAAGGTATAATCCTTGATGTGTACGAATAGCATACTTGCCTTATGCCAGCGTGGTTCCCATTTTCACACGAAGAACCACCTTCTTTGATGAGAATACGCGCTTTTCCCCATTTATCGCCGTCATTTTCTTCGAGAGATAGACTCAGGGCGCTTCGCTGGGTGAGCTGCGATGATGCCTCTTTTAATTGGATCTAATAGATGCCGCTTCACGGTACGGCCATGGAGGCGACGAGGAGAGGCGCGAGAGCGTTTCAACCTTGGCGCGATTATCCTCGCCCGCTCAGACCTTATCTTGAAAACCCATAAAGCGAATCCGTCTCCGGCTCTGGGCACTTCTCATTCTCTCCCCTCGCTCTTCTGTACGCTATCCCGGTCCTTTCGAACGAATCGCGCGGACGAGCTCGCTGGCGCCGATGACGAAGCCGTAAAGCGTCGTTCGTCCGACACGAGACTTTTACTACCAACCCGTCCACACACTGGCACTGCGCTACACTGCCTCGTTGAATCAATGCTACGCCAAGAAAACGATGGCAGCGGTGGCAGCAGCAGCAGCGACAGCAGCGGCGTATAAATTCCAACGCCGGTCAATCTACAATGGCTGGTCTCCGGTACTATTACGCGTTACCCGTTGAACGACTATTCTACAAGCCTGCCGACGGCGACGCTCGCAGGTGTCGTCCCTCTGGCCTCCTCTATTTTCGCTCAACAAACCCTTGACGATGTATAAATTCTCCAGCAACCCAATCCGATCAACGCTTGGATCCCCGGCAATCATTCCCTGGGTACTTTGGTTTTAGAAGCGCTTCCGTTTCAACACTTTCGTATTCACTCACGGGTTGCATATGTTTTGTTGATGAAAAACAATAGAAATTATACAGGTTTAAAAAAGCTCGATTCATGTTGTAACGAGGTTTCAGGATTAATGACTTTATTTTGTTACGACTAGAGGTATACATTTCCGCTAAAATGTTCTATCATGATGTGTTATTATTGTGCGATTCAAGTGCACATTTAAATTGAAATACCAAAAATGGAAAATATTTCAATTTTTATGACCCCATGCTGATTATTTGATTTGTGTTAAGATAAGTGAGCGCCATTCCCTTGAAAATAGAATTTCGGCTATGAAAACCCGTGAGACCTCTGCATTTACATGGCCAATGTCTTCCATCTTTAAGGAAGGAAATAAGGAGGAAGGAAGGACATATTATGACATTTTATTTTTAACTGTTTTGGAGATATTTATTTACACGATATCGATATATGTCATTAACTTGCGTGATTATAACTATTGTCAGTACAGGAAGTTACATTATTTTTCCAGCTTGATAGATTTATAAGGAGATGCAAGCAATAGTCATATTTTGTATATCACACAGCAGATTCACGTAAAGCCCTCCAAGTACTACTGTACTTAAAAAAAAACATGAACAAATTTTAATCACGCATTCATATAAGTGTTTAATATAATGTCGAGTGCCCATTGGGCTCTTATATAATTATTGAACTAAAGAAATAACTTCACATGCACAGGCAAATAATTAATTAACGACAATATAACTGTCATTAACAACGTGAAGATATTTCATTTTGATTGTAAAGAACTTTAATGGTTTCTCGGATAAATTGTTTTGATGAATTAAACATTATCTGTGTTTATGTAAATTTATTATAAGTCGATCAACAATTGACAGACTAAGAAAATTAGCAAGAATATTCTAAAGCATATGCTGCAAGATTATGGATGAAATTCTATATTATACTGCATACAAGTTTTCATTAAGTCAAGTTTATAGTAATTTACATGTAGTAATTAAGAGAAAATTGAAAAGAAATGTGCGAGAAATTCAACCACAAAATTAAACCATGACAGTCAATTGACTACGTCGAATGACTATTGCAAAGATAAGGTTATTTTGTATTTATTGGGACTTTACTACACTTGAAATCATAACATTTTTATTCATTCACGGATTGTCTTTAAACCAGATATTTTGGGTTCGTGTACGTGTAAACAATGCGCTTAATAGTGCATAATAGGTGCAAACATAGATCAGGGTGTGAGAATAACGATTGAAATGCAGAATAACAAGGTATAAGTGTAGGGCTTGCGAAGGGATGAACAGAGAGTGAGGTCGAAGGACTAAATTACCTCGCCGAAGGATGACCGGTATGATATTGCACTTTAGCGCTAGCACACACATGAATACCTGCGCGTTGAATCGTTTGCCGAGAAATCGTCATTAAGATACTTGCTAAAAGCGATTCGCCATAAAAGTGAAATCTTGCGAGCGCCCAGGCAAGCACCATGCGCTCTCACCTCGGATAAGAAGTCTAATGGCCATACGTTTTTTAACCGGCAAAAGTGCCACTCTCACTAGACGTTTATGATACGAGTTGAGCGTTCTCATTCGATGGGGCATAGAGTCCATCCGACTATGCCTCGCGAAGCAGATGTTTTATTTCGTACTATTCGTTGTTGCTATAACCAGAATGAAGCTAAAACTGGTTAACGGCGTTAACAGACTCTATACGCTGTTAGCATTGTGACTGCTAGATTTTCTCTGCCAACTTCAGGATCATTAACCACGACTATCTCGAATATTGCTGATACCAGACGGAATTGTGTGGCTTTCAAGATCATCAAACAATAAAACGTCACCCACTCAACAGTTATCATTGTTTATACACGCTCTCCTTGCACATGGTTTTTTTATGTCTCATTATTTCAATTGGAGTGTAAATGAAGTTTGTATGACATCTTCACCGGGATGTTACTTTAAATTGTACTTTTCTTAATCTCTGCGTTCGAGAGTACCGAGTTGCAAAATCGATGTTAATACTCCTCATCCTTGTTACGAGGTTCCCGAGAGAATTTCCTCGTTAATATTTCTGTGATAACGTCATGTTGATCATCAACAAAAGCTCGCTGATATTGGTACCACCAGGTTGTCGATAAACGTGCATGCGTAAAGTGTATACTACAGGAGAATACTATTGTATAGATACTGCACGCTATAGGTATAGACAGTAGGTGCAGGTATATCTGTAATCTCGGATAGATCGGCGAAGCTCATGGCTGTTTTGCCTCGCTCACCAAAATTGAATCCTTCACATATCCAATGCGGATACTCCTCACGCACGTACCTTTATACCCGTGAACCCCTCGCGTGCTTTCGCCCCCTTCGTGAATCTCTCTATCGTTGGTGAAAGTTTTATTTTCAAGCATCAAGCCCTTCCAGCTCGCTGAACATCATCGACCCCTATACGTATCGGTAAATTAGTTTAGACGAAACGTCGATAACCTGAAAATGTACTGGAAAAATTGACAAATAAGAGGCTCACTGGAATCGTTCATACGGGTCTGATTGAATGCACTATTATAGTTAATGGATACGTATGCAACTCAAATATCTAATATGGGCTTGAATCTTTTTACTCACAGTTCTGTCTCCGTTCAGGCCATTTAACTGCAATTGATGATTTTACACTAATACAAATTAAGCCACAAATAAATAAGTCCCCACTATTTACAATCGCGTCTTTAAATGTATAATCAACGGCATGGCCTTGTGCCAAGAGAGCCAAGATCACCGAAAATCATGGTATTCATGTCTTGTATGGTTATACAAAATGTAGACTTTATAAAAAATACTATTCGACAAGCTTAAAAAATAAAGCCGTTTTATATTTGGCATATTTTCTTGCGGCTCGCTAAATTTATTAGAGTAATGATGATGATGAGGAGAAGTTGAATAAAGTAGAACTTTGCATATTGCTTCCTAATTAATTGCCATTTCTGACAAAGCCATCTCTATGAGTAAGCTTATTTATTAATTTTGGCTTTCTCATAAAGGACGCTTTGTAAAAATGGTAATTAACGTGGAACTAATGAGTAAAGTTCTACTTTGCGACTTTATTCGTTATCTCCATAGTTTTCGAAAAATATAAAAATCACGCAAAATTCGAACCGCTTCACCGATCATCACCAAATTTGGTACGTAGCAGCGCTGAATGTTATTTTTCGTCTGTAGAAAATTTCAGTTGGTTTGGTAAGATTTGACGTTAGTTAAAGCAGAACGTACATTTTCTTTTTAAATTCAATATCCCATAAAAACCGAACTTTTTCATAGATACATCCCAAATTAAATACCGATTCTCCTTTAACATAACTTTATTTATAAAAAAATATTTAGCTCCTTAATTAAAAATTTGTGCAAGGTAGAACGTGCAAACATTTTTCGAAAACTGCAACAAAAATAATCACAAACAAAGAAATTTTCCTGCTTCAAATTTGTGCTAAATTTTAGACCGATTGTTAAAGTTCTTCTTGAAATATGTAAATTTGAATTTTGAATGCCGGTATAATAATAAACTTTAGAGCTTAAACTACTTGAAAAACAGATATACTTACAGCTTCAACTTGGTTCATACTCCTGAATTCCAGGAAGAGAAAAAGATATCACAAAGTGCAGAATATCTGTATTGTTTTCCAAAACATCCCGGAACAAACCCAAATCCCCAAGCTCACGTAACTATTTACATGTACATAAGCTATAATGCCTCTCTCAGTAAGGTACAGAGCCGAGGACATGGTGAGGAAGAGCTGTAGCAGGAATGGCATCACCACCATTACCATCAGCAGCAGCACCAGCAGCAGGGCAGCTGAACACGTACGTGTAGGCAGAGCCCGCTCGATCCGATTGCATGCCGCAGAGATATTAATCATCGGTCGCCTGACGTGCCCTCGCCCCTTCGTTTCGCGTTATTTACCTCCCCGCCAACACCCGGGCACCCCCTGGCTGGCACTGCTGCTCCTGTCCTTGCTGCCAACAGTGGACGCACGTCAGTGAGAACACCAGTACCTATCGCCCGAGCGCCCCCCAAGTGACCCTCCAGAGCCAACCCTAGAGTTCGCGAGGAATGGTAGAACCCAACGAGATCCAGCTCTCTCCTATACAACCCCCTTGTAACGTTCCTCGACCATTCCTTCTTGATAGTTATACGTGAGCAGGATGAACATGGACGAATGAGCGAGAGACGGATAATCCCTCCGACGCCTTGCGGAATGCTCATAAAAAATAATTTCCGGATTAATTAAAAAATGCCACGTAGCCGGGTGCAAGGCGGGTAAGGGATGAGAATATACGAGAGTCAGTAAGATTGCCGACAGAATTCACGCAGTGTATATGCGTACCTAATAGGCGATCTATTCTGCAGCGAAGGGTGGTGGGAAATTTTTCTACAGCGGCTAAACAACGACTTCCTCAAGAAGCTGTAAGGTCGTGATAATGTTTAACATCGTTAAATGGCGAGATGAAATGTCGATCGATCCCTGAAGACTTTGCTCTCTAATTAATTCTCGCTTTCTTACTCATCTTCATCTTACCTCGTTTTTTTTCATTAGAGCTTTTCATCAGCACACTACCGTTCAGATTTCACGATCGATACGTGCTGGGCTTCGCAATTTTGAATAAAATATACAGAGTATTTAACAAAATCGACATTTATTTATAGATCATTACAAGCCGTTTATTACTACATTAAAAGCCTAGACGCTAAGAACTTAATGCCTGGGTTCGTACTAAACATGATTTAGAAATGTATTTGGTTCGGTATCCAATACGCTTTACTTAACCATTCCCGGTCACCATGGATGAAGTTTACCCATGGATCGACTGAATTTCGACTGACCGGCTGAATTATTTCAAACATGTTGTCATGTCAAATTCTATGTTTAGCCGTTTGGGACATGTTGTTCAATGTTCACAGGATATTTTAGAATTGTTTGGGCCTCATTCGACGGATAGTTCTCACACAGCTATCATTTGAAAGTGGTTGGGTGGATTTCATCCATGTGTTACGGGCATAAAATTCTACGATAGTGTGACCGGTAAGATTTAACTACATAACGTTTCACGCGTCAAAGTAGTTATATATCGATGAACTCTGACTGATTTATCGTGGTCGTCGAAACATCTGTTCGTGGAACTTTTACAATCGGGTATGCCATTCGAGTTCTCATTGGCAATATCCGAATTCATAAAACTCGTCATATCGTCTCTGCCATCTCACTTCTTTTGACTTTAGGCACAAAGGTACATTTGAAATATTTCAGTATAGGGCTATGTTGTGTTTGAAATGTATGGCGATATGAAATGTAAAGAAATTGACTAAAAAATAACTCATTACTGGTTACCGAATCTCTATTTCTTCCATAACTAACAAAAGTTATCTCTATTGTTGAGGCAATATATGACGTCCTCACGGTATACAAATATCAGCTTAAGGGTATTTACATGTACTCGATCTGTGATTGAATGAAACTGTAATTAAATCTGCAATAAGAACGGCTTCAACAAAAGATCACGGTTTCTGTGTTGGACGGCGACCATCCCAATCGTGGAAGATGATGAAATATATGAACTCGCGTACCTCTATTTAATATGTTATCTACAAGTCATGATGCTGAAACTGGCAGACGCGGCCGCCCAGTGAGCCGTAGGTTTTTGTTGGGACTGTACTCCCTCCAACTACCGCAGAGGCTCACGGCAGGCCCGGCGGCAGCGAGCTGTCGCTGGCGCTATACAAGCTAACGTTCTAACAGCCTAGCGCGTAGCTTATACAGCACGTTGAAATTCTTTATTTGTTAATTAAGTTTAACGAAATGAAAAAAAGAACGTTGTATTGGTTTAGGTTTCCAGAATATTTATATAAACTTACTCTGGTCTAAGATCATGCTGGCAAGAGTTGTACAATGTTTTGTGGCCGAGGTCGTTACAGCTTACGCACGGATTTCTTATGTGCTTGCACCTCGTCAAAAAAAAAACATTCATACGCATGAACGCAGGACATTCTGAATTTACAGGAATATTCTATAAGTCAGTCTGAATTTAGCGGTATATAGTTTACTCCGTTAAAGGCCTTTGTTAATAACGAAAAAAAATTGCAAACTTTTCTTCGTGCTTAGCGTAGCCGTTATACTGCATAATTATGGTGAAAATAAAATAAATAAAAAAGCCCTTTAACGAAATACACTATAGTACATTGAATTCAACTAGATCTACAGAATATTTGTGTAAATTGTCAAATGCCTCGGATCATGCGTGTAAAAGGCTCACATACTTTCATATCCATCGTCATTTCAGCGTACGCACGAGTATCCATATACTTGTATCTTGACAGAACATTTATACGCATGAACGCAGGATATTCTTAATTTACAGGAATATTCTATAAGCCCGTCTGCATTTAGCGGTATATAGTTTATTCCGTTAAAGGCCTTTGTTAATAACGAAAAAAAATTGTAAACTTGTCCTCGTACTTGGCGTAGTTCATGTACTGTATACTTATGTTGAAAATAAAATAAATAAAAAAGTCCTTTAACGAAATACACTATAGTACATTGAATTCGGCTAGATCTACAGAATATTTGTGTAAATTGCCAAATGTCTGGGGTCATGCGTGTAAAAGGCTCACATACTTTCATATCCATCGTCATTTCAGCGTACGCGCGAGTATCCATATACGTGTACCTTGACAGAACATTTATACGCATGAACGCAGGACATTCTTAATTTACAGGAATATTCTATAAGTCAGTCTGAATTTAGCGGTATATAGTTTACTCCGTTAAAGGCCTTTGTTAATAACGAAAAAAAAATGCAAACTTTTCTTCGCACTTGGCGTAGTCCATGTACTGTATACTTATGTTGATAATAAAATAAATAAACAAGCCCTCTAACGAAATACACTATAGTACATTAAATTCAACTAGATCTACAGAATGTTTGTGTAAATTGCCAAATGCCTGGGGTCATGCGTGTAAAAGGCTCACATACTTTCATAGCCATCATCATTTCAGCGTACGCGCGAGTATCCATATACGTGTACCTTGACAGAAAATTTATACGCATGAACGCAGGACATTCTTAATTTACAGGAATTTTTTTTCGTTATTAACAAAGGCCTTTAACGGAATAAACTATATACCGCTAAATTCAGACTGACTTATAGAATATTCCTGTAAATTAAGAATGTCCTGCCTTCATGCGTATAAATTTTCTGTCAAGGTACACGTATGTGGATACTCGCGCGACCCTGAAATGACGATGGCTATGAAAGTATCTGCGCCTTTTACACGCATGACCCCAGGCATTTGGCAATTTGCACAAATATTCTGTAGATCTAGTTGAATTCAATGTACTATAGTGTATTTCGTTAAAGGGCTTTTTTTATTTATTTTACTTTCAACATAAGTATACAGTTCATGGACTACGCCAAGTAGGAAGAAAAGTTTGCAATTTTTTTTTGTTATTAAAAAAGGCCTTTAACGGAATAAACTATATGCCGCTGAATTCAGCCTGGCTTATAGAATATTTCTGGAAATTAAGAATGTCCTGCGTTCATGCGTATGAATGTTCTGTCAAGGTACAAGTATATTGATACTCGTGCCTACGCTCAAATGACGATGGCTATGAAAGTATGTGAGCCTTTTAGACGCATGACCCCAGGCATTTGGCAATTTACACAAATATTCTGTAGATCTAGTTGAATTCAATGAACTATAGTGTATTTCGTTAAAGGGCTATTTTACTTATTTTATTTTCACCATAAATATGCAGTATAACGGCTGCGCTAAGCACGATGAAAAGTTTGCAATTTTTTTTCGTTATTAACAAAGGCCTTTAACGGAATGAACTATATACCGCTAAATGCAGACTGACTTATAGAATATTCATGTAAATTAAGAATATCCTGCGTTCATGCGTATATATGTTCTGTGAAGGTACACGTATATTGGCAATTTACACAAATATTCTGTAGATCTATTCGAATTCAATGTACTATAGTGTATTTCATTAAAGGGTTTTTTTATTTATTTTATTTTCACCATAAATATGCAGTATAGCGGCTACGCCAAGTTCGAGGACAAGTTTGCAATTTTTTTTTCGTTATTAACAGAAGCCTTTAACGGAATAAACTATATACCGCTATATTCAGACTGACTTATAGAATACTCCTGTAAATTAAGAATGTCCTGCGTTCATGCGTATAAATGTTCTGTCAAAATACACGTATATGGATACTGGCGCGTACGCTGAAATGACGATGGATATGAAAGTATGTTAGTCTTTTACACGCATGACCCCAGGCATTTGGCAATTTACACAAATATTCTGTAGATCTAGCCAAATTCAATGTACTATAGTGTATTTCGTTAAAGGGCTTTTTTATTTATTTTATTTTCACTATAAATATGCAGTATATCGATTACGCCAAGTGCGAAGAAAAGTTTGCAATGTTTTTTCGTTATTAACAAAGGCCTTTAACGGAATAAACTATATACCGCTAAATGCAGACGGACTTATAGAATATTCCTGTAAATTAAGAATGTCCTGCGTTCATGCGTATAAATGTTCTGTCAAGATATACAAGTATATGGATACTCGTGCGTACGCTGAAATGACGATGGATATGAAAATACATGAGCCTTTTCGGATTCCAAGTTGGATAACCCATTTAAGGAAACTCGAGCCAATCCCGACCAGGAGATCGAGTCTCAAACTGGGACGCCCAAACTAATTTCCACAAGGGAGGCCGTCGCCAATCTTGAACTTCGAATACCGTCTCTTTCAATACAATTCACGTACAAGGAAAGAAAAGCTTGCTTGAAACAACCAAGTGCTATGGTTATATATGCGCCAGACAATTAATTGGTTAGACCGACCAATTTCTTGGTTAGGCTACCAATGTCTTGGTTAGACTAACCAAGTGACTTGGTAAGCTAACCAAGTGACTTGGTAAGCTAACCAAGTGACTTGGTAAGCTAACCAAGTGACTTGGTAAGCTAACCAAGTGACTTGGTTAGACCAACCAAGAAATTGGTCGCCTAACAAATTACTTAGTTGGTCTAACCAATTAATTGTCTGGCTCATATATAACCATAGCACTTGGTAGTTCCAACCAAGCTTTTTTTCCGTGTACAGAATCACATTCACTTTCACATACACATTAACATTAGCTATGGTTTGCCAATCGAGGCATGTACCGATTTTCCCCATTATCAAGACATTCCGTCTTGAACGTAAATGATTTTCGTACTTTCATTTATACACCCACTGGAATATATATATATATATATATATATATATATATGTATAATACTATATTCGTTCCATCGTCATAGCTGCTCCTGCTTCCCGTATTCGACCCTCTTGGTAGGCTTCTCAATTACGCCGGAGAGAATAAGGATCGGAACGGTCTTTTAGAGTATGAGCCAAGGGGTCTGAAGGCAACCAATGAAGAAACCGGGTGCGGTGATTTCGCTGATTAATTTCTATCCAGCCTGTAACGGGAAAAGCTATATATATATTTTCGATCGCTTTCTTTTTACGAACACCAAGGGGGATATACGGCTCAAAAGGTGCAACAATCTTGAGATTACCGCAGGCATTTTTTCAACCCCGAGCTGCTAATGAACGAGAAGGTTCGCTGAATTGATCGTCAGTACGAATTTACATCTTTAATTTCATGCTAAACTCGAACTCACGTATTGCTGTCGCTTAATTTAATTCTGACATAATATAAGACGAGGAATGAATTAGTAAAAATGTAATTTCCGTTAAAGATAGAAAGACTACTAATATCAACCTGCAGAACCCAAAAATATTCGTACGGTTCTGTCAGGAAACGATAATTGCAAGACGAGTGTAAGAATAGATCCTCGTCATAAATCTTACTATTTTTATATTTAACGGGTTATGAAAATTTGATGGAGAAGCCATTTGAGGTGAATTCTATCACGTCAAAATAGCTTCTGAAGACTATTGAGTCGTATTACAGTGACTCATAGTAACTGAAGATATTTTTGAAAATTTCGAGAAGATTTCCATAATCATTCCACAAAATCTTCAGCACGTCGCTAATTAAATTTTTAAATCGCACTCACTGATAATTGCACAGCACATCTAATTTACCGTGAAAACCACAAAAAGCGATAATTGAACCTGCAATGAGAAAATCAGCCGAGTGTTTCTAATCGAATCCTGGTAAATTGCGTTTCCTTTTTTAAAGCGTAATTCTAAAAGAGGAGACATTCACTCAGACGCGAATCGCTTGGCGGATTAAGGAGGTTGGTTTTTTTGCAGTGCTAGCCCATCGCTCATATGCCGTACCCCGTGCAGAAATTTAGTCAGGGCTATAAACTGGGCCCGTATAATCTTCCCTGACTAACTACGGGGCCTATCCTGGAAATCTAACTACTGCCTGTATTGGGCGGTCACACTTTAAACCTTTGGGCCAGTATTGGGTTCCTCGGCGGGGCCCATAAAGGCTGCCATGCTAAGCCCCATATAAAAAAACGAAATAATTAATTACAAAATAATTATCATATTATTATTAATATTAATTATAATAATTATTAATTGCTGAAAAAACAAATATACATTTTTTTTTGCTGTTGTTAGGAATCGAACCTGGATCCTCTGGGTGGCTGTTGCATGCCTTAGCCCATTTGGCCATTGACATCTTAAAAGATTCTAATTTTTATTGTCTATTTGAAGTATACCAAAAATGAAAACGCGTTCAGACTACATTTCTGTACATAGATGGGGATGGCCTCACGTCTAAAATCTCACTATAAGTCTCACCAGGGTTAGCACTTGGATGGGTGACCGTCCCACTCCCGAAATTTTCTAATTTCCTCATAGGTCAGTATTTGAATGGGTGATCACGGCACGACTGATATTTTTGGAATTTCGCATGGATCATTACTTGCATTTAAGTGCCGGTTAAATAGGTTAGGTTGCGACCTTTCGATCGCAACCATCTAAATGACCCTTGAGGGACATTGAAAAATTCGGCCGTGAGGTGGTCACCGATCCGAATACTGACTTGGGGGACATAAAGAAGCTCGGACGCGGAGCGATCACCAATGCAGGTACTGATTCTTGCAGAATTCCAAAAATATCAGCCGTGGCGTGGTCACCCATCCAAGTACTGACCTACGAGGAACTTAGAAAAATTCAGGAGTGGGTCGGTCACTCATCCAAGTACTGACCTACGAGGAACTTAGAAAAATTCAGGAGTGGGTCGGTCACTCATCCAAGTACTGACCTACGAGGAACTTAGAAAAATTCAGGAGTGGGTCGGTCACCCATCCAAGTACTGACCCTTGGGATATTTAGGAGAATTTATTTATTAACACAGCCAGCGGCGACGGTCGCAATGTAACAACTGGAACACGTATGGTTGACAGGGTTGCCAGGTATTCTGAACGTCAAGTCGCCAAGAGAGGCCGCTGAAGTCGCCAAAAGTCGCCAGCCCCGAGGGAATTTTGAAGTCGCCAAAGTCGCCAGAACAGATTCATTTGCGGTTCTTTTTAAGGCGATGTGTTACTGCTCGGTCGGTAACAAAAACTGTGATGCATTTTTCGTCACGTTTGATCTGTCGAATAAAAGACGTGAACAGCAAACTGCGTCTCACAATTCTGCAGTTCACCGTTCTCTTCTTTTGTCCCATAGATCAATCGTAGGGGAGAAAAATGCTTTTGGAAGATTAGTCCTGTCTCACTTGCACCTAAGCATGTAGTACCTTAAGAGGCAATGATTCTTTCCCCCACCACTTTCAAAATTTCAAAAGCTGTTTTCTCTCAATTAACTCCACGGATTAGGCTCGCATTTTAAAGAAATACGAGGGAGGATGGTAGAATTGGGCTAAGCTTCTGCCTTCTCGATACTTTCATTACCGTCTGTTAAGGAGAATCAAAAAACTGGAAGGTGAGGTGAGGTGCGAGAGAGACAGCCCTATAGGCGTTTAACATTGGATGAAGACATTTTCTGCGGTCACTGCCTCTTAAATCAAAAGAATAAACGATTCATAAAACGAATTCAGTTTGTTCCAAGCCCATGTAGCAAAAACGTACTCATTAAGAAACTCAATATAGTAACATAAAATAAAATCATCTTCTGAAAATGATCAAGTTCTCTTTTTTAATTGCATTTCTTCGAACAGAAATAACTTGAGTCTATCTATAAATGTAGTAGTACATAAAATCTGCATTGCACAACAGGTAAAACACATAAAAGGTATTGCTTCTTAGACTTAATCTTTAGAGAAGGTCGCAAATGATATCGACAAATTCGTCGTGACTATCGGCATCCTGTGCTCCGCCGTCGTCTGTGTCGGCTGAAGACGATGGTCCACTATATCCATACATAGACGCATTGAACCGGTCAATCATTTCCGCTGAAGGTTGAAAAATCTTACAGCATTTCGCTCGCGACGTGAAATGGATACGTATTCTCATTAGTGATTACAACATCGATGTTCTCAATTTGTTGCGGACGCGTGTTTTAATCAACGTAAGAGCTGAAAAAGCTCTTTCGACTACAGCATTGCTCGTAGGAATTGTCAACAGTTTCAACACGGCTTCGGCTAGCTCTCTGAATACGAAACGGCCACAAGCATCTGCGTATTTATAGACTTCCGGCCAGAATACTACAATATTATTTGGTATATTTCCCTTGTAATGGGTATGCCAATCGACAAAGGCGAGTTTTTCCCATTGGCTTTTGTATAACGCAATGTCACAGCGGGGATTAAGAAAATCTTCAAGTGGCAACTCTTCGAATCGGCTTCGAACTTGGGAAAGGCAATCGCTAGGATTCAATATCTTGATTTTTTTGAAAGATTCAATATTAGTCGGTAGTCGTTGTGCCATTTCCATTAAGAGTCTTTTTAGAAAGAGGAAGCACCTGTGCTTGATTTGAGCTTTGCTTTCTGCTGAAATTCATGATGCGTTCACGTCCTTCATGAAACCAACCCGAAATCCGTCTCGGCAATGGCCAAAAAATCTAGAGGATTCCCGACTGCTTCAACAACCAGCCGTATGAGTGATTTCCCAGGCGTTACTTTCATGAAAACAGGACGTAGAATACGTCCCGCCAATGACAAGAAGACGAGAGACATGTCCATATACAAGCTCCCAACGTCGACTTTGTCACTTTGAAAAGAAATGTTTAAATTCTGTACTTCAGCTAAAATTGGCTTCAAAAATACCAAGTACAGCCTATTACTGTCGTCTGCTAGCATATCACGAATGGTTCGTGCGGTGAAGCATCTTTCAGCATCACATGCTATTTGAAAATGCGTTTTTAGCTCTGTCCACTGTTATAGTAAGCGTTTTATGACGTCGTAAAACGCAAGCCATCTCGTTCTCGAAAGTTGAATCATCTGCCTGAATTTTTGGCCATCGATACCCGAGTTAATCATGTCAAATGTCTTCTTGTAATTAGCTCGACGCGATGCGCTTACGCTGAACCAATTAAACACTTCTCGAGCAAGGAAATCGAGAAAATTTGGCTCTTCACTCGCTTTAGATGAGCACAAATGCAGTGAATGACAGGTGCATTTCATGAGCCGCAAGGCAGGAATGTCGCTTTTAAGCAAAGTATAAACCGAGTGATTACACCCACACAGATTACTCGCTCCGTCCTTACCTATTGCTGTCAGATTCTTTAGGGGCAACCCAATTTGCTGAAAGTATTGCACAATACTTTTGTATAAGTTGTCGGCCGTTGCTTTCTCGATTTCTAAAATGCCTAAAAAATCTGTAATCATTCGATTTTCCGTTGCATCGACGTATTTTATACATATCCATAGGTACTTCGTTACAGATACATCTGGACTTTCGTCGATGATGATAGAGTATCCTTTATCACCTATGGCTTTGATCATATCACTTAAAAGTACTGGAGCGATGACGTGCTTTATTAAATTTGAGCATTTTTTCTATGAAGGCGAAGTTTCTCCAGAGTACTTCCTTTCCCCAAAGTTGACAAGCGTTCGCATAGATGATCCACTGAACGGATAGATGAGTGCATCGCGATGTATAGGGCCAGTTTTATATCAGCAACTTTGCTCTCTGCAGTAATTGATTTCTGATACCCTGTAAATAACGAAACAAGATAACGTTTATGTACGAAAATACTGCGATGCTGTCTAACTTTTTCTGAGAGACTAATTTTCGTAAAACCTCTGATTTTTCGAGAAAGGACGTTATCATTATATGTTGCATTTCCCCCCGTCTGCAGGCATTACGCCTATTCCAGGGTCGGCCCGGATCAGTAGCCAGTCCCCCCTGGGGGTCTGGTCCGGATCAGTAAGGCTCCCATGCGGCCGCATTCGACTTCCCCCTCTATATCGCATTTGCCATAGCATTTCTGCTATGGGCATAGGGAAACTGCGGAAAACCTATGCCGATATAGCCGGTCTCGAGTTCGCCTCCCGGCACCGGAGCTACGTCACGTTTCGTCGAGAACGTAAACACGGACTACAGCTGTATACATGTGACCCCTACAGGTAGAAATACCTGTGTGGGTCTCATGTATACATCTGGAGCTTCATCGCGCCCGTATTTATATGTTCGACGAAAATCGACGGCACCGGGAATCGAACCCGCGACCTACCTATGCTCTGGACATGGAGGCCAGTACACCGACCACTAGACCATCGCACCGGTTAACTTTATCATTATATTGAACACCAATGAGAATCTTTAAAAGAATCAAATCCAGTATTTTGCGCATAGTTCGAGCTGGATCTCTCTGGATGAAATTAGTTTTTAGGACACTTATTACTTAGCATGTTGCACTAAAGTTTTATATTTCGACTTGTTTAATACGGTAGCTTTCTCCTGATGCTTTTTTGATTTTGCATGCTTCTGGAGATCAGTAGGATGGCTTCTCAAAGCTTTGTCACAGATTTTGCAATGCGCTTCGCTTGGATCATTCGGATTTCTGTGTTTGGCCGAATCGATATGTTGTAGCCAGCCTAAAACATTGGATTCTCTTAATTTCATCGACGGAATAATATATCTGTATATCAAACTTCCAGTATACGTACGAGATTAGAAAACACTAACCGAAGAAGGTCTACATTCCGGCCTCAAAAACTTTATACTAACCTTTTGCCCATTCCGCAGATTCCCATTCTCGGCGATATTTACGTTTATCTTTCTCGTGTTTGCCCATTCTGCATTACACAGTATTCTTCAATACTTTGATTAAATTGTTCAATATCTAAATTGAGTTTGAATCACGTGTTTACAATAAGACAAGAAACATTGGACCACGAACCATGATTCCAATGCTGCCAAAGCAATAAATAGAAAGGAACTAAGTTCTTTACTCCATACCTACCATACCGATTAAGTGCACACATGTGTCAGTTATTGACGACCTAACTTACCGGTGCGCCAGTCACGTCACACTCTTACATAAATTCTGGAAAGACCAATCACAACTGCGCCGCGCTTTCATTAGCCATCGTTAGTTTATCGGAGGTTTTACGAAGGATCGGTTTAGTGCAACGAAAATGTAAAAAAATTCTCGCAAACTATAACAAGGATAGAAAATTATTGTAGAGCATGCAAGATTGAAGAGCCAATAGATTCATTGGTAAGATTAATTTTTATTCAAATATTTCATACAAAAATTAAGTTACTGTTTTGTATATTTATTTCTGCCTAGGGCTTCATAATTGTCGATTGCAAATGAAATTTTAAAAATCCGATGAGGATTAAAAAAATCACAAAAAATCGAAAATTCGTAAGGAAAAACTCAAGTCGCCAAAAAGTCGCCAAGTCGCAAAATGGGCTTCTAAAGTCGCCAAATGTGGCAACCCTGATGGTTGATACAGTCATTTTTCATTCGACATACTTAGAAGAATTTCCATGAAAGTGCCCATACGAGCCCTATAATCCTTTCCCTACTGAAATAGGTAAACTTTGTCTAACGTTACCGTTTACAGGACCCAATGAGGCTAAGTATTGGCGCCCACAGTATGGCCGCCACGAGAGTGCCCGTTCATTGTGTTATCGACGCTTTCTTGGGCCATCTAGGGATCAATATTGGATGCCCTGTCATGGCTTCCATGCGAATGCCCGGAAATTATATTGTGGAGGCTTTTGTTGGCCCAAGTAGGGTCCAAGACGGAATTCCTATTTCTGGCTTCCACGGATAAGCCTATAATGGGCCCGTACTTATTCGCGGATGCCCGTACAAATTTCTGCACGGGACAGTACCGTGCTATAATAATAACAGCAATAATAATGACGAAATAATATCCACTCGTTATTCATATTTACCAATAGACGATTTTTTAATATCTCGCTTGATATTTCCAGCTCTGTTGGCCCATTCGGACTCCGTATGCGCGTACCTGCTGAAGCAGACATATAGCTATAATAACGTTTATCTACATATATATCCATATATATATATATATATATGGCATGCAAGACTCGAGGCTGGGATCGGAACAGCGTTAATCCCGGAGGATAATCCCGTCTCGGCAACCGGTTCTCGAGTTTTCGAGCTCGCTGGCTATGATTCCCTCTTGGCGGTCTGGTTATACTAGTTGTACACTGCTAGCTGTGGAGAAGTGCGCCAGAGATTCGCAAGCGAGTGAGCGAATGAGACAGAGCGACCGCGAGAGACAAACGCGTCGGCGGTCGAATCGGCGGCACTGCTCGTTTCTCTCTCGCCGTGCACCCAATAACGCAATAATATCCATACCGGATTGTGAATGCGGTGTGTATATACGGATAAACGCTGTGCCCACAGTCTCGCAACATCAGGATAAACCCAAGCGCAACAGGACAACCGCACGACCGTCATGCGCGCACCTCTTCTCTCTAAAAGGTTAATAAACCTAATTTGTCGCGTCGCAACGGCTGATTTTCGCTCGGTTCTTCTCGGTGACGTTTAACGCGTCCGGCAATTGTAATCATTACGGCTGTATCGGGATTTTATCTCATTTTCGTTTTCCGTAACGATGAAAACTCTCACGCACCGTAGCAGCGAGGTCCATAAAATTGTACACATTCTCGATAGATCCCCAGATATCCCATCATTAGCTTGGGTATCGTAGTTTCCACATCGTCGATGAGTACCTTTCGCACGGTAATTGGCAATACGTCTTAGCCCACTGTGAACGTGGATTCGCGTCTGTGTCCTTGCCAAGAAAGCGAAACTTAAAAAAATACTGTACTGACCACTTATACGTTCTCGCGTACGTGTGTATGAGAAGTAGAGTCCTGGTGCAGACTACTCACTCTATTCAAAATTTCGCCGAGCTAAAACCATACCCATGTGCGGGTAGTCAACGTTCCGAGTACGGCCGACGATTGGCTGAATCAAGGCAACTCGTCGGTAGCCAACAATCGGAGTTCGACGATGACCCAGAGTTGGCAAAACGTTCGAGTGATGCTTGGCTGGCAGGCGGCATCGAATCGACAGCCAAAGATCGGAACGCGACTCTCGGCGGTATGTCGGCAGCAAGTCGGAGGCCGACGATCGGAACCCGACTACTGCCTAGCACCGATCGAACCTTCAGTGCCTAACTGTGCCGACATTGGGCTCCGTAGCTGGCACGACGATGGTCCCCACAGTTCTGATGACGTTGGCTGCCAACATTTTGCCGACGCTGGCGCGTTAACCGTAAATTTACGTTTCGCGGCAATATCGGTTTAGTACTGGTAGTCGACATTCCGTCAAAATAATTAACTAAAGTAGGATTAAAATTAATAAAATAATAAAACTTATACCATTTTTCATAATTGATAAACGAATATTAAGCAACTCCATCGTTTCTAATTTAAAAAGGTCAAATCACTGTATATAACTCAATTTATTGAGTTAAATAATTTTCATTATTTTTCACTATTGTTTTATTTTTGCAATAAACTTCTAAAAACTGTTATACCATCATAACACCATTAAGAGTGCATACGGTATTAATGAAGTAATACAGACGAGTGATTTATATACGCAATTCGACACTAAATTTTCCAAGATGTGGATAACCGAGTGGGTAAGATCGTGGACTACTAATCCCAAGGTTGCAGGTTCGAGTCCCATCACCGCCGGAAAAATTTATCCTAGGATGTCCAAAAAATAGTGGTGAAAAATTCATTAAAAAAACAGGTTCGAATGATTAAAAAGCATTAGATGGCTGCGCAGATCGATAATTTATTTTTTTAAATTAATTTTTAATATTTTTTTTTTCGATGTCGGCTCAGCGTCGACACCCAGTACTGGGCGAACGTCGTCTCAAATGTCGCGACAATGTCGCGCCGACGTTCCCACCTCGGCCGGCATTGTCGTTCCGACCCTGGCCCGACTCGAAAACCGATTGCGGCCCGACGCTTAGGTGTAACGTTGGTCCGTTGTTATCATCCCGGCGTTAATTGGCTGCTGGACCGACGTTGGCGAACAGAGTCGGGCCGACTTTGAAACGCAGGCGATCGTCGTCGCGCCAACGTCCGCCCAGCTCTAAAACCGCAAATGGGTAGTTAAGTAATATCCGTAATAGCACATCGAGAAAAAGATTTAGTAACATTTAAAAAACTTTGTTTGAGTTAACCAAATCTGACGGTTGCCGGTGGCGAAATATTTGATTGAGTTGACTAAAAATTACCATCGACATTAAAGACTGAATTTCGTTATTACAACTCAATATATCTTTGACTCAACCGATTAGGCAATGCTATCGACAAAATATTTCATTATTTTTATCGTATGTTTGGTTGAGTGTACTCAATATGGGATTCGTAACGAAATTCTTTGGTTGAATTGACCGTATATAACCACCTTGAAGAGACGACATTATACATATAGTTTATCGAGAAAAACAATAAATTTAATATATAACAAAAAAAAGGTTCACATGACTCACGGGCGTAAAGACAAGCAGCGTAAACGTGCTGCTCATCTTGACATTCGGGCATAAAAAGAACCTGCCGATCATCTTCCGCCGCCAGAGCGCCGCCACTGTTCCCGAGGAAAGCACATTGTACTGCGGTGTCCAGTATATCAAGAGTCGCGGTAGCGACTCGACGCCAAGTTAAAAAAGAAATTAATGTTGCCTTCACACTACGATACTATACTTTATGTCGATAGAAACAATGTTATTCTTCAACGTTGGATAGTTTGTTTGACATAATTATATTTTATTTTCGGTGTATCAAATATTTTGTAATCACGGTGCAATACAGAGTAGCTTTGACTAAATGGTTTCAGAAAAGTATTAGTATTATTTGATCACGTTGAATAATTTTATAGATACGGAATACAAATAGTAGTAGTAATCGTGATTTGTTGACAAAATATACATAATGATTTTGGTCTGTATATTGCAAATTATAATTACAATTTCTATTACCTTACATTATACTTTTCCAATTGGACATCGACCACGGTCCTTCAGCGTGAATAAAAATATTTAGTCAAATTAATTATATAATTCGATCGTTTCAAATCTATTCGCTACTCTGCCCGACTCTATCGATTAGCTGAAACAGCGATTTTTTTAAAACCCAACCAAGTGTGCGGTTCAATCAACCTTATTGTCTCCACAACGGTGGAATTAAATCGAAGAAATAGCATTTTTAATTTTTTTATTTCAGGTGTAGGACACTTTGAACAAGTGTTGTGTGGCTGGTAATTGCAGTACACTTTAGACACAAACGTTCCAGTTTTATTAAAACAACTTCGATATAGCATGTCGATGAAGTTTGAAAGGTTTCAAAGTTGCAACGGTTTCCCGGCGGCCAGCGCCCACAGTTGCCTGGGGGGTTAACCAGGTTTTTAATTTTTTTCGACTGGAAGGAAGAAATTCGCCCTTTTTAGCAGAACTTTTTCTGATAGATTAAATTTTTTTGCTAATTTTAAAGCTAGTTTGAAGTCACCGGAACCTGCGGAAGGTTTTCATTTTCGGAAAAAATCATAGCCTCTCAAATGACGTTTACGACTTTTTGATATTTTTTTTATGAAGAAATGAATTCGCCCTATTGAGACAAACATTTTCGTATAGAAAAGATTCTCCCGGTCATTTTAAGATACGATTCAAGTCCCTAGAACCTGCGGAAGACTTTCGTTTTTGGCAAAAATCAAAGCCTCTGACATGATGGTTAGGAGATTATCATACTTTTCATGGGGATGGAAGAAATTCGCCGTCTTGAGACTAGTGGTGCGACATGAGACGAGAATCTCGAGTGTCTCCCTCATTTTTTCTCGCAGCCGTCATTTATTTTGGTTTCTCATCTCGATCGTTCGCCGTGAAATTGAATCAATATCTTGTCTTGGTTTAGCTCGAATCTCGATAAATATACAATCATAAATATGTATCATTTCACAATGTTAAACCCACTAGTACACATTGGTGTCAATTTACACCATATTGTACGAAGTACAAATCCCAAAAAATTATGTACTTTGGGAATTGACAAAGCTAAAGTAAAAATGCATTGCGATAATAGTGATTAATTCTTTCGTAAACGTTATTTCAACTTGTTATTGTAAACGATGTAAGCTATCAACATAGTGCGAGACGGAACGCGTATTTTGCGTCGAAGGGTTTGTGCGTGAACGAAAGATTCGGCCTTGCTACCTAGAAAGATATTACAAAAACTTCATGGACTCTATTTATTTTTTAATGTTTTTCTCGGCTAGTTTCGTCGCTATTTGAGATGAAAGGCTGCATTTGTTCCATGAATTTAAGCACAACAAACTTCACGCAGATTCATTACTCAACCTGTTTCGGTGCTTTCTTATAACAAGAGATGCTTTTGAAAAAAATCTTTCGACTGATACAGACGTGGCTTGAATGCATAAAAAATCTCGCCATACGAGCCAACGTAGGAAACGTCTTTTCATGTTCCCGCCACCATGTCAGAATATCCACATTCCTTCCAGCACGATTTAAACGAAGGTATTCATCGATTTCTTGTCGCCAGGTTTTTGTCACACTTGTGATCTCAGGAGATGTCGTTGATTCGAAAAAGGATCCTAAATCAAGCACGTCATTTTGAGTAGAATTAGCTGGCTGTGTCATCTCACCCACATCGAAATTGAACGCAGAAGAACTAGAGGGACTTGAATGCTTAAGCATGTTGGAGTCATAGTAATTTATACAGAATATTTTTTCAAAATGCTTAATCGACTCCCGTGCCATTTCTTTGCCCCACTTTGTGCGTTGAAATGTCTCAATCTTATGTCGCGGGTCAAGAACGAGAACAACACAGTAGATCCAATTGGTCTTCGTGTAATGTTTTACCAATTTATCCTTAGCTGCAATCGCAGCTTGACGCATGACTTCGTGGACGGGGTTATTCGTCGCAAGTTCCTGGTACGAGAGGATTACAGTTTCGAGCTTATCGAGCATCATATTTACGTCTATCACAACCAACGGCAAAGTGGCATATTTTTCGCCACTGAAGGCAACCGATAAGGCTTTAAAGTGTCGTAAGAACTTAATAAGTTCGTCCAAAAGTGATCATTCGATATCTGTTAGGCGATAGGCCCTTAGTGTAGCGTTATTATCGCAAAGCAAATTAAGTGGCTGCTTCATATGGAGAGCTGCGTCAATCATGTCGCACGTCGAATTCCACCTGGTGGCTACACCGAGATTTGGCGACTCCATTTTCGTATTCGTGGTTTCGCAACACGATTTAAGCTTGCGGGTCCACTGCTCGGAGTATTTCATTTTTTTAAAAATCGTTTGAATCTTTGTGAGGACCCGTTCGCATGGCTCGTAATTGCCTTCACTATTTTCATCCCCTTCGCCTTCGTCGTCTTCATCACCTTTATTGCCTTCGTCACCTTCATCGCCGCTGATTTGAGGATTCACATCAATATTAGATTGTACCGTGCGAAGCATGCCATTAACGGCTAAATTAATCACATGCGCAAAACAGCGGAAATGCTGATTGGTCGCATCGAAGTTAATGCCATCAGAAGCCATCAGAGGGGACAGTTCTTGCATGAACTTTATATTTGCCGACGCATTATCAAGTGTTATGCCTTGAACTTTTTCTAAAAGATTGCAGTTCATGACAATATCGAAAAAGATTCGCGCGATATCGCGGCCGGCGTGTGCTCCATTAGATGGCAGAAAGTCAACCACTAATGCATGCATATTCCAATCGCTGTCAATGAAGTGCGCTGTCACACCATAGTATGACTTGTGTGCTACCGAAGTCCAGACATCGACAGTGAATGAAATTTTCGAGACGTTCTCTCGCAAAATCTGGATAACGGCTTCTCGAACCTCGAAAAACCGTCGGAGAGTTTTCTTCGAAGTATATCGCGCTTGGGGACCATTGCGTTGGGATTCAAATAGAAGAAAACATTTTGCGTTTCGTCGTCGAAGAAATTAAACGGAAGATACTTTTTCGCAACCCAGTCAACTATAATACTTTCAAATTTTTCTTGGGAATAAACTTCTCGTTTCCTACTTCCATTTTGATTCTACAAATAGAGAAAGTACCGAACATTATTACTAGATCATAATACGATTTTTTTCCTCAAGTTTTTTTTTATTATAAGATTTACGACTAATGTACTGCTACTCGAATGGTAACAAAAATGGTACGGTGTTTTTTCGGCCACGAAAAAACACCGAATTATTACAACGAAAAGATGAGTTGTAATAATGAACCTGTTTTGCTGTTGCTCCATAAATTTTCACGAACTCCTGGGGATGTTCTCGATCACGGTGCCTTTTTAGTCCGGTCGTGTTACCATTCGTCATCTTGATGATTTTTGTTACTTTGGTACAAAGATTGCATTTCGCAAATTTAAAATTGTTCTCGTCGATAGAATACGTGAAAATTTCATCACGAGGATGTTTCGAAGATGTCGAGGGCTTCGTTTCATCCCAATTTTCGTTATCGTGTTCTGAATTTGAGCCTTGCGCGATAATTGTTTCTTTATTTGCACTTTGCAAAGTTTCAATGTGATCCTTTTTTATTCGTTTCTTTAGAACGGGCTCGAATTCTAATGTTTGTTCCATCATACACGCTGACACTCATACTCAATGACACATTTATGAGAAGACGAGCGAGAAAATCGAGATTCAGACTTTCCACAAAACGAGATCGAGACAGCATCAGATCTTGCCTGTCAAGTTAAAAAAACAAGCTTCGATCTCGATATGTTCAGACTATCGGTCGGGGATGTCATCTTGACAGACAATCTCGAAATGTGCGTCTTGAACTTGACGTTTTTTCGTCTCGTCTCGCTCATCGCATCACTACTTGAGACCAGTATTTTTAGATAGATTAATTTTTATTTTTTATTTTTAAGATATCTTTCATGTCTGTAGACCCTGCGGAAGACCTTCGTTCTTGCGAAATCAAATGTCCTGAACTACCTATCTCACGAGTGTCAAATAGCATTCGAACGGAGAATGTGAGGTTATCACTGTAAAATTACATTTTTCATAAATAAGGCAGAAACTCGCCCTTTTTAGACCGTGTTTTTCAGATACCGAATATTATTTTTCTAATTTAGATGTAGTTTTCCAGACCCTAGACCCTGCGGAAGACCTTCTTTTCCTGCAAAAACCCATAGTCCCTCGTGTGACGGTTATGAGTTTGCATATTTTTTCATAACGAAGATTGAAACTCGCATTCTTCAGACCAGTTTTTTCGAAAAGAGAATATTCTTCTGATCATTCGGATATATATTTCATATGACCAGATCCTGCGGATGGCCTTCGTTTCGGGCAACAAACATAAGCTCTCGCGTGGCCGTTATCAGATTCTTAAATGCTTTTTCATAAGGAAGGAAGAAATTCGCCGTCTCGAGACCAACGTTTTTAGATAGATTAAATTTTTTTTATTTTTTAAGATATCTTTCAAGTCTGTAGACCCTGCGGAAGACCTTCGTTTTTGCGAAACCATATGTCGTCCTGAATTACCTATCTCACGAGTGTCAAATAGCATTCGAACGGAGAATGTGAGGTTATCACTGTAAAATTACATTTTTCATAAACAAGGCAAGTAACTCGTCCTTTTCAGACCGTTTTTTTTTTTTTCAGATACAAAATATTATTTTTATAATTATAGAAAAATAATATTTTAGCTTAAATAAGCATTCTTCGTTTGAATGCTATTTGACACTCGTGAGATAGGTAGTTCAGGACGACATTTGGTTTCGCAAAAACGAAGGGCTTCCGCAGGGTCTACAGACTTGGAAGATATCTTAAAAATAAAAAATAAATTAAATCTAATAATGCTGATCTCAAGACGGCGAATTTCTTCCTTCCTTATGGAAAAGCATTTAAGAATCTCATAACGGCCACACGAGAGCCTATGTTTGTTGCCCGAAACGAAGGCCTTCCGCAGGATCTGGTCATATGAAATATATATCCGAATGATCACAAGAATATTCTCTTTTCGACAATGCTGATCCGAAGAATTCGAGTTTCAATCTTTGTTATGAAAAAAATATGCAAAATCTCATAACCGTCACACGAGGGACTATGGGTTTTTGCAGGAAAAGAAGGTCTTCCGCAGGGTCTAGGTTCTGGAAAACTGCATCTAAATTAGAAAATTAATATTTGGTATCTGAAAAACACGGTCTGAAAAGGGCGAGTTTTCACCTTGTTTATGAAAAATGTAATTTTACAGTGATAACCTCACATTCTCCGTTCGAATGCTATTTGACACTCGTCAGATAGGTAATGCAGGACGACATTTGGTTTCGCAAAAACGAAGGTCTTCCGCAGGGTCTACAGACTTGAAAGATATCTTAAAAATTAAAAAAAAAATTTAATCTATCTAAAAATGCTGGTCTCGAGACGACGAATTTCTTCCATCCCCATAAAAAGTATGATAATCTCCTAACCATCACGTCAGAGGCTCCGATTTTTGCCAAAAACGAAGGTCTTCCGCAGGTTCTAGGGACTTGAATCGTATCTTAAAATGACCGGGAGAATCTTTTCTACACGAAAATGTTGGTCTCAATAGGGCGAATTCATTTCTTCATTAAAAAAATATCAAAAAGTCGTAAACGTCATTTGAGAGGCTATGATTTTTTCCGAAAATGAAAGCCTTCCGCAGGTTCCGGTGACTTAAAACTAACTTTAAAATTAGCAGAAAAATTTAATCTATCAGAAAAAGTTCTGCTAAAAAGGGCGCATTTTTTCCTTCCAGTCGAAAAAAATTAAAAACCTCATAGGCAACTGTGGGCGCTGGCCGCCTGGAAACCGTTGCAACTTTGAAACGTTTCAAACTTCACCGACATGGTATAGCTGATTCAAATATGCCTCGTTTGATTCAAACAAATTGACTTCCATCGCAGTCGCGAGATAAATATTACTAAACCTTTTTAAATTTTTGAACCTCGGTAAATGTGTTTTTTTTACTAGAACGGAACTTATTGTTTTTCCTGAAATTTCGCATTTTCACAGACAGTCGTGAAGTACCGGTCTGATATTTCGAGCACAATTATTCTGAGAATTAAAAAAAGCAACTATAAATCGCTGTTTCAAGATAATTTACAGTACATATACACGCATATATAGATTAGTTGTGATAAGCTACGTTTTCAATTTGCTCTACCCAAGGCCCCTAAAATTAATTGCGAGAAACTCATAAATTTATTGTCACAATTATTTTGTGTAGTAGTCTTAACCATTTTCGATTCGTTCGAGATAGTAAGTACTGCCAAAGCTAAAAGTTGAAGCTACCATTAAAGGTACAACTTTGATAAAATTAAAAATAATATTTCCACAATGTCAATCGTGCTCTTTTGAGCTGTCCCGTGTAGAAAAATAGTTGGGGCTCTGACTTGTCCCTTTCTAGTTTGCCTCAGTTCTATTGGGGGCCCTACTGTAGGCTAGTCACGCTTGAAGTACGGGGCTTTTAGAGGCTCAATATGGGCGACCCTAGTGAGGGTTCCACATTTAAGCCTGAATAGGGCCCGAAGTTTGTCGTGGCCGCCTCTGTTAAGCCTAGTAGGGTTCTAGAGTAGATTCCCTATTATGGATGCCACGTTTATACCTAAAGAGGCCCCTTATTTAATCGCGGCTGCTCGAACTAATTTCTGCACGGGGTGTTTGGGTTGATTGGTGGTGCGGACTTGCAGTCCAACTGATACACATGCTTATTTAGATTTGTGCAGTATTTGATATTGAAGCCCTGTTCTCCGACTTGCATTCGGACTCGATACTTGAATGGTTGCATCTACACCGAGAAAAAAAATTGGTAAGACCAACCGAATATGCGGTTGCGGGTGGATATTTGGTTAATTGGACATGTATATTTGGTTTAACGAACCAACGCATAGATGAATCAACTTTCCTTCATTCACAATAACTATTATTTCGTTCACAGAACAAAATATTTCTTTCGCCACCCGCAACCGCACATTTGATTGGTTTTTTTCTCAGTGTACCATTCGATTAGGCGAGGTTGCAATGTGCTTTTTCAAATTGATTATTACAACAGGCAGTTGAACTACCAATGAAACTTTATTCGGTATATTTGGCTTTGGTAACTAAGTCGAGTCGTTAGAATATTAGCAAATCTATTGGTTATCTTAATTCATATTATCACGGTGCCAGTTCACACCAACATTGATGGACTGAACATTTTTGGAAACATACATCAAATACACACTGCCTCACATCAACGACAGACTATCTACTTCTGCCGTATCTGGCAAAGCAAGGACGGATTACGAACTTTTGTTATTCTTAACTCATGATGAATTCAGCAGAATAACATACTCCGTTGGCGTGATTTGTAGAATATATTATATTTCATTTGTACTAAATAGCTCCATGATATATATATATATATATATATAGATATAGATGGATTGAGAATTTTTTGCAAAGGCTGTCGTATGTAACTACGTGTAAAAAATTAAGATATTTCTTGAAAGCCATATCGTTTCTTTATTAGGAGCAACTTACATGTCTAAAGGAAACACACTCGCGTAAAAATGATGTGTCCAGGATGGGGTCTGGGCAGTCCGGGATGGAGAATGGGATTTAATTCGATCCCATTGTCCATCTTGGACTCTATCCTGGATTGTCCAGAATCCATCCTACACAGCCCAGACTCCATGCTGGATTCTGTCCTGGATTCCATCCTGGACGCTGCATCTTTTTTACGCGGGCACATTTTATAGAAATATTATCGATACATATGTCATACGTTCGTATGGCTAGCAGTGTATGCTAATTAGTCTGAGGCAGAATCAGCGCAACGACGGTCCACTTCAAGTGCTTGACGCACGTACACCTGATCCCTATTTCGAAGGTCCTCACTAGTGCAAACGAGAACTAAACGCCCCCCGTCTACATAGATGTAGCTTCGTATCGCTTGCCTCTACACGCTCCCGTGAGCGCATTGCGAGTTGCAGACGTGTATATTACCTATACGACGTACCTTCCGAGCCTCTGGTACGCTTGATGGCCTCCGTTTCTCCACCTCGCTTGTGCGGACAGCCCCGTCAAGACGAGTGTCCTAGTGCGGGTTGTTACTCGACACTAAGACACTCAACAGGCATACACCGATGCGTGAGCGCAAACGTTCACCTTCGTCTTAACTTGCGTCAGGGGCACATAGCCTGCAGACCTTGCATTCGTACAACGAAACCAAACGGAGGATATAACGCGGCGAGAGTGCGCGAACGACGTGAAACGGCAAAGCCACGCTTGGGGAAAGAAAGAGAGAGGAAGTGAAACAGAGCGATTGCCGTGAGTGGTGGACAGTCACCATGCTCGGTCTCCAGATGCAATGATTAAGAGTGATTCACGGTCCGTCCGGGACAGATGGCGGTTGCTTTCCTAATGAGTTGTAATTAATGGTTTAGGTATGCGTGTAACCGATGTATACTCACTCGCGAGAGCGGGTCACACTTTCTCAGAATACTTTTGCTTAACTCCCATAGGTATCGCGGGTACGAGTGCCCGCGCGCCTTCCTTCTTCTCGACACTGTGTTAATGAATAAGTGTATAAACGAATGGGACATTCGCTGGTGTATAGAGAGATGTCTTTAAATGGTTCACCGTGCGGAATTTAACAAAGAAGGAGATATAAAATGATAAGTCGAGAAAGAGAAGGACTATGCTGCCGACTCACTTACCAGTACATTTTACGTCGTATGATCATTTCACTGGAGGCCAATACCCTTGGCTATATGAACATGCCCCGTTTAAGGTCTTCTAACGAATCGCTTATAAGGATAGAGATCTCTCGGTATAACTAAACTATCGAGGTTTGGAAACTGTCTCACGCTCGATTAGTTAAATGCGGAACAATCCAACTTTTTACTTTCTCATCACATACAAAGTATGTAAGAGAGAAAGTATTGCATTTTTTGATGGAAATACATGTTTTGAGTGGCCTAGATTCCAAGAAACACATTTACCCATTTCTGTCTGTCTGTCTGTCTGTCCGGCGTCTGTATGTACCGTCCAAAACCACAATAACTTTTGAAAAAATCTATGGACTGAAATGAAATTTTTTGTGTGCCTTCTGCATTCAAATCCTGGTTTTGGTATTGAAATCCAATCCAAAATCTTCACTGCATCTGATACTTTACCTTAAATTAAAAAATAAAAAAATAAATTTATTTTTGTACCGCAAGCTAATATAATAGTACTTTGCGATACAAGGGCGAGAAAGCGATCATTATACGCAGGTTGGAAAGTTTATTGCACGAGCCCCACGAGTATCACAGCAGCACTCGCCTTCGGCTCGTGCTGCTGTGGTACGAGTGCGGCAAGTGACGTGCGGTTCGGCGAGCGAACCGTCGTATGATGATCGTTCTCTCGCTTTGTATCGCATAATACTTTTTGTAACAAGCGCATGAGAAGTGCTACCGAGTATAATGTCGCGCGCGTGGGTGCGAGAAGTGATTCCCGTGCGAGAAGTAAAATAGCATCGATGGCCGTAAAGCGCCACTTACGCCAAGCGCAGCAGGCACGAGAAGTAGCACTTCTCATGCATGCGCTATAAAAAAGATATTATGCTTCAACGTGATACATACAAATAGTATTACCAGCAAATAAGCAATGAACAACAAGAGATTTAGTATATAGAAGATTTTGTCTTTTCAATCACTCACATAAAACATCTGAAACTGTTGTAAAAAATTTCTGTTGCCTGAAATATGTTACTTGTGTTATTGTGTTACACATTCACTAAAAAAAAAGAACTGCAATGATCTTGAGCATTTTCAATGGGAACGTAGTATGCATATTCACACCATATGTTAAATTAAAATTTAAAAAAAGAATGTAAGAATACAAGACAAACACATTTGAGGTTATCATCACTCTTGATGTTAGACTATAAACACTCATGTACTCATCGCATCATAGTTTTTTTAATTTATTTTATCATTCGTATAGCATTTTATACCAATTCCAAATGCTGCTCATACACACCATAATATTCAAAACTTTTGAAATATGAAAAAAATGTAAATCTGACTGTCAAACTATCCCAATGGAAACAATAATACCATCGAAACGAAAGAGAGATGTGGTGGCGCGAGCCGGCACGCGATGTTACGCTCGCTTTCTCGCGCGCGCGCAATTCGAATTTGAAAACGCATTCTTGACAAATTATAGCGAAAAATAGGCCCAAATTTTTTTAATAAATAGACCTAATTTTTTTTCAAAAATGGACCTAAATTTTTCAAAAATGGGCCGCAAATTTTTTGGGGTCAGTACTTGGATGGGTGACAGCTTCAAGCCCGAATAAGTCCCTCGATTCATGACACGGCGGCGGAGGCGACGGCGCGGTCTTTTTATAATATAGAGAGATATTTATTCATATATAACTGCAAAAACGAATATTACAAACTAACTTCACAAACTATCTTCAAAAACTAACATTACAAACTAACATCACAAACTAACTTCACGAACTAACTTCACGAACTAACTTCACAAACTAACTTCACAAACTAACTTCACAACCAACTTCACAAACTAACTTCACAAACTAACTTCACAAACTAACTTCACAAACTAGCTTCACAAACTAGCTTCACAAACTAGCTTCACAAACTAACTTCACAAACTAACTTCACAAACTATCTTCACAAACTATCTTCACAAACTAACTTCACAAACTAACTTCACGACAGTAACGTGACGCCAGTAGCAATCGTGATGAGAAAGTCACGTCTTGCGATCACGCCAATAGCAAGTTTTTTTTTCAACGTTTTCTTATACATTTGGGTACAGCTTGCTTTTGACACATTTCTATACGTACTTTCGTTCCTTTATATAGCCTTCATTTATTAATCAACTCTAGCATATACCCACGCAAAAAGGAAAGTATTACAACAGTATAAAAAAACAGGATGAAAAGTAGAAAGTCTTAGGTATGATCTATGGGACTGAATAATACCAAGAAGTATTAGACCGAGTTATTAGTTTTCACCGTCGAGATGAATATCTCCATACCTTTCAGTGTCCAGGTAAATCGCTTCATAATTTTCGGTGACCGGACTGATATTTTCATTAGTTTTCAATTACCGAATATATTTCATTGCAGCTTTTAATTTTCAGGCAAACTTTTCTATACTTCTCGGTCTCTAGATTTTTTAATGTCCGGATCAACCTGGATGCCGCAATTAATCTGAACCTCGAAAACTGTAAAGAAATATACCTTGACGCCGAAAACCATGGAGATATCGAACTGGACCCTTAAAATTAATTATTCAATCTAGTACTGTTTAGTATTATCCATTCCGATACAAGACTTTGGACATCTTTTACTATTTTTAATACGGTTTCGATATTTTGTTTTTTGTGCGGGTATGTACGTGGTAATTGTGGGGGGGTAGAAATTGATATCGAAGTGAACGTGTCCTAAGAAAAAATGTATGTGCCGAGTAAATTAGTAAATCCATTCTACGTCTACGCTAACATAATATTAGCCTTCGTGCAATAAACCAAGTAACGCGCACATATGTCGGCAAATAAAATGAATTTATTCATATTAATAGCTATCGTATTAAGTATGAATCACTTGTTGTAGGGTTATTTTTACCTAGCATAAATGGTGACAAATGTATTTATTAGATCAGAAAATATATACCACGTTTATTGACTTTTTTCCTATCTTTTGACGCGATGGGCATCCCCATGTGCGGTTTTAGAGCTGGGCGGACGTTGGCGCGACGACGATCGCCTGCGTTACAAAGTCGGCCCGACTCTGTTCGCCAACGTCGGTCCAGCAGCCAATTAACGCTTGGATGATAACATCGGACCAACGTTACACCTAAGCATCGGGCCGCGATCGGTTTTCGAGTCGGGCCAGGGTCAGAACGACAATGCCGGCCGACGTGGGAACGTCGGCGCGACATTGTCGCGACATTTGAAACGACGTTGGCCCAGTACTGGGTGTCGACGCTGAGCCGACATCGAATTAAAAATATTAAAAATTAATTTAAAAAAATAAATTATCGATCTGCGCAGCCGTCTAATGCTTTTTAATCATTCTAACCTGTTTTTTAATGAATTTTTCACCACTATTTTTTGGACATCCTAGAATAAATTTTTTCGGCCGTGATGGGACTCGAACCTGCAACCTTGGGATTAGTAGTCCACGATCTTACCCACTCGGTTATCCACCTCTTGGAAAATTTAGTGTCGAATTGCGTATATAAATCACTCGTCTGTATTACTTCATTAATACCGTATGCTCTCTTAATGGTGTTATGATGGTATAACAGTTTTTAGAAGTTTATTGCAAAAATAAAACAATAGTGAAAAATAATGAAAATTATTTAACTCAATAAATTGCCCATGTGCGGGTAGCCAACGTTCCGAGTACGGCCGACGATTGGCTGAATCAAGGCAACTCGTCGGTAGCCAGCAATCGGAGTTCGACGATGACCCAGAGTTGGCGAAACGTTCGAGCGATGCTTGGCTGGCAGGCGGCGTCGAATCGACAGCCAACGATCGGAACGCGACATTCGGCGGTATGTCGGCAGCAAGTCGGCAGCCGACGATTGGAACCCGACTACTGCACAGCGTCGATCGAACCGTCAATCCTTAACTGTGCCGACATTGGGCTCCGTAGCTGGCACGACGATGGTCCCCACAGTTCTGGTGACGTTGGCTGCCAACATTTTGCCGACGCTGGCGCGTTAACCGTAATTACGGTTGTTGGCAGCCAACGTCACCAGAACTGTGGGGACCATCGTCGTGCCAGCTACGGAGCCGAATGTCGGCACAGTTAAGGATTGAAGGTTCGATCGACGCTGTGCATTAGTCGGGTTCCAATCGTTCGCTGCCGACTTGCTGCCGACATACCGCCGAGTGTCACGTTCCGATCGTTGGCTGTCGATTCGACGCCGCCTGCCAGCCAAGCATCGCTGGAACGTTTCGTCAACTCTGGGTCATCGTCGAACTCCGATTGTTGGCTACCGACGAGTTGCCTTGATTCAGCCAATCGTCGGCCGTACTCGGAACGTTGGCTACCCGCACATGGGTCCATATAAAAAGATATAATTTCTTATTGACCCTTATAATAAGAATAGGAAAGACTACACGGTAGTAATTAGCACTTTAAGTTACTTCGTACGTGTCATCTCCATTATAATACTTTGAGGTTTGTCGAATAACTCTAAAACTTGTGTCAAATCCTCAGTGAAAAGAAATTTTTTAGATCACTGATTTATCAACGAATATCAACACATAATATTTACTGTTCGGACGATTTTAGACTATGTGTGATTTCCTGTCAACATATGGTCGTCGTTTGCACTACTTGCCTGCATTTCGATTCAAACCCATCAGTGTCTTAATTACGAACAAGTATATTTAAATAAAACATTCGACCTATCCTGACAAAATGAGTTCACAAACTGTAATATAGTAATTATGAACAATTATTAAAAATGTATGTAGCTGATTACGCAATGAGTTATGAGCTGAGGTTTTATCATTCAAAACTTTGTGTAGTAAATGGATTTTCTCGACCGAAGTACATAGCGAGTTAATGTAAAAACATATATGTTGTGAGTACAAAATTACCCCGTCTTAGAAGTGATGGTATAGCGAGTCTCTAATTTCTTAAGCAGTTGTACATGGATACATTTCCCTACAAAATACTTCGGAGGTTTCGCAGGGTCGGTTGCTGTGGCCCCATCTCCTATCCTGCTCATGGGCGTATGTCGATGATACTTTCGAACGATGCCTGTGTACTATGTATTGGTGTATACATGCACAGATCTTCAGTATGCGAAGCTTCAAAACCCGTGAAGAAAAATATTAGGGTTGCCCTAAGATAACTTAGGGCCCTATCGGGCTTTAATGTGGACACCATAAAAGGGAGTTCCATATTACTCCCAATTAGGGACCTACTAAGGCAAATGTAGGGTTTCATGCCGATATTTAATGGGGCTATATGAGGGCAATTAATTAAGGGTCTAGTCTGGCTTAATCATGGCACCAAGTAAATAAATCAATAATAGTTTCGCCACGTAAGGGCCTCATAAGGCAATTCTAGGTTGCCACGGCGAAGTTTAATAAGGGCTTGATAGGGTAATCACTTAAGGGCCCAGTCAGGCTTAATCATGGCATCAAATAAACAAATCATTAATAAATTTGCCGTCATAAATGACCGTCAAAGTCAACCAGGTGGTCACCCATTCTAATACTGGCCCTCAGGTTAGTCAGACAGTCACGCACCTAGATACAAACGAACTAATTCGCGCAAACGATAAGCAAGCAATTTTGTGGAATATAATTATAAATGACAACAACGATACAATGTACCCTATTCGATATAACCAATCTCTGTAAAAAAATAACTGAATGTGCTTTTATTTTTACACATCAGAGGCAGTCATGTAAATCTATCAAGTTCTGACTATATTACATTAATTTTATTTCATATTTCATATTACAGTCATTCAAATTGACAAAACGAATTGCATATTCATATGATTTGAATGGCCAAGAGAGCTAAGGCGCAGCGCAACTACACCATCCGGAGAGTTCTAGGTTCGATTCCCGTCAACGTAAAAAAAAATGTAATATGTTTTTTCAGCGATTAATATGTACCATCGTGTAGAGAAAGACGAAATATATTATTAAAAGTGCAGCATTACTTAACTAAATAATAACAAATATATATTTTTTAATTAAATTTCTTTATTATTTTAGTAAGGACTTAATAGGGCAGCCTTAAAAGGTCCTCATTATTTTGCCTGTAAAGGCCCCTAACATTTAGTCTTTAAAGGTTCCAAAGAAAAAAGCGTGACCATCATTTGCAAAACCCTATGAGGCTTCCACATAGGGCCCCTAAGACAATTAGGGTATATTAATCGGGGCCTTGGAAGAACCCTAATAAGATTTCTTCACGGGAAGGGTTTCTTTGTTGTACGGCGACATATCGTACAAAGATCAGTTGTACGTCAAAAAACGTAACAAAAAAAAAGTTGAGGTCTGCAGCTGCGGCAACAGCAACAACATCGGTTTTTTATTTATAGACTCCCATGTGAAGTTACTCAAAATAAACTGAAACACTGGGAAATGTTATCGTTTTAATTCAAGTCAACTTCGACCAATTCAGCTCCAATTTTCTACAAGGATGAACTAATATCCAGCAGTAGTAGATCCTAAATTTGGTAAAGATCGATAGAGGATTTTAGGGTTCATATCAATTTGAATTTTATGACTTTATACCACTTTTGCTTCTGACGCATCTGACATAACTGACTGAAACTTTAGATATGCACGTAATAACGTTTTCAAGAAAGTTTGGTAATCGAGTTTGGTAAAAAAAAATGAGGGAGAAGTAAGAACTTTATAAATCTTCGAGTTATTTACACTTATTAAAAATAAAAACAGTTTGCAACGTCGAGTCTTGCACATTGCTTCCTCATTTTGCATCTTTCTCAAAGTTTTCTTTGGGAAAACCAAATTTGATGAACATTCCACCTCGCAGTGGTAGCTCTGAGAAATGTGGAAAATGAGGAAGCAATGTGCAAGGCCCGATTTTGCAACCTTTTTGCTTTCTTTATGAGGAAGTTTTTTTTTAGTGCGAAATATTTTTTCCACTTTATTATGTCAGTACACTCAAAATGGTCTAAAATATCGAGAAAAGTGGTCTAGAAAAAATGTGTGTGTGTGGTCGGCACTCAAAATTCAAAGTTACATATCTCAAGAACTGCTTTAACAATCGGGTTGAAATATAGCAAACGTGTGAATCAGGTCGCCTTTGTTCGGGGAAATTTAAAAAAAAAACAAAATTATGTTCAAATTTTATTCGACTTTACAATCTTCGAAAAATGTCTGTACACTCTCTAGCATTCGCAAATTTTTAGTTATTGGGCTAAATATTTTTTTATGAATAAAGATGTGTTAGAGGTTATTGCATTTAGAATGAATCAGTAGAAAAGTTCGATTTTATCGTGATTTTGAATTTAAAAAAAAAATTCTACAGATAACATTCAGCGTCGCTACCTACTAGATTTGGTCGTGATCAGTAAAGCGGTTTGATTTTTACGTGATTTTGCATTTTTCAAGAACCATATAGATAACGAAAAAAGTTGCAAAGTAGAAATTTGCACATTGTTTCCTCATTGATTTTCATTTTTCATAGAGCTTCCTCTATGCGGAAACCAAATTTAATAAATAAGTTTATCCATACAGGTGGCTTTGTGAAAAATGAAAATTAATGATGCAGCAATGTGCAAAGTTCTACTTTGCAACTTTTTTAATGCTATTTTAATATTCTTTTTCAATACTATTTTCATACTGTGTTTTTTTGCACGAGTGTGTACGATAGCATGCCCGAACATTGATGAACACCAGATTATTGAACGTGTACGTTAGTCATGTCTCGGTGTTTATGGCTCCACGAGGTGAAAATACTCACCGGTATATGTATCCACCGCATCGTTGTCTCGTGATCCCGGGTCCTCCTCTACTCATTGCCTTGTTTATGTCCTTCTTCGCACATTGATTGAATGTACCCCTCACCGACATGTTGCCCTCCGCGCTGTTGGGTCAGGCAATTACGTAAAGTGCCAAGGTTCCGGACTACTCTTGCAGGTTTTCTGGTTGGCCGTGTGTATAGTATACCTCGGCGCACAAAACCTTCTCCTACGTATGTATGTAGATACGTATTAAAGAGTGCGCACAGGGCGGGAGAAAGGCAGGCAAGAGCGTAGACTCTCGCCTGTCTCGCCTCAAACTCACCCGTGTACTTTCCTGTGGGTTTCAACCGCTTCGTCATACCCGGAAGCAACGCGCTTCAATCCCTGTCCGGGGATTATCGTTAAAAGAACCGGCAGACCGCGAGAGAAAGCGCCTGCGTGCACTTTTGCCTTCCGCCCTCGCCACCCTTAACGCACACCCTTCAGCTCTTCTCCCCATCTCGTCACACCCAGCATACCTCAGTTTTCAATATCAAGAGCAGTCGTAGTACCTGGAGCAATTAGGTATACATTCGATCAAACGAACCTTACATGTCTGTAGAGTCATTAAACTCCGGGAAGAATTGTTTTGTCATCGAAATGTAGACTTCATTGTTTTTAAACGTAATGAACTAACTGTTATCACACCGAGAGAAATATATAGTACTCATTCCCAGATTCGTATAGTAATCGGGATCCAAAGTGGAAAAATGGCATTTTTTTCCAGACATATACAAAGATTTACTAGGCGTCGCCCGCTGTACTATTTACGCTGCTGTACAACGCTATACAACGCTTCTCATACTTTTCTATATTTTGCGCCCACAAATGTTCGGAATAATCTTCATACGCATACAGGTTAAAGCAATTCACGTTACGAAAAATAACGCAAAAATCTATTGACAGCTTGCAAAATGTCTGTAGTTTAGTACGACATGAGATTTACGAAAGATATATACAGCTCCTGTATAGCGTCGATCGTTCAACGTTTGCCGTCATAACCTCAAAGTTGCGCGAAAATGTCCAGACGTGAACGTGAACTTGCAACGTCCAGAAGTTGCACAAAATGTCCAGGGGCGAGCGCCCCTTCGCGTGCATCGCGTTTCTATTCACGGTATAAGTAAATATTTGCAAAATTCCAAGATTGATCCCATTTATTATGTTGTCTGGGTTGTTTTACCAAACTATTTTAGATGTTTTAACTATATTTTTCTCGCGGTGCAGCATCGCTGAGAAGCATGTGAATATATTCGCACTGAAAAGTGTGATGGCAAATTTAGGAATGGCCTTGAAAATAATTGGGGACAAATATACCTTTCTTTTTGGGTTTTAAAACTACTGTGATGATTCGGGTTGTAATATTGTCACATCAAATTATCAATGTGGTCGAGGTATATTTATATTGCTCATGCAACTTCGATCAAGTTTTACTTATGTGTACCATGTTTATTTATGATACAGATCAATCGGTCGATGAATTTTTTTTTTCATTTCACAACACAGTATCATCAGTATCGCCGTAAAGCATAATAGGTACACGGCAAGAAACATCATGTAATAGTTACCTTATCAACTGAAATTAACTTACCCGGGGAGAAAATTTTCAATAGAAATTTCAGTATAAATTCTCGGGCATTCTAATAATTTACTTCACACGATGACACAGGGGACGCGGATACGATAATACTGATATAGTGTTTTTACTCTTATATCTTTGTGTATATAACATGCTTTCCAATATCTTCGATTTCTACGAAAAACGATAAACTCAATCGATCTTTTTATAGCCTCCATTTAATCGGTTGGATGTTTCTCATATTTATCTGCCATACACAGAGTTTCTTGGTCATATTTTCTTACGGACTATTCCCCAATGTCCATTTTTCGCAAGGTACAGTATTGCGCACTAAAGCATTCTGAGATATCGCTTTTTTCTTGCTGTCGTTATCGAACGACGTTGCGCTTCGCAAACCCATCTCAGTTATTATATGTATTGACGTTCGATAATCGCATTATTTGCACTTCTTCCTGAGATATGCGCTCTGCTACATTGAAATAAACCGGCAAACACTTGATGAAATCACAATTTTTATGTAGGGGAAACTGGGGCTAGTCGGGTCACCTTTGCCTTTCGTTATTTTTTTCTTTTACTTCGATGTATATAGCACATTCAAATCATTGTCATTTTATGTCGAGAGCCATTAGCTAAATACGCTGTAATTTTGAAACCTCTTCACAATCAATGGGTTGCGGTGCGAATAATTTTCTACAAGTAAGGAGCATGGTCCGAGTTCCCCCTACTGAGGCAAGCTTAGTCAAGAAAAAATCCCAAAATACACAGAATGATTTATGAGTGCAAACTATATATAATATTAAAATATAGCTGCTGCTGTGTAAGAGAATGGGGGGATCCCAGACCTCGAATTATTCTAAGTCCCTCATAGACCAACAAGCCCGAATTTTTCTCCAAGTTCGTTATAAAGGCATTTTTAATAAACTTTTCAATTATAATAGCAACTCAGTGGAAATCCAGAATAATGCCAGCATTTCCATTTTTTTTTTTTTCAAACTTGTGAAGCTGTCAGTACGATAACATAGAGAGATCTCTACTTATCCGTCAGAGAAAGTTGGCACAATGCATAGTGCACATTTATATTATGTGTAGTTTGATGTGTATAATTTGCGTTATGATATTTCTTTAGATCCAACTCACCCCGTTCGTGATGATTCAACTTGCTCCACACATCAATGGTACATACCATAGAGAATTTGTGTGGACCGCATGAAGTGAATACACTCCATTTAGGATCAAATTGCAAGTGAATATCCAATCTTTCGAGTTAAAAAGTTTCAAGTGCCTGAGGTCTGTCGTCACTGCGTGAGGAGTCTTTTATTGTGATGAAAAAGTTTTACTTCTTATACTGAGAATCAGTTTCTATTATATAACTCTTATTAGTCCATCACCCCAGTAATGTTACTAAAAGGTATGTATTATTTATGTAAATGGATCGTGTGAGGGCCAAGTCGTTTCATGTTAACGTTGATTTTTAAACACCCTACTTGCTCCTGACCCAATTAGCTCCGGTCTCCCCTATTTCGATAGTAAGGAATCTGTGTACGGTCTCCATTATCATCATCATAAAATTAGTATTTTGAGAAACGTTATGAAGAAGGATAGCGGGCCACCCGAGATACTATTAGAATTGTTCTACATTTTAACTGTTTTTTTCTGAATAAAGAGTTGTTTATACTGTTCCACATGGGTAATGATATAAACAAAAGTTACAGCTAGCCCATTCAAATAAATCAGCACATCAATATTAAAGTCGTGATATTATCAGCGGAATAATTATTTTTCTGGAGATAAGGCTGTCTGCAAATATTTGCCATATTAAATACATAATGACAGTACATTGAAACCTCATACAGCTTGCCTAATACCATGACATGTAAGCTGTGCGAGGGTCCACTGAAGATAACAAATGTGATCATAACATAACCAATAGTTATAAAGATAAAACAATTCCGTGCTCGTAGAAAACCGGATTCGTATAACAAAATTGATAAAAGTTTACGATACATTTAATTTAATTTAATAATAACAAGGTTTGTTAATATAGGATTTCTTGCGAAAACTAAAAAATTCAAATATAAATGTTCAAATATACATGTTCATTTTGTGAAATTGATACTTACGCCTACACAGGCGTATACATTTTTTAAGGGTATCGATTCAGGAAAAAAAACTGATTTGCAGTGCAATTGTATCTTTTATTCTTTTTATTGACTAACAAATTTTATTTTAATATATGCTGTAATGATTGCAGCAAAGGTTTTTCTTGTGAACGTCCAAACCGATTAAGTTAACCGGTTCTTTGTAAACTAGATTTACGCTTTTTAAACTCTAAGCATGATTCACAATGCGCCGTTCGATAGATTACACTCTATGATGGTTCATTCTTTCACAATGATCCCCTATATCCGTTAATTCGAGAAATTTCATTTTAGGGCACTTAAGGCAAAGTTTTCAAATGATTTACAAAATAATGTTGGCATTTGGACTCATGTACCTCTTAAATTCTTTGATTATACCAATGCCAAGGTTATTAGCGACGGAACCTGCGGACTTTTGCGGTTGTGGGTTCCGAACCACTTCAACGGTACTCGTTAAGAGTGGAAACTGCCATTGCCGTGTCGGTAATATATCGTGTGTTGATATACACGGTGGAAGCTACGTCACGTCGAAAATATTTTGCTGCCCGCGAGTCGGCGGCACCGTGAATCGAACCCAAGACCTTCCGACACTTAGAGATTTAAGGGGGACCACGCTAACCTCTAGAATCAAAGTGATCGGTCAATTAATTTTTGTACGCGATCATTGCGAAGAGAACGAGACATCACAGAATGATATCTCATCGAACAGTGCATTTCCAATCAAGTGCAGAGTTGAATAAGCCTAATTCCGATTTAGATGGAACTGATTGGTCTAACTGGTTTGCACAACGACAGAAAAATCTTCCGCTGCAATCCTCAAAGGATAGATCAAAATTAAATTTACTTGTCAATCGGTAAAAAAAATACCAATAAATCCACTTTTTTTTCCACTGACCGTAGGCCCCCCTCTATGGTATTACGTATATTTAACAAAATTTAGCTTCGGGTATTCATATATTCGAACACTGGAGCAGTGACAAAATTTAAAAATTCGAAATCTTAGGGAAAATTATACAATTCACTGGACATTAAATATTTATTTTTGCTGACTTTACCTCTTTAATAATAGTATTGATATACTTTGATCGTATTACTTTGATATTCTTAGTGCATTTGTGTAGCAAGAGTGCCTTTCATTTTCTGGTCGCTCCCTCGATCCAAGTCTCCTCCTCGGTATATATTCACGCGGATATAAGTGGCGAGCGGTTGAAAGAGGATCCAAATGAGGTCAAGTTGGGGTTGCAGCATACCTAATACACTTGGTTCGTTCACTCGCTCGCGCTTCTGCACTTTAACACCGGACTTGGGGGGATGTCGCCGAGAGAGTTCGCGAGGCCGGGGGAGTACGCACGACCACTCGACCATTTGCCACCGGCGAATCGAAACCGCAGCTCTCGTCCCGCCAACCACAATTGCACCACCGAGCCAGGTCATGCTTTCACCCATACGTTCTGAATACTATGCATCGACCAACTAATACTTTACTCCATAGTAACATACACTTCTATGTCCATTCGTATGAGACGATGAATTCGAAAATTTCGGAATACCGTCGGTCCCCACTTGAAAGTCAACATTGTATTCCCGTAGCCGTCGCAGTTGCGTGTCGTGTACCATACGCTGCAAGATCGCGATACGCATTTGTGCCTCTCAATGTAACGACTCTTTGAAACGCTATGCACGCATATATGTATTGCTACAAACAAGTAGGTGTGTGGTCAACTGTACGTAAGCATGTATCAATATGTCACAGTGCGATGTGGCTTTGATAAATCAATGTTGATTTCGATTGCGGACATAATTGTCGAAAGTACGAGAGCTTATATGTGAAATAAATAAGTGGAGAATTTATCGATTTGATGTTTAATAGAATAAACTGGGCTGAAGGACCTCGGTTGATGGCCCATTAGCCTTAGAAACAACACTTTATAAATATATTTATGTATCGGTAGACTTACCAAAATTTGTACATTAAGACCTCCGGGAACCTAGCAGAGCAAAGTGTCCAAAATGAAGTTTTGAATATGGAAAAATAAGGTGCTCATAAGGTGCTAATTTAGTGCCATAGTGAAACATTAGGTGCTCCTTTAGTTTGGCTAAAAAATTATGGTTAAAAATGCTCTGCTAGCTTAAACGTAAGCTAGCGGAGCACTATTGTTTCGCGGCAGGTATCATAAGATCTGAATAGTCCAAATTTAAGTGCTTTTTGAGTGCTTCCGAAATATTATAAAAACAACCCCTTGATCCTAAAAATATACCCGGTACACCCCCATCAAAACAACCCTTTAATGGAACATAAAGAACCAAATAAATAATTGGATTGAATACGAGAATATTTAAGTGCTCTTTAAGTGCTACTTGAATATATTAAAAACAGCCCTTGCCTGTGGTAAATTCTTGAAATTGACACCCCTAACAGCTATATGTCACCCTCTAATAGAACATTGAAATATATAAACGTATACTTGTATTAAATAAGGCAATATTTAAGTGCTACTTAAATAAATTATAAATAACCCTTTAGTAAATTCTTAAAAATTACACCCCTAACAGCTATAAGTCACCCTCTAATATAATATAAAAATGAATAAACATGAACTTGAATTAAATGAGGTAATATTTAAGTGCTCTTTAAGTGCTACCTGGATATATAAAAAACAACCTAATTGTTCTGTAATTTTTTTTCAAATAAGATCCCTAACGACTATAAGTCACCCGCTAATTGAATATTAAAAGAATATAAACATATTGTTATGAATATAGAGATTAGGCTTTATAGGAACACACGGTATGACGATCGACAAACGAATACTTGATACTTCAAAGTAAACCTGACAGAAGAAAGTCTTGACAGGACTTTGACTGCAAGCAAACGTGCGAACAAAAGCGTTAAAGATAAATAGAATCCTTTGTAATTAATAATATCCGCCCCACAAACAAATATACGCTTAATTCATTCGCTCGGTCGTAACAATATATTGAATTAAATAACATGATATTTAAGTGCTGTTTAAGTGCCACTTAAATATATTACAAACAGCCCTTGCCTTTGGTAATTTATTAAAAATTACACCGCTGAGAGCTATTAGCCACCCTCTAACAGAACATTAAAATAAATAAATATGAACTTGAATTAAATGAGGTAATATTTAAGTGCTATTTAAGTGCTACCTGGATATATAAAAAACTACCTAATTGTTCGTTAAATTCTTTAAACAACATTCCTAAGAACAATGAGTCACCCTCTAATAGAACATTAAAGTGTATAAACATATTCTTGAATTAAATAAGATAATATTTAAGTGTTCTTTTAGTGCTACCTGAATATATTAAAAACTACCCAATTGTTCGGTAAATTCTTCAAATAACATCAGTAACAGCTATAAGCTACCCTCTGATATAATACTAAAATGGATAAACATGAACTCGAATTAAATGAGATAATATTTAAGTGATCTTTAAGTGCTACCTGGATATATAAAAGACAATCTGATTGTTCGTTAAGTTCTTTAAATAAAATTCCTAACTATGAGTCACCCTCTAATAGAACATTAAAATGTTTAAACATATTCTTCAATTAAATAAGATAATATTTAAGGGCTCTTTGAGTGCTACCTGAAAATATTAAAAACTACCCAATTGTTCGGTAAATTCTTCAAATAACATCACTACCAGCTATAAGCCACCCTCTGATAGAATATTAAAATAAATAAACATGAACTTGAAGTAAATAACGTAATATTTAAGTGCTCTTTAAGTGCTACCTGGACATATGAAAAACAACCTAATTGTTCCTTAAATTTTTTAAATAACATCCCTAAGAACTATAAGTCACCCTCTAACAGAACATTAAAATAAATAAACATGATCTTGAATTAAATGAGGTAATATTTAAGTGCTCTTTTAGTGCTACCTGAATATATGAAAAACTACCCAATTGTTCGGTAAATTCTCCAAATAACATCACTAACAGCTATAAGCCACCCTCTAATATAATATTAAAATGAATAAACATTTTTTAAACAAACAAGGACTGTATATAATGTATTTAAGTGGCACTTACAGAGCACTTAAATATTACCTCATACAATTCAAGTTCATGTTTATTAATTATGTTCTAGTAGAGGGTGGCTTATAGCTGTTAGTCATGTTATTTGAAGAATTTACCGAACAATTGGGTAGTTTTCAAGAGTCGCGGTAGCGACTCGACGCCAAGTTAAAAAAGAAATTAATGTTGCCTTCACACTACGATTTGTCTGTCTGATTAATATATTCAGGTAGCACTAAAAGAGCACTCAAATATTATCTTATTTAATTCAAGAATATATTTATACATTTTAATGTTCTATTAGAGGGTGACTCATTGTTCTTAGGAATGTTATTTAAAGAATTTAACGAACAATTAGGTTGTTTTTTATATATCCAAGTAGCACTTAAAGAGCACTTACGTATTACCTTATTTAATTCAAGTTCATGTTTATTTATTTTAATATTCTATTAGAGGGTGGCTTATAGCTGGTAGTGATGTTATTTGAAGAATTTACCGAACAATTGGGTAGTTCTATGTATATTCAGGTAGAACTTAAAGAGCACTTAAATATTATTTTATTTAATTTATGTTTATGTTTATAGATTTTAGTATTTCATTAGGGGGTGGCTAATAGCTGTTAGCGGTATAATTTTCAAGAATTCACTAAAGTTAACGGTTATTTTTAGTATATTCAAGTAGCACTTAAAGAGCACTTAAATATTATCTTATTCAATTAAAAAATAGGTTTATACATTTTTATGTTACATTTGAGAATGGCTTATAGCTGTTAGGGGTGTAATTTTTAAGAATTTACCAAAGGCAAGGGCTGTTTATAATATATTTAAGTGGCACTTAAAGAGCACTTAAATATCATCTTATTTAATTCAATATATGTTTATATTTTTTAATATTCATTTAGAGGGTGACTGATGGTCGTTAGGGATCTTATTTGAAAAAAAAATTACAGAACAATCAGGTTGTTTTTTATATATCCAGGTAGCACTTAAAGAGCACTTAAATATTATCTCATTTAATTCGAGTTCATGTTTATTCATTTTAATATTATATCAGAGGGTGGCTTATAGCTGTTTAGTGATGCTATATGAATAATTTACCGAACAATTGGGTAGTTTTTAATATATTCAGGTAGCACTAAAAGAGCACTTAAATATTATGTTATTTAATTCAAGAATATGTTTATACATTTTAATGTTCTATCAGAGGGGGACTCATTGTTCTTAGGAATGTTATGTAAAGAATTTAACGAACAATTAGGTTGTTTTTTATATATCCTGGTAGCATTTAAAGAGCACTTAAGTATTACCTTATTTAATTCAAGTTCATGTTTATTTATTTCAATATTCTATTAGAGGGTGGCTTATAGCTGGTAGTGATGGTATCTGAAGAATTTACGGAACAATTGGGTAGTTCTATGTATATTCAGGTAGCAGTTAAAGAGCACTTAAATATTATTTTATTTAATTTATGTTTATGTTTATAGACTTTAGTATTTCATTAGGGGGTGGCTAATAGCTGTTAGCGGTATAATTTTCAAGAATTCACCAAAGTTAACGGCTATTTTTAGTATATTCAAGTAGCAGTTAAAGAGCACTTAAATATTATCTTATTCAATTAAAGAATAGGTTTATACATTTTTATGTTACATTTAAGAATGGCTTATCTTATTTAATTCAATATATGTTTATATTTTTTAATATTCTATTAGAGGGTGACTTATAGTCGTTAGCGATCTTATTTGAAAAATAATTACAGAACAATCAGGTTGTTTTTTATATATCCAGGTAGCACTTAAAGAGCACTCAAATATTATCTCGTTTAATTCGAGTTTATGTTTATTCATTTTAATATGATATCAGAGGGTGACTTATAGCTGTTAGGGGTGTAATTTTTAGGAATTTACTAAAGTCAAGGGTTATTTATAATTTATTTAAGTAGCACTTAAATAGCACTTAAATATTACCTTATTTAATACAAGTATACGTTTATATATTTCAATGTTCTATTAGAGGGTGACATATAGCTGTTAGGGGTGTCAATTTCAAGAATTTACCAGAGGCAAGGGCTGTTTTTAATATATTCACGTAGCACTTAAAGAGCACTTAAATATTCTCGTATTCAATCCAATTATTTATTTGGTTCTTTATGTTCCATTAAAGGGTTGTTTTGATAGGGGTGTACCGGGTATATTTTTAGGATTAAGTTGTTGTTTCTATAATATTTCGAAAGCACTCAAAAAGCACTTAAATTTAGACTATTTAGACCTTATGATACCTGCAGCGAAACAATAGTGCTCTGCTAGTTTATGTTTAAGCTAGCAGAGCATTTTTTACCTTAATTTTTTAGCCAAACTGAAGGAGCACCTAATTTTTCACTATGGCACTAAATTAGCACCTTATGAGCACCTTATTTTTCCATCTTCAAAACTTCATTTTGGGCACTTTGCTCTGCTAGGTTCCCGGAGGTACATTTAAGGCTAGTAAAGCGCATTTACTACTACTACTACTAGAATAAACTGGGGTGCGCAAAATACTTATCGTGTTAATACTCACTATTGAGCACGTCAGATACGAGATAAACATTTTTTTTAAAGATTAATCTTCAGATGCATTTTTATCTATGATTTACGTCAAATTTGCTGCTTCGGAATATTTGAAGATACTGTTGACGAATTTGCATTCAAACCTTTAAAATTGAACATAGAGGCTCCAATCTAGGTTGATCGATTACTATCGTATCAACATCTTAAAAAATGTTACTGTCGAATTCTGTATGTAGGGTGTAATTTGATGAAACTCAAGATCAAAACTATTAGTAGCTTAAATAATCATAAAAAATTCTGTTTCTCCTATATATATGTATATGCGGAAAATTTTAACGGTGAGGATTGCTGTTCTTTTATTATCCGTGAAGTTAGATTTTTTACAGTTCTTAAGTGTTCAGCTGGATTCCGTGTTAAAATTTGTCTAACCGTTCCGGATGAGATAACCACACCTTTTTTTTTCAAGAGATCGTACGCAGATACCTAATGGTTTTAAAAAATGTTATTATCGCTTGATACTATACTGTGGAAGGCATCTGAATAAATCGATAGTGTAGAGCACTTTCCAAGACACAACGAGAACTGCACTTCTCTCATGAAGTTAGCGGAAGGTATAGTCTTGTAAAGTAAATGTTTGAATTGGAAAAATTATATTATTAAATATACATGACATTGCATTAACTGGAAGGCTGAGATTTCGGTGTGGAGCTTTGTGCTCTTACAACCAGATTCGATGAACTTGTACTGTATTATCCAATATTTATATTTTTTCTTCAAGATTCATAATCCAATTTCCTTCTGTATTTATTTACATAAATGTATTGCTGCACAATACACCAGTGACAAAATCTCGGGTACACATTTTTAGCATTACATTAGGCTCTGACTGGGCAATGACATGATCCTCATTAGGCCTTAGCAATGATAAAAATGCGCCCGAAAATGCAAAAATGCAAATTCCTACTCAGGATGATGTGCCGAACTTACTTTTTACAACTTATATTTTATCCATTCCTTATTATTGTTACACCCAGAGAAATCGATTTCATGGGTTTTTTTGAATCAAATATGGGATCTATTTCAATTGAACAAAATTTTATTTCGATCGAATAAAACTTACTTGAAATCAATACAATTTATGTGAATGAAATAAATTCTATTTGATCAAAATAAAATGCTATTATGCTAGCACTAGAAGAAGAAATTTATTTAATCGTTGGCCTAATAGAATTTTATTTCGATCAAATTGAATGTATTGCATACAAATAAATCGTCTGAATTTTAAATAACATTTATTTGAAATAGATCCCATATTTGATTTAAATAAACTCATGAAATCGATTTCTCCGGGTGCATTATTTAATTTTTCGATTACTTGGTTCCTATTTCCTCAGCAGTGTGACATCCCGCATCTTATCGAACTTTCGTATCTTTTTTTTATTTCTCTCTTAGCTTTTGTTTACCTCTCGTTCTTCTTCTTGTTTCCGTGGTTTTTTTTAAATTTTTGTACGAAAAGCCGATGGCGCAATCATCGGCACCAGCAATGGCCCAGCCGTGGAAAGCTGCAGCAGCTCATGCTCGGTACAAGTCTATCGGCCATCGCTGGTTGTCAGCAATGGGCCGGACGTGACAAAATGGTGGCAGTTTTTACGTGGTCGCGGCCGCGGGCCACTGCTGGCCCCAACGATGGCTCGATAGTCAACCAATACTGGCTATGATCGGTTGGTAGCCAGTACTCGCCCAATCATTGGCCCCGTTGTAACTGCTGGCATTTCCTATACGGGCACCTAGTGACATCATACGAAATACTGGTGGACAATGCTCCGCTAGATGGCAAAGGAATAAAGTGACTTAAAGCCTCAGCGTATACAGGGTGTAAATAGTCGGCATGATCGGATTATAACTCAAAAATGTAGAAAAATCACACGAGTAAGAATCACTTTGCGAAAATGTCACACGACAAATAGTTTCTTAGTTATTAGCAATCAGCGTGGGCCAATCACAGAGCTGTCGCTGTGACGTCACAGCGACAGTGCTCAGACGCCGCAACTTCGTTGTATTTCGATATAGCTTACATATAAAAGACGATCACTGGTCGCCTCGGCTCACTCATGGTCCGAAGTCGTGAAACAAATGATGGCGTGATAGAAAATTCGATGTTTGACGCTTGAAATTATAAAATAAAAATCTTGGTGTCTCGGAAATAGTAAAAACTATCTAGGAGATCTTCACGAATGCGGGAAATGTTTTTTCTAATGCGTATTAAAATTTAATAATTATTTTGCTTAGAAAAAAAGTATCTGTGTGATAAATTCAATTTGTTAAATCTGTTCGATTCTATTCTTCCTGAGAGTATTATCGGTGGAACAAAGATTTTCCTGCAAGCATTGAACGGTTCGCACTAAAATTTCGTTTTTAAAAGCTCCAAGACATTTGCAAAAAAGCTAAACAACAAAAATATTCGAAAGAATGAACAATGAAAGTAAATTCATGGTTGATTGAAGATTTCATAGGACACCTTTAAATTATGTTTATGAAAATTGCTTTCCGGACTCAAAAAAACTGTCGCAATGAGGCCTTCGGTACATTTAAAAATATCAATATCTAGGAGCAGAATGGCACATTATTGCTGTTAGTTAATGACGAAACGTAATTTAAATATGCCGAGCTTTGCTGCAAAAAAAAACTTGCTGCCGTTGAACAATCTTTTTCATGTTTTTTAGAATTTATCACACAGATTCGGTTTTTCTAAGCACAATAATTATTAAATTTTAATACGCATTAGAAAAATTATTTTCTGCATTCGTGAAGTTCTCCTAGATAGTTTTCATCAATATTTCCAAGACACCACGATTTTTATTTTACTAGAAAACTTCCGCGCGCTGCGCGCACGAGTATAGATCGTGTGTCGGTGCAGCGATCTTATTTAATACATATAATATATATAATCAGAATTTCCAAAAGTTAAGAGATCTAACAAATTTTTCCAATAATTCCAAATCTTATCGAATCGGAAACTCTTTATAGATTTGACTCAAATTGATTACCAATTGTCCTTTAATATTTTTTCAATTCTAAATAAGTATTTACCTTGATAACTTCAAATTTGCGAGGTCTAGAGCATTTCTAGACTTTAGAAAAAAATCTAAAGTCCCATCATTATATGGGGCTTTAGTTTGATTTAGTACTGCTTTTTTTAGTAAAGCAGTACGAACACTTTTCTCAATTGAATAAATACAGGATTTCCAATACTGGAAACCTGGCATGGATTTTGCTAAAAGTAACAGTGAACAAAGAGGTCTGATTTATTTGACTCTAGAATTTCAATTCTCCCCGATCTCTTCGCTTATCATCTTATTCACGATTGTTCTGTTGATCCGCATGTAGTGACTCCGCCTACGCCTGGTTTTGTTGCTGCCATAGAGTAGTCTCAAAGTACGACGTAGTCGTCGCACTTTGTCGTTCAATATCTTAAGCCTAGTTTAATATTCGCAATTAACACATAATCCGGAAACCCTGAAATATTGTAAAGTCAACCAATTTGGGAATTCAAACCTCGCGTGCCTGATATGCTTGACAAAACTGTCAGAATTGCAACTGTCAAACGTATTAAACACGAACTCGGTCTCGGTCTCGATCCGATCTCGCGCCAATTTGGATCAATCACAGCGCGAATAAGGTAACAACAATGGACCAACTCGAAATTCGATAAAATCTCGCAACATACTTTTTAGAGAAGGATAATTTCAAGCGTCAAACATCGAATGTTCTATCACGCCATCATTTGTTTCACGCTGCCTTCGGACCGTGAGTGAGCCGAGGCGAGCAGTGATCGTCTTTTATATATAAGCTATATCGAAGTACACCGTAGTTGCGGCGTCTGGGCACTGTCGCTGTGACGGCACGGCGACAGCTCTGTGATTGGCCCACGCTGATTACTAATAACTAAAAAACTATTTGTCGTGTGACATTTTCGCGAAGTGATTCTTACTCGTGTGATTTTTCTACATTTTTGAGTTATAATTCGATCATGCCGACTATTTATACCCTGTATATAAGACTGCAAAGCTTTTCTGAGCTCGACTACACACGAGGGGTCTAACCTTCGTTGATGTACTAACAAATTATGGTTAGCAACTCTTTAATATTCGTTAAGATCTTTTTTTATATAGATTCTTTTCATTTTCAATGAAAGAAATCTCGCTGGGTGAGATTCTGATAGAGATTCTTTTTTATTTTCAGCTACCCACTAAAGAATTTCGATAAGAAGCTGGGCGAGATTCTCAGATAGATTTAAAAAGAAACTGGGTTCGGCGCGCAATAGTGATTCTCGCTGAGATTTTCGCTGAGAATCTCTGCGAGAATCCTGACGAGAATCTTGTTAAAAATCACGGCCAGATTCTCATTTTCTATGCGAGCACTCATATAACTTTATAGTTATATGAGTGCTTTTCCCAAATAATATGAAAGATGATAAATCAGGTTAATTAGAAGTGGCAAAATAAAATATACTCTAGTCATGGACCTAAATGTAGCATTGAGGGATACAACAATAATATTTGAAAATACAATCTGGAATATGGAACTATCCATCTAAACTCCACAGTTGCATATATGATTTCTGCCTCAAATTATCAATTATGGCCTGCGAATGTTTGTTACTGTCAATATCAAAAACAGCAATTCAGAGAATTCAAAGAACAAAGCGTCTCACCTAGAAACGCCCTATATGCTTTTCGTGTTGTGGTAACTTTTGCTGTCGTATATAAACTATTCGATGAACCACGACGATATGGATCGATTGCTGCTGATGAAACGTCGGTTGCACGTGCACATCCCCAACATATCATTCGTGTAGCAATCCCCTTGATATTAGAAAGCATACATCGATCGAACCCCTGCGATGCAATTTAAGAAAATTGTTCGTTCTTACCATTCGGACCATTGTGCGCACTCTCTGCAACGGTATCGGTAAAATTCGGTATTATATTTTTTTCGTGCGGGAATAATACCTACAAGAGGAATCTTTCCTCCTATATTTTTTTTTCTTCCTCTCCTTGCCGTTCTCTCATCAAGCACCCAGGCTGCGAAGCGTCGCATATATGCCCCGAGACGTTTGCGCAGATCACCGTCGAAGCGCACACCCCCATCAACGTACCGTAAGCCCTCTACTTACGCGCGTCAAAGGAAAAAACACCCCTACAATGTGTACGCCCCGCGTACTCTCCATCCTGCGGTCCGCTGGTGAAGAGAAATAAAAATGAGCAAGATGCGAGTACGAGGGCTGGGAAAAAGATTGTGAGCGAAGGCGCGAAAGACGGGCAAAGCAATGTGGATGGTCATAGTCTTTCCGCAATCAGTCGAAGTTCCTTTATGTTGTAACATAAAGGGGTGTTTTAAACGTCACGCTTGTTGATCACGAACTTTATGTTTTTTCGCATTTTCCGTTTTCCAGAAATAAAAGGTGAACGAAAAGTTAACCAACACGGTTTTGCTGGATAAATGTTTAGTTGGAGATTTCTTAATTTATTTTTCAACAGCCATTTGGTTCATCAGATAAATACATATGGGGGATTCCACGGGACTTTCGCCACCCCCCAAAAAAAAAAATCTCAAATTTCATCTAAAAATCAGGTTCAGCGGTGTCTATTGATGGACCAAATTTCAAAATTCTAAAAAAATAGTTGACCGGAATATGCAAATTTTTTTGTTTTTTATCGTTTTTCATTTAATCTGTAATATCTCAGAAACTATTGATCGTATCGAAATCATTAAAAGACGAAAATGTGCATTTTTTTAATGGCCAACAAGAAAAAAATATATTCAAAATGAATTGCTTAATTTCAGGTCACATTTTATGGAAGAAACAACAAAATTATTTTTTTTTATGTTTGGACTTCAGATTTTTTCATCGGACCAATTGCCTCGAAATCTTTGAGTGATCGCCGAATTTTGAGTATTTTTTTTTCATGGGATGGCTTAATTCTGTGACGTTACAGCAATATGCATTTTTTAATACATTTAAAAAATTCAAATTGCTGTAAGATCCACAGCATTGGGCCATCCCATGAGAAAAAAATACTCAAAATTCGGCGATCACTCAAAGATTTCGAGGCAATTTGTCCGATGGAAAAATCCGAAGTCCAACCATTTTAATTAATTTTAATTTTGAATATGGATTTTTTTTATATATTAAAAACATTCAAATTGCTGTAACGTCACATCATTGGGTCATCCCATGAAAAAAAAAAATACTAAAAATTCGGCGAAAAAAATCTGAAGTCCAACCATTTTAATTAATTTTAATTTTGAATATTGATTTTTTTTATATATTAAAAACATTCAAATTGCTGTAACGCCACAGCATTTGGCCATCCCATGAAAAAAAAATACTCAAAATTCGGCGATCACTCAAAGATTCCGAGGCAATTTGTCCGATGAAAAAATCTGAAGTCCAACCATAAAAAAATAATAATTTTGTTGTTTTTTTCCATAAAATGTGACCTGAAATTAAACAATTAATTTTGAATATATTTTTTTTCTTGTTGGCAATAAAAAAATGCACATTTTCGTCTTTTAATGATTTCGATACGATCAATAGTTTCTTAGATATTACAGATTAAATGAAAAATGATAAAAAACGGAAAAATTTGCATATCCGGTCAAATATTTTTTTAGAATTTTGAAATTTGGTCCATCAATAGACACCATTGAATCTGATTTTTAGAAAAAATTTGAGATTTTTTTTTTTTCGGGGTGGCGAAAGTCCCGTGGAATCCCCCATATAAGGTGCCACACATTGTTGTGTGCTATCTACGCATCTGTTTGACCACTCATTTCTGTTGGATTTAATTAAGCTAAATAATCTCTCGGTAGCACATTCGACATACGAAATGAAAAAAAAAATAGTTATGGCAACCCTTCCCAACATATGCTGTAGTGATGCGGCTCGAGACGAGATTATCTCGAATCTCGCTCGTCTTTTCTTGCGTTTGTCATTTGTCTGAAATTCTCGTCTCGAGCTTGCGGTATGAAAAAAAATCATAGTCTCGCTCGATCTTGCTTAAAATAATAAACGAGATCGAGCGAGATCTTGAAACTTATGACAGACAAGCTGTCAACAAAATAGAGGCTATGTTATGGTTTTGAATGCGACAGTATCGCACGATATGATAGGATATGCTCCGTTAGGTTCTGCCATCGACCACGAAAACGAAATTGTGTGCCTAACAGCTTCCCGAAATGTCGACATAGAAGTATCCATGTCGACTTCCAAGGGCTTTAAACGTTGATTGTCTAGTGTAAAAGTTCTACGTCGAGCGAAAAAGTTTCGATGAATCACGGAAATCTTCGCCAACGAAATTAAATACGTATCAGAACGACGTTCTGGATACGTTGTCTCCATAGATTCCAAGGTTCAGGTCGAGTTTAAATACGACAACTACGTTAAAATGGATTTGAGTCTCGAATTACACGAGGACTACGGATGTCTTCGGATCGTTCTGAAATTTTGGATATCATCGTAGACATCGTAGACATGGAATCGTCCTTGAAAACTGACTTAGATCTCAAAAGGTGTCCTGTACATAATGAGGTCTACCTAAAAACTGATCTAAACGTCTGTCATTAAGAAACCATCATCCTGGAAACTCAGAAAGTTAGCGAAAAAACTTTCTTTAATATTGGACAAAAAACGTGACCTTCATCTTTAATGTAGCGGTGGATGTACCCCAATGATTTAATAATTCAAATTGATTCAAAGCTACAATCCGAGTAGAAATTCAGCTACGGGAAATATCAGGCCCTAGCGTGGTAGCCGGATTTAAATCTAAGGCCCCGCCTGGCAACCTTATACGGGCCTTGCAGGAAAGTAACGCAGAGCATGATCAGGGCCAGATTAAGTTTTCCAGATAAGGGCCGGATAGAGGCGGCCCTACTAAGCTCCTACTTATAAAAACGGCAAATAAATTACAAAATAATTATCTGCGCTCATCGAATTCGATTTATTTTGCACTTTCTATTGGATATTCGAGCTTATTTAGTTTTCAGTACATATTAATTGCTGAAAAAACACATGTAAATTTATTTGCCGTTGGTGGGAATCGAACCTTGATCCTCTGGGTGACAGTTCTGCGCCTTAGCCCACTCGGCCATTGACATCATAGACAGTTTATATATTTATTGCCTATTTGAAGTATACTTAAAATGAAAACACATCAAGACTGTACATCCATTTATTGTGACTACGACCGAAATATTCAAAATTCAAACATGATGGGGCGGTCACCCATCCAGGTACTGGCGTTTGACGATCAGTACCTGGATAGATTTCAAAGTAATTCTAGCGGTACAGTCCCGTAAAACGTGAGTTTCAGCGAAAATTTCGAATGCTTCTCGATGGGATAAAGATGTGAAACAAATCCAGCACACGCATGGTACTGAAAAGATTGATTTTGGATAACAATATTTTTTTTATGTTTTTAACGATTGCCGTTTCTAGCTCTTACACGAACCTGATAATGTAAATTTACGGCATATTTTTAAAAAAACTATGCCATACGAAGACCGTATGCGGATCAGACCAGGGTAAAGCAAAGTAAAGGTAAATTGGACAAAATCTTGGTCCAAATGCCACAGGAAGACCTTACTCGAAACGGATAAGGTCGATGAATGGCATATCTATATGAGGTTACCGTATGTAAAGCCTGACATGGGCCTGATCCGGTGGAAAGACGGCATTATTAAGCACGAATGCCATATCTCAGCCTTACATGGACCTGAGCAGGTAAATTTATTACGGCCCCAATAAGGTTACCGTACCTAAAACTGATCTGGACCTCGTGTGACAGCAGGCATGCCTGATGAAATTTCTACTCGGGAATAACAGCACCAGATATTTTATATAAATAATTTCACAATACACTCTATTCTTCTCAGCGTTATCCATTTTCTGAAACATTAATATCATTGAAAATAATTTTGAAATAGCGAAGTTAATAGGGAAATAAAGAAAAACAATATCCGGCTGTCAAGATGAGGTTTCGAGCGAAATTCAAGACGAGAACGAGAGAAAAATCTTGCTATGTCGATAATCTCGAATTGAAATGACAATCAAGCTGTCAAATTCCGAGACTTAGTCTTGATCTCGAATTTTTCTCGCTCGTCTCGCTCGTCCGCATCACCAATATACTGTGCTGCATCTCAGTTACTGAAACTAAATCGGAATCACAAACTCAACTATTTTCAATTGGTACCAAAAAGTAGTACGTATCGACTTAGATCCTGCAACTATTACGGTGCTATAGCACCTGGACTCGATACATCTAGTCGAAATGATTAGTTGCACCGACTAACTGATAAGTTATGTTGTCAGCTGATTACTGCTACTATCGGAACTGTACTAACGAGGTTATAGTTCCTTTGCGCAACTGAATAATTTGCTAACTATTCCGGTTGGTTAGCAAAACCGATGAATCAACTTATACAACAACTTTCTTCTTTCTGTGCAGTGCATTAACCCAGCTCTAAACAAGTACACTATACACCATTTTTTTGCTAAACGCACCTAGCTTCATCGTCGTAAACTCACCACGGCAAAGTTGTATATGACATAAAATCAACACTATAATGTCACAGCCAATTTTGATATGACAAAAGTCGGTTGATGATCACATTCGACATACAAAAACAATTCACATTAGGAAACGTCACGACAATCGTAAATTTAATGTCACTACATTTCATTGAATTTCAGATCATCAAAAGGAAAGATAGTATTAAATTAAATATATTATTTCATTGATGAAAATTAAATGTTTCATGGGCCGAGATTTCAAAGAGATTTCTTTGAATGAAGGAAACTTTTTCTCTCGGTGTGGGGAGAGCCGACGTCATTAGACCAATTGTACCAATGGAGCACGAGCTCGAAAACTGTAAAGAAATATATCTGGGCACCTAAAACTATAAACCGATCAACCTAGACCACAAAACCCATAGAGATACCGACATGTACCCTAAAAACAAATAATGCGGTCTAATACTGTTTAGTATTATTTTGTCGAATAGATAATACTCAAGACTTTTTCTTTTGATACTGTTTGGGATTCTAGTCATTTTGCGCGGGTTAACAAAGTAATTTTGGAATCCAATTAGACAAAAAATTGGGTATAGCAAACATTTCATCCGAATGTCGTTAGGTTGTTTGAAACGCTGCAATGGTTGGGAAACACAACTGATCGCGATTGGCTGACTAAGTGGTCAAGACATTCCGTTCCCGGAAGATGAGGTGATCGCCAGTGGCGTTTGCGAGCCCCAGATCGGAGATGAGTAAAGTAATCGATTCCTACAGCAGAAAAAGTGGTTATAATTTCAGCCTTAAACGGCAAGTTTCTTCACAGATCAAACGAATTTTACAATTACATTTTGACTTGAGTTGCTAATATTCCTATCACATAAAAATGGATGTATATTGAAACGTTTTTCCATTTTGCAAGGATGCCTTTGGGCAAAATAATCATATAATTTTATTCAATTTAACCCTCATGATGTTGTGATGAGAGAAATTCGTGTTCTGGACGGGAGAAAAGGGTTTCTAGTGCAAGGAAATCATTTCAGATATTGCCACTTTTGTTAAATTTCATCATAGGTGTTAGATGAAGGTTCCTAATCAGTTCCTTAAGGAGGTTGGAAGGCTACGCTCAGGGGGGATAGGCTTAGCGACGCGCGCGGTTCGGGGCGGTAGCGAGTGAGTGAGAGATCCGCGGTGTGAAAGCCCTTGCGTACCGACACAAAAGCTGGAAAAGTCGGTTTCACTCGTATTATTTCAAAAACTAAACGGTTAATTATTTCCAAATTTGACGATATATTTGTAGACATAATTCCCTTGCCATTAGCACATTTTTCACATGGCGATCTTTTCGCATACTTTTACAGTAGATAGGTATCAGTTTATGTGCTGTCAATCAGTGACGATTCCATAACAACAATGTTAAATAGCCCAACTACGGTTGTCAATATCTCTAGAATTGAACGGTGAATCTATTTTAATTTTTGAATGCACCGAACACAAGTGTTGTTCAACATAACATTTCTTTTCAGACTGGAATATATAAAATGCTGCAGCGCACCAACCTCCTTAATATACAAACCGTGCTGACATGAACGGAAACAATGTGTTGGATGTTCTTCTAATTTTTTAATGTAATGACCATAAAGAATCCAATTCGGATAGAAACAACAAATAACATAAGTGTCTATACTCAAGGGACAAATCACCTTGAATCACTATCCTCCTAGGACTAGGTCACGTGAGTTTTGACTCTAGTTGCTTCCTTTGAACCTTACAACAGTGAGATTACGGAACCTCGTGTAGTACTTTATTAGAAACTATGTACAATAAGTCGGTAAGCTATCTTATCGCCGAAAAGCGTATAACCGTAAGTTATAACCCCGAAAAAACAAAACACGGCGTTGGCTAGTTTCAGTTCATATAAAATGGACAGTGCGAACTTCGAATTCGAGTTTAAACTCAAGTTCGAATTTAAGTTAGAACTGTATTTTCTGATGAGATCGAACTCAAGATCGAACTCAAGTACGAATTCAAATTCGAAGTCAAGATTGAACTCAAGTTGGAACTTGAGAAATTTTAGTTCGATCGTAAGTAGATACTTAAGTTTGTGACTTCACCCTATAAAAAATATTTATTCCGGCAATCCGAAGTTCGCGCTGGCTTTTTGTAAGAGTAAAGGTATAATTATTTTGGATTATACCTCAAACAACGGCCGTTCATAGATCGGATTGAAACTATATATTCACCCCTTGATTATTTCGGCACGTTTCGCGAATTATGAATATTTTTAGATATACGTCCTTTGTTTCCCCTTGCAATCAAAGTGACTGAAACAAAAAACATCAGATGTAAAAACGTTCACTACGATATTGACAAGCGGGTCTACTATCCAACTGTATTTTTACGGACGTTTCCAATGTCTATCGACATTGGATGTTTATCTCTTAACTTTCTTCCCATCTTTTCTTCACTGTATTTCTCTGTCTTTCTCTGCCTTATTCTGTAATTCGTTCACGTTTCTCACGACATAACGAATAATTATGGTTGACGGTTGATATTAACAAAAAATAGTTTAAATGTGTTTTCAAAACTTAAGTTGATTTTTGTTTTGAAAACTTAAGTTGATACTTGAGTTAGAACTTCAGTTCGAACTGAATTTGGAGTTCAAGTTCCAACTCAAGGTGGTCTTGAGTTCGATCTTGAGTTCGTTCTCATAAAAAATCAAAGTTTTAACTTAAATTCGAACTTGAGTTTAAACTTGATTTCGAAGTTCGGACTACACTGTAAAAAATGTTCTTGTTTTTCCTATACAGATGTGTATGAATTTTGTAAAACTTGGTATAGGAATACGAAATTAATATGTTTGCATAATAAATTTAATACAGATCAATGAATTTCGATAATCCGGTGATAGAAAATTACAATACATGATTATTAAATCAATAATTACTAAATCAGTACATGAAAATCAACATGCATTTTAGAAATTTTAGTGCCCGATTTGAAATTTAATACAAATTGTTGCATTAAATTTAAGATCAAAGTTATCAAAATTTCAGTTACTAATGTTGAAAAATACCCGTCAAAGTATTTCAGTTTTATAAGTGTACTGCTTTCTGCAAAATGTTTGTGTTTTTGCGACAAACGTGTGACAAATTTACAAAACTCGGTATAGAAAATAAACATTAATATAGTTGCACAGTGAATTTAATATGCGTGTATGGATTTTACCAATCTGGTGATTGTTAAATACTTTTCGTGTGCGTTTATTAATTAAACAAATTGAAAGTCGCGCAGTGATACAAAATATAAAAGATATAGAAATGAATGATAGTGAGAGTGTGACTGCTCTCTTCGACGTATCGGCTTAGAATGCCCGTGGATCGCTGGATCGATGAAGGGCCAGCCACCCTTTGGTGACATCAGTACGTTAAGACAAAGCTCCCTTGTCTTAGTTAGTCTCCCTGGTTGAGTCATTCAGTATCCCACGGCGTGTGTTTATTCGGTAATAAACAAACGTGCGATAGGGTTCGCCTTGGTTCGCCTCGAGTCGCTTTGTCGCGTTCATGATATAAAATTATAACACATGGTTACTAAATCAATCATTACTATATTAGTACATGAAAATGAACATGAATTTTTTTGGATTTTTAGTGACTGATTTGAAATTTAATACACATTTTCCAATAACGAAAAAAAACTCGCACTAGATCGCTAACACTTATTACTTAGCCTTGACTTCTGATAAGTTACTCGAGATTTCCAAAATCGATTTTTTTTAAACACTGGAGCATCTCGCGCTGCTATTGCGGCAAATTTATGTTTGATTTATGTTTATTGCTAGAACTTCACAGGTCTGTGGATATAATTTTTTCGAAAATCCGGATACCTGAGCTTCCTCGTGAGAAAAAGATTCCATTCGTCCAAAAATTATGTTCGCTTGAAAATATTTCCAACCCACTTCGCGCTCTGATTGCAATCAATTGAATATTTTGTTATGTAAATTATAAGTTTGCTTGAGAGAATAATAGTTACACAACTCTTATGCCATTTAGATATCGAAAGTTACTAAGTTGTTGATAGCGTAGTTGATAGCGTGCGTGTGTTGTTAGGTACTTAGGTAGGAAGGTCGTAGGTTCAAACCCCAGTGTAAGCGAAAAATTTTCTGTCGCGAAAACGAATGTCCAACAATTTCTGATGACATAATTTGTTTGAAAAAATAATGTCCGAATAATATTTCTATTTTTTTTTAAATTGTTTTTATGTCCACTTTAAATTTCCAACGCATATGTGCTTGAGTTTTCAGATACCGCTCATATGAAAATTCATCATACATGTTTATGAAATTTAATGTCATATTGACATTAAATCTTAATAACGTTGAATTTTAATATTCCTCTGAATGTTATGTGTCCGCGATCACAGTGCGACTCGACTTACTATGCGAGTCAACCAGGGTCGTAAATCCTGCTACCGAACGCGTACTGTTCGACACCGTGTCTTTCGCGAACTCCCGCACCTCAAATTAATGTGATGAGGGTGGTTAATAATTATAGAATGCAAATAAACAAACTTAACTTTATTCACATCTATATACACTTGAATGAATGTCGTGAAATTTAACACTTAAGTAATCAAAATTAAGAGTTCGCGCAGTACAGACGAAAAACTTATGTTTTGTAAGAAGTTAAATTCACTTTGCTATTTTTCAAGAGAAATGCAGAGATCCGCGCTGGTTGGACTCTTGTTCTGCATTCTCTGAGAGTTCGATGATAACTGATTCTTAAAAGTTACAGTAAAACTAAGTAAGAAATGTGGGTGTGTCCGAAAATTCGTGGTTACTAAATTTGCTGCGATTGATTGGTTTAAGAAAAATGCAAAGAAGGGACTTTTCCGAGTGGGGGGCAAGAACCATGTTGCACCAGTATGTTTTAGCTAGGCACAAAAAAGGTCTCGCGAGAGACGCTGACCCTTCAGTAGCGACGCGCTGCAACAAAAAATGTGCAAGGTCCTAGATGACCCGTTGACTCAAGTTTTGCCTTTCGTGACTTCGTCTGACTTCGAAGGATTATTTGTATTACCAGTATTGAAAGAACAACCCAGCCGTATCGCAGATGCTGGACTGATACTAGTCGCGAAGAAAAAATAAGTAAAATCATAAAATTTCTTTTACTCTGTTGCCGGATTAACGAATACGAATTTTAGCCAACTCGACAAATTGCAGCCTATTGGTTTTTCCAGAACCCTCGAAATTCTACGGACTGTCCTATTATAAAGATCTTGAAGGAGACTGCTCACGATAGTGAACAGATGTTTTATAGCTATGTTAATAATGACGCAGAAAATCTACACGTTCCGTACGTGACGGAACATTATGATTTTTCATATACACATGTATACAAAATTTCAAATACGGTATCTGCAAAAAAACTTCCAACACTTTTGTATTAATTTTAATACAGATTTTTTTAACAGTGTATCCATTTGATATGAATTGAAATTAGCCGACGCCGTGTTTTGTTTTTTTGGGGTTATAACTTTCGGTTACACACTTTTCGGTGATAAGATAGCTTACCAATAAGTCGTCTGCTAGTATCTACGTCACCAATAATTTTATCCATTCGGCAAGAAAAATTCGATGAAAATTTTTATTCTGGGGTGGAATGGCGTCGTATATCTAGTCGGACGTAAGCGCACAACACTGTTTAAATGGCTTTATGATAATAGAATAATTTGGTGCGATTAAATTGCTGCGACTGTGTGAGCGTATGATTTCCAATGTAGTATGAGTTGCGGGCAAGTTTTAGTGCGATACCAAGGTCTACGTGCATATATGAGAGACGGAGCTTTGTTTACCGTAGTATTTGGACAGAAGCCGACATTGGTCAGTGTCTGGCGAATAACGTAAGGACATTCTCATGAGTAGTCGACTAGTGAAGAGAGTCAGATAGTTCTTGGAAATTATACAAATATGATGCGAAGGAAAAACTGATATACCAGTGTTGTTACAGTAGCAAGACCTATGGGTAAATTACTGGATGGAATGGAAGGGCGATATTCGTGCGAATAATTGAGAGACATTAAGGATAGAGAAAGAATACAAGGATACTGTGAGTGTTAGTGCAATACTAAATCCCTCAGGAGCAGCTGTGCTGAAGGCAGAATCGATTGTGTTAATGCAATACTACGACAATCGGGAGAGCTATGCTTTGCTCAAGGAACTCTCACAAGTGTCAACGCAATATCGACCTGTTCGAGTCGAATATCTATGAATAATGGGGTCTTTGAGGAATGAAAGTTAAAAGTGATTTAAGATGATGAAGGCTCATGTGGCAGACTTATATACTGTTTGTTCCACCACGCGAGGACGCTTAACTGTCATTAGCGTTGCTTGATGAACCACTGACACAAATATTGACTAAAATGAAGAAATTATGAATATGAAATAAATAAATAACTAGTGCTACCATTTTCGCAATTCTTTATGTCTGCATAGGCCAATAATAAAAATAGTCATTAATTTTTTGTTGACGTTTTTTAAAGATATTGTGCACTGCAGACGCCGCTCAGACGATCGGCGCATATCTTTTCGCCAGTTCGTTAAGAATTGGCGTAATGTTGTTAAGCTTATGACGCTGTTATTTTCACGATTTCCACAATAATTCGTGGCTTGCGGTATTCGCGAATAAATAGACTTTATAAATCTTCCATTAAAATTAGTGAAAAACCACCGCTAAGTCGTTAATTTCCATGGTTGGCTACTGGGGCGCATCCGCAGTATGCTGTACCGATATCCAACCGCGGCCTATTGCCGGCCAACACAAACTCTGCGAACATAACCTCTATGGCACGCTGATGCCGGTTGCACGTCACGGTGAGCCTTTTTATTAGTTATTATTTATCATAAATTATCCCAAACTTTGCGTGTAATTTAAGAAATAAAATGAAGTTTCAACGAATCGCATAGCCTCGTATCGGCGGGTGGTTGCGTATAGGGGCATGCTTGGTCGGGTATTTAGACATTACCTGAAATCGGTGGTTGGGTACTAGTCCATCGACTTTCTCAATTGTTTCCTAACTTTAACAAAAAACTATACACCTGACATGAATTAATGGATGCTTTTCGAAAAGTAGAAAAGCTAAGCTTTGCATTAGTTATGGTTACAATTATAGAAAGGTCATTTCAGTATAAGAAATATAACTTTACAGTTTCCTGTTCTCTAAGATGGCCGGCTATTGGGGCGTTTACCTTATAGTCCCGGCAATCCACCAAACTATATCTAAAAGGTAGCGTTTGGACGATATCAGCGAATTTCTTGCTGGGGCTAAGTCGTTCCGTTACAATATATTATGGACATGATATAATTTGTTTTATTCGAGACGAAGCGCCATTTTGGACTTACAAAACATTTATGCTCAAGAATTACTTTTTTTCAAATGCGTATTAATAACATTTTGACGAGACGACGGTGAAGAACCGTAAATGGTAAAATAAATGGACCATTTTTATGCCTCTCTGTAAAAAGATAGAATTACTATTAAAAGGATGGGTCTTTAATTTTTGTGGTCACCGTTTCGCGGTTTAACTCTGAGCAACTAATGTTGTTCTAATTTCTGAGTTAAACACGTCCCCCACCGTATACGTAAAGCGTATGAGTTGGTTTTCCATTGACATCACGTCTTTCACGAAAATCTGTATTCGCATTAAGGGGAGGGAGTCAGGTCAAAATAATTAAATTTGTAAATTCAATATTATCCAAATTCTCTTACATATAAAAATGACCAATGAACTATATTGTTGGTACTCGATGCAAGGATTTGTTACTGCCATCTGACTTGCGTATGCCTTTCAATATTACCTTAAGCAAAGTTCTTAGGTTTTTCACTCTGCGCGTGATTTAGACCAAACTGCTAGGCAGATTGGGCTAGTTGACGTCTCATTTTCTTCTTCATAAAAAGATACACCGGCTAAATGGAGCACATTATTATTTTTTTTCATTCTGAAAGCAAAGTTAATCACTGATTTAGAAAATAGCATAAAATTTATTTAGTAATAATTATGTCACTTAAAAAATATTACCTTTTATTAACATTTGCTCCATTTAGCCGGTGTATCTTTTCATGAAGAAGAAAATAAGACGTCAACCAGCCCAATCTGCCTAGTAGTTTGGTCTGAATCACGCGCAGAATAGGTTTAAAACCAAGTTTCGGCAAATGGGATCTAAAGTTTACTACTCAAATAAAAATGTTTATGCTGCTTTCATCTTTGGGGCACCTTAGTACCTTTAATGAACAAAATAAAAATATTATTTGCAAGTCAGATTACAGAATATTATTAATAATGTTATTAATAAATGTTTTTTTTACAAATAAAAAGTAAATGAATACATAATTTTAAAAAAACCTGTAAATAATATGGGGATGTTCACTTTTATTGACAACATCACTGCAAATTTATACGGTGTTGACACATTCACAAATGTGCTGCACAAACATTAAGTCATCACTTCATAACAATTGATACATATAACAATTGACCACTTCTGATGATTGTTGTTTCTGTTTTAACCACTATTGATTGAAAAAAAAAAACCGTAAATGGCCAACGGAACCAAACTAATAGCATCCCGCGTAGAAAAAAAGAATCTTGTGAAGAATCCTTTAAAGAATCTTAAAAAAAGTCTTGAAAGAATCTTTACAGGAATCTTGAAAAGAATCACGCATAGGAGCCGGAGCAAGATTCTTTCCAGGATTCTTTTCAAAATTCCTTCCATCCGAAAGCGTTCTGAGAATCTTTAAAAGAATCTTAATGAAATTCTTCAGAGGAATCGAGCGAAACCTGTTGATGCTTTCCCTTGGTGTCGAGACAGTAAATTTCGGTACGTCAACGAAGGGTAAACCCCTCGTGTATAGTCGAGCTCAGAACAGCTTTGCAGTCTTATATAGTTCAGGCTTCAATCATACGAAACACTTATATTCAATACTCCGCTAGATGGCGAGCGGTCGAAGCGTTTCTCGCAAGTGACTTGAAGCCTGAACGTATATAAGACTGCAAAGCTGTCCTGAGTTCGACTATACACGAGGGGTTTACCCTTCGTTGACGTACCGAAATGTACTGTCTCGACACCAAGGGAAAGCAACAACAGGTTTCGCTCGATTCCCCTGAAGAATTTCATTAAGATTTTTTCAATGATTTTTCTATTTAATGGACGGAATATTTTGACGATTCTCTTAAAGACGCTTTTCATGATTCTTTCGAAGATTCTTTAAAAGATTCTCAGAACATTTTCGGATGGAAAGAATCTTGAAAAGAATCCTGGAAAGCATCAATAGGTTTCGCTCGATTCCTCTGAAGAATTTCATTAAGATTCTTTCAAAGATTCTCAGAACGCTTTCGGATGGAAAGAATCCTGGAAAGAATCTTGCTCCGGCTCCTATGCGTGATTCTTTTCAAGATTCCTATAAAGATTCTTTCAAGACTTTTTTTAAGATTCTTTAAAAGATTCTTTTTTTCTACGCGGGATAATACGAACGAAAATTATTCGCGCAAATTCCAATATAATTAGTGTTACGTATTGCGTTGGAGACATCACATTGTCATCGCATCATTTATATCGCGTTCCACTAACTGGTTTAAAAAATGGGAAACAAATAAAAATTTATTTACAAATACGTAATAAACTTTTTATTATATAGAAAAAAAATCATTAAAAAACTGTCTAAGATTTTGCAGGTTCAGAGGTTATACTTGTCTAAACGAAACTGCCGAAGAGAAAAAAATATATATACATTATTTTTTTATTTTTTCAACGCCCTTAATTATTTTGTGTGAACAAAAAATCTGCCATAATGTCCGCATGTAACAATAATAAATAAGTAAAACAATTAAAAATTCAAATATAATATTCTGGTAATTTTTTACGACTTTTGAGAAAATTAAATATGAATGGTACCGTAGAAACTTGGCCATTTTTGCGAATCCCGGCTTAGAACTTTACTAATAGATAGATGACATGGAAATGAATGTTTTCACAGAATAAAAAAAAAATCGATTTTTTAAAACTTTTGACCTGACTCCCCCCCTTAATTTCGCCTCCTCGAAGTGGATTTTCTTCTGATAAAGCACAAATACGGTTTTTATTAGTACCCTTGCAACATTAGCTACTCAAAAACAGTTAATCATTACAAAGTAGAAGGCGAATGATTTTAGCGTGAACCTTTCGTAGTGCAAAAACATAAAAGAATATGCCACATTAGTGGTATCTGGTTTTGTGAACATCTGAAACCATTAAAACCACGGTACTAAATTCCTTTTTTTTTTTTCAAAAGTGTCTTCTAAGGGATTAACCAAAAAATCGAATGCTGACCCTACTACATTATTTTTCCTCTATTTCCACTTCATCGTGAAACGAATTTAAATTCGATAGACATCTTATGAAGTGCTACGCTCGACACGTTTTTTTTTATTTTCATCTCGGCACGAGTGCATGTTTCGCTATGTCTTTAGGGCTACGTGTAAGAGAGATAAAAAAGAAAGTCGAACCAGGGGAAATCGGCGAGTGGGTGGCTTCGAAGACTTTCATCTAACTTACTAGAGCAAATAACACCTGCCCTTCATGTCGTGCCCGTAAACTTTTATCTGCTACTTTTCAGAAGTTCGAGGTTCGCGTTGCCAGTCAACCAGGCGACATCGGTGGTTCTTCTGTATAGAAGCATGCGAGCGTGTAGCGATGATGGAGCGATTCAAGTATGAAGTGAGCGTGTACTGGTATAGCTTGCGGGAGAAGATGTTGGGCGATGTTCTATTCGTGTCGATAAAGGGACGGGAGAACGGACGAATCGTAGTCGCTGTCGTCGTCGTCGACGTATAGTTGTTCCTCCATATACACAAAACCAATTTAAGTAACTCCATTATAGTTTCCATTGTGAAGAACGACTTCGATAGGACATTTTCTCAGTGATTCGCTCAGCGAACGAGTATCGACATTTCTCGCATTCGTCTATATAGTATTTCGACATTCCCTCTGCCTTTTTGTCTTTCTGTCCGTGGGTCTATCTTAAGTGTGAGCACGGTGTTCGCTTGTGTGTATCCAGAGTCCGTCGCGAGTTTTTTTACTTCGAAAACTAATCTCGACACCCGGTTCGCCCAGCGTTTATGGTATCGGACGATATCCACAAAAGCCTTAATATGTACGCTAAGCAATCGAAACGAAACCCGCGTGGCCCTCCCTGATAGGGACTCTTGACTAGAAGCTTGGCATCTTGCTGCTCGGGAATACATTGGAGGGATAGGAGAAGTTTTTTTACTTCTTGTTTGTCGATCATTCTGTAAGAAACACTCTTAGGATTTTCGTACGGCATCGAATCATCGCGCATCTCGGGATAATTATGTTTTTAAGCTATTTTATATATCCGTTGACAATTAATTAGCTAGGGTCACTATAAGATTGCAGACATTGTGATATTATGATATTATTGCAGAGGCATGAGTATAAATAATCATGTAGATTATTCTTTATTTCGAATAAACTCATGATATTAATTGTTGGCATAGATGTTCCGGAGCCGAAGTAAAAAGTTTTTCTTTAACGTTATGGAACCAAGGTAGGTACTACAATTGATAATTTATATCATAAAGAAAATAATTGATTTACTTTACAATGCTCCCGCATAGAAAAAAAAGAACCTCACCGAGATTTTTAAAAATATTCTCGCTGAGATTCTTAAGAATCCCAGCGAGATTCTGATAGAGATTTAAAAAAATCTGGGTTCGGCGCGCAACAGTGATTAAAAATCTCGGCGAGATTCTTTTTTTCTACTCGGGCTGTAATTACCCATACAAGTTATGGGAAATGTAAACGAACTATAGACTAAATGTTTTAATATCATCAGCAAGGTAAACGGCCCCTAGTAAGTTAGCAAAACTGATGAAAACTCGCTGAGCAATAAGTTTCGGGAATTCGCTCGCCATCTAGCGGAGTATTGAATATAAGTGTTTCGTACGATGCCACTATATGGCGAGCGGTCGAAGCGTTTCTCGCAAGTGACTTGAAGCCTGAACGTATATAAGACTGCAAAGCTGTTCTGAGTTTGACTATACACGAGGGATTTACCCTTCGTTGATGTACCGAAATTTACTGTCTCGATACTAAGGGAAAGTAACAACAGGTTTTGTTCTATTCCTCTGAAGAATTTCATTTAAAAATTTTCAACGATTTATCTATTTAATGGACGGAATCTTTTCACGATGCTCTTAAAGACGCTTTTCGAGATTCTTTAAAAGATTCTCAGAACGCTTTCGGATGGAAAGAATTTTGAAAAGAATCTTGCTCCGGCTCCTATGCGTGATTCTTTTCAAGATTCCTGTAAAGATTCTTTCAAGACTTTTTTTAAGATTCTTTAAAAGATTCTTCACAAGATTCTTTTTTTTCTACGCGGGTGGTTATATCCGCAATAATTTTTATAGCGTTTTCCATATCTATTTGTCAAATTGAGTAGATTTCAAGGGGTTTAAAGATTATTAATGCTATATAAAGGCTTTCGAATATGAGCGACCTTGACTATCTAGAGAATATTCACGATATAAGCATCGTTAGTACCCCGATAGAAACCCGTTTTGTCACCAGAACGACATTTCATAGAGGTGGTTGCAGTCGTGTGGTCGTAGCACGGAATTGCGTGACACCCTTGAGGTACAGGTCTCGTCGCCCTACGGAGTACAGCCACCGGAAACTCGTGTCACATAACGGAGTACATCGTGTATGTCGCGCGTTCGTTGAGGCCGTGAGCGGCGCTGGGTCACGCGAGACCTTATCATTGTAACGTGACATCGGGAACTAGGGGAGTACGGCCCGCGAGGGACCAAGGGAACGGGATGGCATTATGGCCTAGCGATGAAGAAGAAAAAGAAGAAGAAGCGAGTGAGCGAGCGAAAGTTTGCTCGTTCATGCGACAACGGCGCGGGTAACATCGCGTTGAAATGCGGTACGTTTAACTGTGTAGTAAGATGCCGTATCACGCGAAATCAGGGAGAACGCGCTTTGCAAATTCCTCGCTAATAACCCGAAACGACATAATCGATTACTCATATGGCTAATTGCTTCGTAACAGGAAAAATTCATATTTTTTGTCACTTACGATCAGAATGACCGTACATTGAAATGAAATTCTGTTTACCAGAGCTCATGCATATTCAATGTATTTTAGTAATTGAGAGACACGCCAGAAATTTGCCCGAAGTACATTTTTTGCATTTGACTCATCGAATCTATTTACGCAAACTCTCTCAGAACGCAGTGACGCGTTTTCGTGCAGTTCTACCCTGCAATGACACATCGACGCGATAAATAAAGACTGTTTACGGGATATGATGCTGTTCTTATCATTCGATTACGTTAAGAATTGACGGAATCCTTGTGGTATTTAGCAAGATAGATACATTTTTGTTTTGTGAGCGTAATAATTGTACGGAAAAAAGGCTTGGTTATATATGCGCCAGCCAATTAATTGGTTAGACCAACCAAGTTATTAGTGACCCGTGTAAAAACAAATAGTCTATGTAGAGTGGCGATAAATCTACGAAGAACGTCTACAAAAAGTTCACCAACTGGGACGATCGTAGACTAGAATGTAGACTGACGATTACATAAAAAATCTATATCTAGTCTACGTAGGTCTAAATATATCTACGCAGACTAGATGTAGATTTTTTATGTAATCATAATTTCCTTACTTACAATTTATTTTGAATTTGTGAAAGGTTTATTAGTGCGTTCGCCGACCACGAATGGAAAGTCAGAATTTAGAAGTTCAAAGTAGGGATTCCCATATGTCACAGCAAAGAGCAAAAAGTTACTTGATTTGGATAAAAACCGATAATCGGAGGTTTATGAAGTTGCTGATTATGAAACTGAACTCAAACTTCTAAAATTGCAAGTGCCGCATTCAACGTGGCGAATAAAATGTAAAAAGTTATTTAATTAGGATGAAACTTGGTAGTTGGAGATTAATGAATCTGCACCCATATTACATAATTTCAAATTGATTGCTGTTGAAATTTCGAGTCTCGAGAAACATTTTTTTGTCTTGACAAAAAGCAGTAGTACTGGGATGTCAAATAGGTTGAGCATCGTCTCACGTTTGCCACCAAACATATTGACTAATATCGAACAAAACAATCGCGGCGCAGTTGATGATTTTTAATACTTGAAGACAATAAAACTGTGACGGTCCTACTTTGCATATAAGAAGACGATTCGAATGAGAGAAATATACTAGGTGACATTAGCGCAGTGGTTAGCGCTCTTACTCAATATCTGAACAATCCGGGTTCGAATCCCGGTGATCACCATATATTTTCTCTCTTCGATAATTCGTCAGACCATCCGCATTACTCACACACACCTTCCATACTCTGTCCATTCCGACTGTTACAAAACCCCTAAAAAATACAATGTGTGTGTCTTAAAAAAACTTGAGACACAAAGTACATTGTCATCAGTGATATTCATAAGTACAAAAAGTAGTGAAATATATGGAAAACAAGTGCAGCTAAGTACGCTAAGTACGTGCCGTTAAATATTTATATATAACTTTACATAATATATATATATATATATATATATATATATATATATATATATATATATATATATATATATATATATATATATATAAATCAATAGAAATTGTCTCATTTGAATAAAAACAACATGCTAGAGAAATTTTCATGCAAATGTGAAAATATAAATTCGAGGCAAAATGCTTGCATTTAAAGGAAATACAATATGAACTGGAAAAAGAATGAATTTTTTAAACAATTAATAAATACGACTACCTATAAGTTACTACTTAAGCTTAATTAGGAAATGAAAACATGGATAATGTTAATACAAAAGATAATGCATGCACGATTAATACCTGGGCTTTCGAAGTGATTAAATAGCTCATGAAAGAAAATACTCTGGAGACCAAATCATTGTGATCATAATTTCAATCCGACATATCTCGATGGGTTTCACATCCATTAGTGAGAACGATTTTCGTTTCTTTTATTGGTAGAATAGCTGTGTGACTCATTAGAGTCGAGAAGAGAAGTACGCGAGCGTATCGTTTCAGGATACAGAGACTGTGAGATGAATCGAAAGTACAAGAACTATCTTTGTGGCTACGTACACTCGGCAAGTACCACAGACCGATTCTTATAAAAGGTAATAATAGCAATAATACTCGCGTACTGCATACTTGCTGCTTTAGCGGAGTAAGCATTAAGAGTGTGCAGATGGCTTGGGATATCGCGTCCGCGGCATATGATATTGTGCGTTTGTTTGCTCTATGTGTATGTACTTACGTATCTGATAGCAATATCACCGGTTTCATTATCGACATGGCGTTTACATATTTACACCGGTTGTATAGAGAGATGCGTCAAAAGGAAAAACATAGCTCTGAGATAAATGGTTCATAAATCTTGCCATGTAGTGTCAATCAGCATGAATAAAAAGTCCGAAATTAAATATGATGATTCAGACAATTAATCGGCTACGAACTGATCAACTTCTAATGGAATTCAAGAGCTTTACTGTTCAATTTATTCCTTGTTATAATTTTCATATGAGAGGGTAAAGACAGTATAGGATTTATTAATCAGTTTATATCTTCTTTGGGGCAACTGTTACTTTTTACATCACCCACTATGATTACAACTTCGCATTCGCATATTTCACATGCAGCTGCGGTGGAACTGAACGGGGAATAGCGACGAGGCGCAGAGGAGAAGAGAAAAGAGAAAAAAAAGGAAGTCAGTCATTCATGGCCGTGATTGCATCTCCGGCTTAATTATGCGTAAAGAGTTGGTTCCCAGCAAGCGTCGCATGCACACACGAAACTGAAAGCACTCGGATAGAAACATACACTTTAACTTGAGTACTCACACATATGTGTCTCCAGAGTCCGTATAATACTATATGAAATCTATGGATGTACCTCTTTATAGCTTACTAATACATATTCGCTAGTAGCTGGAGTTAACATTCAATTATCATTGTCCTTACCGGTGAGCTTTGCGAATACACTTTCGCAATAATTACCTTAAGCTTATATCGGCGTATCCTTTACCGACTCGGCATTGGATTCCTGCATTAGCGAGACAGTTCAGTGGTCCTCGGACTTCGCCTCGTACCACGCAACATAGTGTTTTGATTCGTCACGTCACCGTGGAGTAGTCCATCTTGCTAACATTACCCTTCCAACGTGACTAATTAGATTCCGGTTAAGCGTTAAACACATTTGGATTTCGATGGTATAGCTGCTGATGCTGCTCTACGATACAAATTAAATGGTCTCGAACCGCATCTGCGATCGATGAATGCTGAATTGAACGATAATCGAACCAGAATACCGCACATACCTCCTGCATCTTTTTTTTCGTCCTTTTTGTAACGAATGTCAACGTGATATCGCACATCTCCGTGCCTGCAAAGCATTGCGTAAAATCATCTTGTAGATAGTTTCACACACGCCTATGTGTGCGTGAAGTTATCTACAGAAATCTAGATAACTTCAAGCACCAGATGGCGTACGTGAAATTATCTACGTTTACATGAGCATAACACGCGATCTCACGCACGCTTTGCAGACACGAAATGTACGACATTACGTGCATGAGTTACAAAAAGAATATTCATAAACTTCCGTGTGAACACAATGAAACTATTTCAAGTCATATGGTGATCGTCCTCATAGTATTTAATGGTAGTTATGATAAAGTTGTGATTTATTTAATATTCTACTACCAGTATGTATGTTATAAGCCAAAAGAGAATAAGTCAGAATTAACTCAGGGCCTAAATCACTCAGAAATTCCGACGTTGTCTTTAAATTCTTATATGTTATCTTATTAACGCCTCATTTTTAACCGCCGTTCTGAAGAATGATATTAAGAAGAATGATATAAATTCGACCGACTGGTATAATTTTACTCTTACGACCAGAAATATCAATCATCAGTCTAGGCAGCAGTTATTTTTTTGCCGAGTATGAGTTCATTGGTGCATAATACAGGTTCAGAAAAATTGGCGGTCAGCAATGATCATTCTTCGGTGGGGCTGAAAAAACTTTGTTGGGTGGGATATAAACGTTGGAAAATAAACCAGCGAAAAAAAAAATCTCGGTTGTTTTGTGGAACGCACAGAGGATTTTGCGTATTTGTGGTAGGAGATGGAAGGAGGAGGTGTACATCGGTGAGACAAGAGAGGAACTGCGCTCGATGTTTTCATTCGTCAATTCATTGTTTCGCCGCTCGTTCAGAAAGCTCGCCCGATGCTGCTGCTGCTGCTGCTTTTGCTGCTGAAACGCTGATGCGAAGCTTTCTCCTTTTTTTCGGCTTCGTTAACCCACATTCGCGTTACTAGCTCGTCACTCTTCATATGCTATACACACAATCATATACACGCGGCTATATATATGTATACGTATATATATGTATATATCTCATATATATATATATATGTATAGACATGTAGCTGTAGAAGCAGTACTTTGCAGCCAGGTTCTCCCTGGATTCGCTGGCGCGTTCTCTACCGATATTCCCTCACCACCTCATAGTTCTCTTCGTTTCCTTTCCCAGTAGCACTGCCAGCAACATTCATTGTTTATTCTGCAGCAGTCGCGAATTTTGCTGATCTACAGTGTTTGCTGTTTAGCACAAGCGGTACGATAGGCGCGGCTAACTTTGGCTTCGTTGGTTTGAGGCGCGAATAAGTCCCTCAATAAAAAAACCATTGAAAACGAAAGAACATGGATTAAAGGATTTTCAACATCTATACCGGGCATGTAATATGCCTTTCCAACATATTTATTATACGAACGTTGCCGAACGATTTTTGAACCAGAAGTTCGCAAAAACTCTAACGACATATTCGAGTCGAAATAATCGGGTGTTCAATCCCAAACGACCCTCGGATGCCCTGAGGAAGCTCTTCAGCGATCGATCGATGAGCCACGATGCGTGGACGTACGTGACTCGATTGTATTATATAGTTCGCCGCGTCGCGAACGCCCGGGTCGCGAAGGGTACAGGAGGACGAGGTAGAGGACGACGAACGAATCGAAATTCGTCGAAGCGTGGAAATGCGTTCGTCGCTGAATTTATCGATTCTCGGGGCGAAACGAAACCGCGGAGCCGATCGGGATGTGCCGTTTCGATTTGGACTTTACATTATAGATGATATATTGTGTATTTTATATCGTGTAAAATATGACCGGAAGCTTTATTTCAAATAATTTATGGTACTCAAATTTTAGCAGACAACTACTAAATATAGGTCTTTTTTTTAAATCTATTTCAGGCGTAGTCACAGCCAGGAGCCTCACCATGGAGTGTGGCAAGGATCGACGGAAAAGCCTGCTAGGTGGTCTGATTCTTGCGTGGCTCTTCATCAGTGACTGCATCGTTGCAGCGAGAAATATGGGTAAGTCATAATTATCTTTCTAAACACATTTAAGCGAGAGACAATAAATTACAGATCGGAGAATCGGAAGTAGAATCTTCGATCATCTCCAAAGAGTAATTTCAAGATTATAAAGAGCTATGCATGAAAAATCTCCAACAGATTATTGTATAAATCATCCATCCTGCAGAAATATATTCAATATTATTACGAGTCTCTTAGCACCAGAATGTTAAGTCGTATACAGTGCTCAGGCTGCCTAACAAGGGTAGCAATCGTCGGTGAATCGTGGCAAAATTTGACGATGCTGGGGCAAAGCTAGAACCCTCATAGATAGAAAGGGTTTAGGGTACAGTGCCAACGAAGCGATAGTACCAGCCGGTGTAACAGCACTGAATACTATCCTTCGAGTATTTGTATGTATACCATTATAAAGACACTATTCCATAGTAGGACCTACACATTCAAGAACGGCAGTCGCCAAGGTACTGTCAATTCGAGTGCAGCATCAGGGGAATTCGGTACCGTCCTCGGAATGGAAACATAGAGGCAAAAGCATTAACGAGGGCGCAAGTCTGAAGCGTTCTCTCGCTTCGAGTTCAAGAGGGTTTCCGAGCTTCACTCATGCCCAAGACGAACTTGGGAGAGTAAGGGAAATGTCGAAAGACAGCAATATATAACTCTATATCTATAGATAAAGACGTATAGTGGAAGAGAACGGGAGCTTTCTCTCTATATTCCTTCTCGATTATGGTACACTTTGGTGCACCCAATCCACGCAGCGGTTGCGTTTCCGGTACTGCTTCTTTCCGCTTCCCTTCTTCGCTTTCTTCTGCCCTTTGCGCGACTCGCCGGATCCTTGGCCATAAAACAGGTATATCTTTAAGTATACATATACAGATCGGTACAAATGCTGCCACCATTGTACAGAAACGATATGAAACCCTTCTGTTCTCGCAACCCTGTGTATAGGAATATATTAAGTTGTGTGGGATGTATAAATCAGAGCACACAGCAGTGAATGTAGCATCCTGCATACTTTGTTGTGAGAAACTACATATCGCAGCTTACTTGAATAAGCTGATGATGCTAAATTCACTTCGAGAAAAGGATAGAGGCAAGGATCGAGACTTTGTCGAAATTATACTGCGGAAGATAACAAACAACATCAGCAAATTCGTTCTAATAAATCATGAATCATACTATTATTTTATTCATAATGCTCCTTCTATATGTGCTGTTGTTGTATCTATAACTTAAATATACAGACAATAATAATGACATTGATAGGATAACACATTCACTTACATGTTGAATTATGACTATGAGATAAGACTTGAAGCGGTATTGAAAGCTATACAACTTGAAAACGTTGATTATGTTTTGTCTAGTCAGCTTAATTTTTTAATGTACTGAATATTTTCCAAACGGCCAATACACTTGTACCCTGTTCATTGCTCCATCAATACAAGCTGCTATTTTTAATCGCATTGTGTCAGCCACCGAAACAAATCAAATCCAGTACAATGCACTGTATCACTATCAGCGGTCAAACGTCCCCCCAGTTACCTTCGGAACGCGTGTTTCCACTCGCACACGCATACGTATTCACCTAGGTACACGAACACACCCACATACTCAGTCGTTCATATTCTTCTGGCAGCAAGACGATACCATGTTGAATGCGTTTGAATTGTTCTACCGACGCCCATTCCAGAGATCTCATACTAGCCGATATTGTCATGATTCCCTTGACCCACTGATTTTTCCGTAAAAAATTAGTTACCATATTTAATCGAAGTGCGAGATGCTCATTGTCATCATGATAGTCGTGGTGCGATCAGTCTTAGCCAGACACCAGAACTGCTGTCAAATTTATGGTTTACAAATAGTACTGTTTTGTCGGAACCTCAGTGGCCACCTCATCCTCCCTTAATAAATTCATGAGTAACGAGATTTTATCCAAACCATTGTCATCGTTTTATTCGTGCTCTAATTGGCCGTCGGTATATTTAGACACACTGCGATCGGGACCAAGTTGATGCATGGGAAATTATTATTTTTGTCAAACGTCAAAGCTGATTTCAAGGAACCCGCTTACCTAATAAGTTAGTGAGGCAAGAGAAAGCTATGCTCATGAGCCCCATTTATATTGGCCGGCGGCACATACTAGGACCGAGGCTAAATTCGTGTTTCACAAATTTGGCAGATGTAATGTGTATTCGGAGATCGGCGATAACGATATTTTCGCCAGCGATGCCGCTATTTATTAGTGATTATTTTAAAAATTAGTAGTTTTTGTATTTAATATTTTCAACTATTAGAATCACTGTAATTAGTCAATCAAATATTTTCAATTTTTTTGAAAATTAATATTATTATTTTCATAACCGCTACTAATTATATTTATTATTATCAAAATTTTAAAAAAATTATTTATTATCCAAATAATTTTTATTTAGTCCGAAAAATATTATGTGTTATTTCAGTACTTATAAATAATATCTAAATTCATTACTAATTATCTGAATATTTAATACTAAAATAAAATAAAATATTATTTTTTCTAATATTTAGTAATTGGCCACAAAACTATTTTTAGGTATTCGGATACCAAAAATTAAAAAAAAATACTAACTTTTTAATCATGTACGAAGAAGTTTTTATCAGAAAATATTGTTATTCCTGTCATAATAAAGTAATTACTGGAACAATTTTGACTAATTGTTTGAATATTCAATAACGAAAAGAATAATTTTAAACATACTTCGGATATAAAATCAGAACTCAATGTTTAACGTAAATTCTTTAATTGATTATTTATTTCATGTAACTCATTTGTGAAAGTGTGAGTTTCTGGAAGGAAATGTTATTAAATTTATGGGAAAAAATGTTGTGTCTGAAAAACTTTAACCGAGTATGAAAAATATCAAATTTATTGAATCTTTACAAATTTTCATTAAGTCTTATAAAATTTTACCAAAAAAAATACAATAAAAATCGAATTTGAATGAAATGATAAAATATTGCTCGCTTATTTTCAGTTTGAATTTTTAAATAAATGTGCAAAATTTTATGAATTTTTTTTTAAAGTTATTAATAAATTAAAATAAGTTAAAATATTAGTGGTGAGTTTGGACACCCCCCCGCCCGCCCCGGGGAGCCCCAATGTTTTTTTCACCCGGGAAAATTCGAATAAAAATTCTAAATTTAACAATTATCAACCAGAAAAAATACACTTAACTGTTTCAATCAGGATATTGATCATCAAAAAAGTATACAGTAAGATGGAGAAGAAAAGCGTGACAAAAAAAATATTAATATTGTTTTGATTGATCCATTGATTACACCAAGAAAAAAAATACTGCTTGATATTTTTTTGATAATTAATATCCTGATTGAAATAGTTCAATGTATTTTTCCGGTTTATTGTGGTTAAATTTAGAATTTAAATTTGAATTTTCCCAGGTAAAAAAACGTTGGGCCGCCCCGGGCGCAGGGGTGGGGGATCTGAACTCACCATAGAGTTCTAAGACTAGATGCCACTTTACCACAATTTTGTACAGTTAAGAACGTGAATTGTTATCGAGTGAAACAGGTATGTAATATATTGATATACTTCCTAGAAAGCTTTTTAATAATCTTAGACTATTTGCAGTAAAAGACAATTTATTTAATTTTTTTGGGTCAATTCTCCAGTTTTAAAGTAACGTACCGTACCATTATTCATAACCTAAACATGTACAAATCACCTAAACATGTCGCAATGCTGTAAAAATGCCCAATGTATGATTTTGTTGCTATTTCATCATTCGTCTTTCAGTTTTATATTTATCTTCGAGTTAAATTAACTAAGAGATCTTAAATAGCATCAAATTTAAGAAACTTCTTTATATTTTCTGACTCGTTGTTAGGATTCAAAAATCTTAATCAGGCAATGATTACTCTTTATTTGAGTATTTATATTTTATTGGATTCAGTACTAGGATGTCTAATGACAGCTTTATTTCATCAAGCCAAGATGCTGTTTATATAAGTGATGAAGAAATGACTGAAACGAAATCTGTAACTGATTTAGGACGTGTTCAAAATGTTCAAGAGATAAAGGATCAATTAATATCGGAGTGTAATAGACGTCCATATCTCGATGGCACTTTTTTGTGCCAGATTTAGATAATTCTTCCATCGCTGGTACCATTATTGGCATTTGTCAAATCTGTAAAAAAGAACATAATAAGGTCCACAGTATCAGAGGTTCATTAAAAGCTCCTTCCAATTATACATCCCATATAAAGGTAAATTAATGTAAAATTTGTGTATATTTTATATTTTTTAACTTAATTTTTCGCTGGATCTATGCCATGGTTAAATAAAAGAATTATGCATTCAAGAGTAAACATTTTTAATATCAATTGGCTTTCAAAAGTTGTTCAAAAAATAGATTGAAATTAAATAATAGAGCCCATTGACTCAGTGCTGATCTCATTTATTTATTTTTTTCCTATTGGCCATCATGTTTTCTAATTTAATAAAAGTTAAAGAAATTTTGTTTAAATAAAAAAAATATTTGATAAAAATATCTATACAAAAAATTCAATCTTAACAGCGCTCTCTTTTATATTCCTAAATTTGTTACATATCATAACTACGTAAAAAAAATTACTAAAAAAATAAAATAAAATTTTTCACTACAGTTATCACCCGCGTAGAAAAAAAGAATCTTGCGAAGAATCTTTTAAAGAATCTTAAAAAAAGTCTTGAAAGAATCTTTACAGGATACTTGAAAAGAATCACGCATAGGAGCCGGAGCAAGATTCTTTCCAGGATTCTTTTCAAGATTCTTTCCATCCGAAAGCGTTCTGAGAATCTTTGAAAGAATCTTAATGAAATTCTTCAGAGGAATCCAGCGAAACTGGTTGATGCTTTCCAGGATTCTTTTCAAGATTCTTTCCATCCGAAAGCGTTTTGAAAATCTTTTAAAGAATCTTGAAAAGCGTCTTTAAGAGAATCGTGAAAAGATTTCGTCCATTAAATAGAAAAATCGTTGAAAAAATTTTAATGAAATTCTTCAGAGGAATCGAGCAAAACCTGTTGTTACTTTCCCTTGGTGTCAAGACAGTAAATTTCGGTACGTCAACGAAGGGTAAACCCCTCGTGTATAGTCGAACTCAGAAAAGTTTTGCAGTCTTATATACGTTCAGGCTTCAAATCACTTGCGAGAAACGCTTCGACCGCTCGCCATCTAGCGGAGTATTGAATATAAGTGTTTCGTACGATGCCACTAGATGGCGAACGGTCGAAGCGTTTCTCGCAAGTGACTTGAAGCTTGAACGTATATAAGACTGCAAAGCTGTTCTGAGTTCGACTATACACGAGGGGCTTACCCTTCGTTGACGTACCGAAATTTACTGTCTCGAAACCAAGGGAAAGTAACAACAGGTTTTGCTCGATTCCTCTGAAGAATTTCATTAAAAAATTTTCAACGATTTTTCTATTTAATGGACGGAATCTTTTCACGATTCTCTTAAAGACGCTTTTCAAGATTCTTTTGAAGATTCTTTAAAAGATTCTCGGAACGCTTTCGGATGGAAAGAATCTTGAGAAGAATCCTGGAAACCATCAACAGGTTTCGCTCGATTCCTCTGAAGAATTTCATTAAGATTCTTTCAAAAATTCTCAAAACGTTTTCGGATGGAAAGAATCTTGAAAAGAATCCTGGAAAGAATCTTGCTCCGGCTCCTATGCGTGATTCTTTTCAAGATTCCTGTAAAGATTCTTTCAAGACTTTTTTTAAGATTCTTTAAAAGATTCTTCACAAGATTCTTTTTTTCTACGCGGGCACTTATCAACTCACAACAATAATTTCGCCTGACAACAATCTGTCAATTTTAACGAATTATTACAAATTAAAACATTACTGGACCTGTCTAATTATTGTATTATTACAATTTTAAAGTTTCAAGTTACTAATTTTATTTGCCTTCAATTCTAAAATTTTATTCACCATTGTTTATGAAATACTTTGCATAATCTATGATGACAGGTACATACACTCAAATAATTTCTTACAAAATTATTAACTTGTCACAAAAATACTTCATGACTCTAAAAAAAATGTTTTTTAAAAATATTTCAGACTGTCCATGGTAATAAGAAGAAAGAATATGATAAATACGTTGTAGAAAAGAAAAAAACAAAAAACAAGTAATGAAAAAGAAAAAGTTAAAGCTACATGCAAATTTTCCCAGACTACTTTTGAAGTAAATGTCATTAATTACATATTAGAAACTTTGTCTCCGTTTAACACTGTGGAAGCACCATCATTCAGGAAAATTTTCGATGGTAATTACACTTATAAATAATTTTGTACCAATCCCTGAGGAAAAATACTTTTCAGTACAGCTGAACATTTTTGGAATAATACTATTGATAGTTTTTAATATTTTCAAAATCTTTGTTTTTTTATGTTGTTACACCTTACAGACATGCAAATAAAAAATGGCGGTACTCCACTTCGACATTTATCGGTTAGGACAGAAGGGCGGAAAATTGAAGATACATTTAAACGTAATGTATTGTCTTTAAAAAGTATGATTAAAGGTCCACAGTACGTTTGTACCACAGCTGATACGTGGTCCTCTAAGAGTCGTCGTTTTATCGGGATGACCGTTCACTGGGTAAGATATTTTCTTGTCTCCAAATTTAGCTGACTACATTTTTTATTGAATTTTTTCAAAACATGTTTTTTGCATATCGTAAAACTTTCTGGGTTCTAAAGTATAAGACCAAAAATGTTTCTTCAAAACAAAAATGGTACGCCAAGTATTAAAAAGAGTAGCCATCCCTTGCCAAAAACTTTATAATAAAAAATTTCCTTTCAAAAATAATAAAAGAAATGCAATATATTAGCTAAGTAAAATTTATCATCAGTAAATGATCAGTGGATAATTCGGTATAAAAAACTTGACATGCCAGTGATTTGGTGTGTCATTAAAAACTTGACGTGTCTCTGTCAAGTCTCAGTTGTGTTATGTGTGCGTTTTTATTCACACGTATGCACACGTATATGCGATCGGACAAATCTGTTTCGATGTGTGAGTTCGGACAAATGTGAAATATTGGCCAGATTTTAGCACTTCGGGAACCGATTTTATCGCAACCGGTCTCATTAAAAAGGGGGGAAAAAATAAAAAATATTGACGCTGATACATTTAGCGTCCGCGATGTATTGCCTGAGACAATTAGAGTTACAGACGACCTGTGAGTGTGCTGGTACGCGCCATGCACGTATACGTCGGACAAATTCGATGTGTGAGTGCGGACAGAATGAAAAATTTTCAACCGAAACCAAATTGTAAGTGGCCAGATATTAGCATTGCGGGCACCGATTTGATTGAACCGGGGCTCATTCGAAAGAGAAAAAATAAATAAAAAATATTGAACCTGATACATTAATTGGCGTCCGTGACGTTTCGACTGAGATAATTCCAGTTAGAATTTCGTAGCAGACGAAAAAGGGCGAACGTCCAAATAAATAGAGTAGCGCTAGCATCTCGGTCATGAGGAGTCTCGTAAGGCATTACAAATTTTCTTTTAATACTTGGCGTCGAGACGCGTCTCTTGATATTCCCTGTCATCCAGATGTGAGTTTAGTTTAACACAGATTAATTTAGAAAGACTTAACACTTCACTGATATAAAATGAAAGTTTACGTACACTATAAAGAAACAGACACTCAATAACGATTTTGTGCTTTTTCCTTTTTTTAATTATTCAACATGGACTATTTTTGAAAAGTTGAATCAAACAATATTGTTTTCTATGTCTGATCGTTGAGTGCAACTTCACTTTTTTAAAAATAAAGTCTGTGAACCGTGTATTTTTGGAATGTACAACTTATTCTTTTTATTTCTTTAATTTTTAGATCGACCAAAACACATTTGAACGTAAATCTTACGCAATAGTGTGTCGACGTTTGAAAGGCACACACTCTTATGATCGAATCGCTCAAACCATTGATAGTATTCATAAATCGTTCGGCATTGATAAGAATAAGATTACCGCCACGGTAACAGATAATGGATCGAATGACATCAAAGCGTTTCAAGAACTTGGAGTTAGCAACGAGTCACTACTTCTCGGTAATATTAAAAATTGCATACATTTTGCTCATTTTATTAAAAAATTTTTTTAAGTTTTACCTCGTCAATTGTTTTCAAATTTTGTGAGAGTATTCATATTGAAGAAAAAAACATTACAATTTTAAGCTTTGAATATTGAGCTGTTTTGAAGTAATAATTAAAATTTTTTTAACGATTTCCATTTTTAAGCTTTTTAATTAATTTCTATCCGGCAGTGAAAACTTCAATGAAAACACACCTAATACAATTCATAAACACATATAATTCATTTGTAAATTAACATTAGTTTTTTACATAATTTATATTCAAATAAAAATAATCAAAAGCTTTTAAAACAGCAATAAAGTTTTAAAAAACTTTTTTTTTGTTTTTGCGAGGCGTTATATTTATAAAATTTCAAAATTTTCTTCAATCTTGATAATTCCTACCATAAAATATGTCATTATCGCGATGAATAAATTTTTTATTATAATCATATAATAGCAATAAATTTAAAAAGTCAGCACTATATTATCCTATGATGTAATCGTATTTATTTTAAGTTCGTTAAATGAAGTTAAGTTTTTTTTTGCTCGTGATAAATAAAAAATGCAGACTTCTATCGGGAGTCTAAGGATTTTCCAAAACACTGGTCTGCTCGGATTTTTTTTTTAATTTTACTGCCTGCAAATAACTGTAAAAGTTTAAAAAAATACAAATCGTTACCATTACAAAAAAAGGCCATTAGGCAGCCGAAATGGAAGTAGATTTCAGAATAATACCGAAAATGCTATGAATCGTAAAAACGCAAGCAATAGTAAAATTTCATTAAATCGACTGTAAGATGCGTAATTTTTGGTCTACTGATACATAAATGTTTGTAATTGGTAAAATGATCTACGTATTAACTTGAATAATATTTCAAACTGAAAATGACTGAGTTTTTGGATCATCATATTTGATCTTGTTTTTAAAAATTGCAGTTTTTTTCCAATATTTATTCAGTTGTGATATTTACAGAAGAAGTCAGTGATTTTGAAGTCCCACAACGTGAAACTGAAGAAGCTGATTGTGTAGAGGCTTAAAATCTTCAAATTAGATCTGCTGATTGCCCAGTAGAAACACTTGCACATCATATACTCTGCGCTAGTCACACACTAAATCTTTTTGCTACAACAGATGCTATGAAAATCATTAATGCATCAGAATCGTTGCAATCCAGTTACGCAAGTATGCTTGACGGCTGTAATTCTTTATGGAAGATGTTACAATCATGAACAAAAAAAGAAAATGTAATAGCTCTACTCGGTCAAAGTTTGAAAAGACCTGTGGTAACCCGACGGAATTCTTATTATGATTCATTGATGCAGATTTTCGGGTTGCAAGAGAAGATTCTATCTAATATTGACGCGTTAGGTTTAACTAAAGCTTTAGACAGAGATGATTTTAGGTAATAATTTTCTCGACTGTTCTCTGAGAAAATTGTACATTTAAAAAAAATGTCATAATTTGTTGGTTTAATGTAATTTTATCATGTGTCTCAAACGTAAACAAATTAGTTGGCTTTTAACTCTGAAAATTTACAGGTTTATGGAGGAGTTTCTTCATTGTCATCGTCCTATTGCTCAGGCTCTTGATATTCTTCAAGGCGATCAATTAGCATCATATGGATATCTACTTCCAACATTAATTTCGACAAGAAACAGACTAATTGAACGTCAAAAATTAACTTTTCAATATTGTGGAAACCTTGTCAGTGGATTGAACACAGCCCTAGAAACTCGTTTCAAAAATATTTTTGAAATTGTTTGGAAAGGACGAAACGCTGCAATTGCTGCGGCTACACATCCTTATTTTAAATTAGAATGGCTGAAATGCTTACCTGATGATGCCAAAAAAAACGTTAAGGAAGCTTTGAAAGATGCCATAACAGCAATTTCTAAGACAGACAATCAAAGACAGCAGAAACAAGCTAGCGAACAAATTGGGGATGGTTTTTCTTGTTTACGGTACATCCTGATAATACAGCGAATGCTCAAACAACATTTCAGACTTGGGATGAAGAAGTAATCTATCATGAATTCAGCCAGAGTAGAAGGACCGACTTTCAGTTGTTAAATGCTCATCCTATAATGAAACATTTATTTTTTAAATTTAATACCCCCTTAGCTTCATCAGCTGCAGTTGAGAGGTTGTTTAGCTATGCAACCATGTTTGATTTAGCTAAGTTTAACAGGCTCTCTGACACAAATTTTGAAATTAGAGTCATCATGAAGTGTAATGCCAGTGCAACTTAAAAGTCAGATACTGATTAATCGTGATTCAGTTACCTAAAGTTTTGTTAAATGACATTTCTTTTTCAATAAACTCAATATTTAAACTCTACCAACTTTGAAACTATCCATCATTTTCTAACTACTTTGTAACAATATCTTCGAATTAACTATACTTTTGTGATTGATTATTACACTACCAAATAATTAATGACATTGAAATTGTTAATTGATAAATACATTTTTAATTAGTAACATTTCTGTGGTTAATTATTAAATATTTAAATAATTAATAAAATACTGGTTGATAATAACTAAATATCGAGTCAATTAAAAATATTTAAGCGATAGACTATTGAATATTCAAGTAATTAATAACTTTTTAATTTTTAATTATTCAATATTAAAATAGTTAATAGTATTATTGTCTTGATTTTTAAATATTTGGGTAATCAACAACAATGATTACAAAAATAATCAATTTTAGAAAAATTTATATTTTAATTCATTTTCAATTACAATTTTTTGAAAAACAGAAAATAAATACTAAAAATTTTTGTTTTTGCCGATCTCTGAATGTCGGTAGACAAGGAGATTGCTTACACACTCTCACTTATGACCTATTGAGAATATCTCATCTGGAGGGAGATAATACTGTACTCGGCGAATAATTGTTTGTAATTATTCTATTGCCAAATGGGCTGCATTTATGCCAGGCCTCTCTTCTCTCATATATCCAGAGGCTGGGATATACGGAAATATTATAATCGATCCGTTCGTCAACACCGGATCTATAAGTCCATTTCGTGGTTCAACCTTTCTTAGCGTGCTCGCAATCTCAACTATCAAGTATAAGGAATTTATCAGTGCATCCTATATTTTGGATCATCGACGTAGGAGATAGTGAGGTACAATGTGACACAATGCACAGTAAGACAATACCGATATCGAGGGGATTACTTTTGCTTTGAAAAATTATTAATAATTACAATAAGTCAGGTTTGTTGGCAGTGGAATACAAATTGGTACTGAAATGTAGGATACATCGTTAAATTTCTTGATTTCGTTGTTTAAATAGATTATTGACATCAGAAGAAGAAAAGGGTCCGAAATAAAAAAGAAAACAAGTTCGAAAGGCACTGTTGAGGAGAGAAAGATGGAAGGGGCGGTTCTACGAGTGGTCAATGAAGACTAAAGTATAAAAAGAGCTGCTGGAGACAAATATCAATCGAATGACCTTGCATTTGTATACCAAAGATAAAGTATTTGCCATGCTTTACATCAGTCGTAACGTCGTGCCCCTTTATCTATCATACTCTACTCCACTTCTGGGCACGATGTGCCATTTCGCAAATCATTCCCGATCGAATAAATTTAATATCGTCGAACCTCTTCAACTATTGATAGGAGTTTCTTTGTCTGCCTAAAGGTTTAGAGAAACCAATTATGATTGGGATCTATTCGTAATACCATCCTACTTAATATAAAAAATGACAAAGAAAATGGTGTCATACTAGCGCCACTCGGCGTTGAAACCGTATATTTTTTTAGGCATTTTCATATTTGCCTCGCGGATTCCAGTTCACTATTTATGGACTATTGATATTACGATTTATTTGTGTGTTATTGAGATGCTAGTATATACTATCATATTTTTCATGTCGCGAAGGAAGCTTGCCGTAAATCATATCTGCCGCCAATATCTGGTTTATGAACTGATGAAACGATGATCCTCGTTGATTTAGCATTTTCGAACTCTGCCATTTGAAATTGGAGTGAGAATCCGTGAATGGATATTTTGCATGTAAATATACTTTCGCAATTAATTTATAGCCCAGTTCCATAATTGAAGTTATCAATTTGATTATCGGATTATTGATGCGATCTATCCTGCTGTATTAAATATTAGAATATTTTTCTTGGGACCTTCACTGCCATTTTTCTAGTAAAAAACGATTTATTCATATCCCAAATACTTGTAAAATCAGTACGGTTGCGTTCTGAGTTTCTCTGTCGTTTCCGCTAACCCGTCGACTAACCCAAAAATTTGTCGTACTCCCAACGCTATAACAATGCCGTGCATAAGTCTCACCGTCCGAAACATAAGGTGCTCCGAATTTACAACTAGCGGTGCTCAAGCATTACGGCAAACCACTGTGCTTTCTCCCATGTACCTCCACAAGATCTTGCACCGTTCTCTAACTTTCATTCTCTTGCTCTAAACTTTTCTTTTCACCATAAACAAGAAGAAAAAAAGGTAGTCCCCGTTTTCTCACTTTCAACATACCTTTTCTTCTTGCATTTCTCTTATTTTAATGCCCATTTTTTTACTTTTTTTTTCGTTTTTTTTTGCCGTAAGAACCCTTTTACTGACTTAAATCACAAAGACTCCGAGAGAATTGACAATAGGACTTCACAGTGAACGCTCTTTGTCACCCATCAAACTTAGTCCCGTTTAATTCCTGCAGTCAAAATGCACTGTGCTCGGAATGTGGGCAATAGGGAGAAGTGGTAATGAGACGAAGGACAATGGAAATGTGCTTTAAGACGAATGCGTACGTCTAGGTCTCATTAGGAATGATTGTGGCAAGTGTTTTCAGTTGAACTGAGTAGCAAAGTTCTATAGATATTCGTACAAAAATCGTCCAAGATTTGACATTCTACTGTAGTCTTCCTATCTGCGTTTGAAATTGGTGGTGTAGAAATACCGCCCAGGCATAAATATGGCGACACCTGAGAACTTCTAAAAGTTCTACTAAAGTGTCTGTGCATGTTCTCCCAATACTCTGGCCACGTTGTCCAAGTTACACTATGCTTAACGCAAAGTTTGCCTTTTCCGCAGTAGCCTAAACGTAATTATTCTGCCTTCCGCGTGGCAGTCGATGTACTAACAAACACTTTGGGTTCCAACAAAGCAACGATGACCTCTCGTGATATTTCTGTGTCGAAGAAAAACATGGAAAGAAGCCATAGGCATATCGGGAATGGCTGCGCGTAACGCCCGTGTGATCGTCAAGGGGCTGTTGAACATAAGCTCTACCAGATAGCTTTGCAACATAGGTGTATACCTCGTTAAACGTTCGTTGACTAACGAGGGTTAAATGTACGTAATCGATACTCGTGTGTAGTTTACACACGATTGCAAAGTGGGACTGCGAATAACCTCGCACGCACGTCTCTGCACATTCATGTACGTAATACCTCAATGTACATAGCACACAATACATATAAAGAGTTGTTAGGTATATTCAGTGTATAGGTACACGTTGGCTAGGTATGTAGACGCATTCCCATCCGAGGCGTGTCCGACGAGTCAACCCACCCGTTGAACCCATCCGCTCGAATGCCTACCTAAATACCTACGAGAATCCCGTGACAGCGAGGCCAACCCCGCGCGGATGAAGCAGCGTCTCGATAACCAAGCCTCGTCACTCTCAGTCAGCCAGCCACCTATCCAGAGTACTCAGCCCCTATTAGGAGTGTCGTTTCAACCCCTACCACTCTACTGATCTGGACTTTATGTCTATATCGTTGGTTTGCGACATTCAGGATATAGATATATACATATATATGTTTACTAGGATTTTATTGTGACTCGCGCGCTGCGCGCGCTCGCAATCGCTCTCTACCAAGGGTGCCACCTCCGAAGGATGCCCCCTCCCTCCCCTCCCCTCCCCTCCCCCATTCCCCCCTTCCGCCAAGCCCTGAGCCCGAATTATTCTAAGTCCCTCGATTCTTGACACGGCGGCGGCGGCGGCGAGATCTTTTTATAATATAGAGAGATATGTATATATATATACAATACATACGTATACATACGTATACATACGTATAAAGTGCGCATTGAATGAAGCCAAACAAAATCCTATTTCATGAAGCGTCGACGCCGAATGGTCGTTAATAAGCTTTTTCACACACAGAACCATCACGACCCTGACATTTCGACCTCCCGATTTTCAATAGGTGTGCCAGCTACTCATACCCCATCACCGATAATTCACCCTTTGGAAACTAAGAGGTACAACCGTTTACTCCCTGATATCAGCAGCACACATAATTATAGTTATACAAGAATAATTAATGCATGTAAATTAAATAGCATCAGATTGAGGTACGTACAAAAGCCTCGTGAAATTAACTTTATGTCCTCATTCATTATTCTTTTAGTAAGTTATGAATGCTGCCCCCTGAATGAGTGTAAGCACGTTTTCACTTATTTGGGTAGATATAAATGCTCGCCGATAGCACTTGAGTAGGATAAAAAAATGACAAATATCTCTGTGTTCAAATATTAATCATCTCTATGTAAATGGCCTATTATGGTTACTTGCTACACTTCCACATAACAAAAAATACTTCGATTTATTTTAGTCGTATTTCTTTTAGCTCACACGATGCTCTAAAACGAGAGGCACGTCGAGGAGTATCCTCGAAGGATATCCTTAAACTTAGAACGGTAGATTGAATCTCAGTTAAATCTCTCCAAGATTGATTGATTGCTCTACACGGAAAGAAAAGCTTGGTTGAAACAACCAAGTGCTATGGTTATATATGCGCCAGACAATTAATTGGTTAGACCGACCAATTTCTTGGTTAGACTAACCAAGTGACTTGGTCTCCTAACAAATTACTTGGTTGGTCTAACCAATTAATTGTCTGGCGCATACATAAACATAGCATTTGGTAGTTCCAACCAAGCCTTTTTTTCGGTGTAAACATACTTATATGCTAAATCTGAATTAAATGATTGGACATGCAAGCATTTGATTTACAAATATTATCATGCAGGAACGGAAGCTTTTAATGCCATAAAACGAATCCAGTCGGATTTACAGTTCTATCATTAGACTTCATATGATTGCTTATTTTAATGTATGTACATTCCATCCAATATCCTAGCGAGATCTTGAGGGAGCAAACCTTGGGAAATCGATTTTTTCAGCGGGGTGACGCAGGCGAGCCACAGGACGAAGAGAAGAAGATAGGATATTAAGTCCTCTCTCCCTACTTGCTTCACAGCAATCCAGTATACGGTACCTCAACGCTAGAACGTCGCGCTATCTCGCGCTCAGATAGTCCGGGTAATCGATTTCCGATTTTTGGAGTGGCAGCAATTTTTCAGCGCCCGGTGAAAAATAACTCCGGAATAAGGTGGAATAAGTGTCGGTATCCCGGCACGTCCGACTCACACCCTCTCGACGAGAAAAAAGTGGGGTAAGGGTGAAGTAAGAAGTTCGCCTGCTTTACTGAGCATGGATTCGTTTCCCGTAGCCTCCCTCCCGAACCTCCTCTCTCTCTTTCTCTCTCTCCCTTTAGCTTCTTTTGCTCTTTTTCTTTGCCCTCTCCTCACTTTCCATACTCCATCTTCCCTCTACTCTGGCAGCACTATGTCCTTTTTGTTGTAGTTCTTCTTCTTCTTCAGTTTCCTCTAGTTTCCCAGCGTCCGCCGCTTTTCTCAGTTTGCCGTCTTCTTTTACTTGATATTCGCCTCCTTACGGGCTCTCGGTTCTTGTTACCATTGTGCAGTGGTATGCCTCGTACCATTTTCTAATGGAAACGGCTCTCGGCCCGGAGAAACTAGTGAGAAACGTTAGCAGCTATACAAGATATAGCCCGCCATCCCAATCGGGCCACAGCAGGAGGGAATGGTGCACGGACCATCGGTACGTTTCGATGTTATCTATTTAATAGATTACGTTCGGATCTACTTTTTGGCCCGTGTTAACTGCTTCCGACGGGAAACCGCGCCGGGCTCACGGGCCGATAAAGGGAGGATAATGATGTCAGACCGCGAGCTAAGTCCCTGTCTCAGTTGCTCTTTGAGGTTTTGGAACAGATAAGTGGGTGAAAGGAAAATTCTCAATGGTTCCGCAGAATTGACAGAGGATGACGGGATGGCATAGGTCAAGTGAAAAATAGGAACAAGAAGGGATTAAGAGGTCCATACATCTACATTGGTCGCTAAGTATTTAGTACAGAAGGATGGGTGCAGTCACATTGTTCATTAACCCAAGGCTACAGCTGGGATAGTGAACTACCATAGGATGGCATATAGTAGCGTATTTCCAATTGAATATACAGAAGAGAGTACCGATTTAAGGGCAGGGTAAAGTATTAAAATTTTTTTTCTCCATTTTTTTTTAAATGAATGCCTAATGTCTCAAGAATATTGTGTAAAAATTTCAAGTCGATCGGAGTAAAATTGACGAAGCTATGAGTATTTGAGCGTCTATTGCTCCAGGCGGGTCTTATACCTGGGCGGCAGCTGCGCGGCGCGCTATTGTATTTTTCGACCCCGAATAAATTTATTGATAAACGGGCCTGTTCCGGTCCCGTTATATATAGTCGAGGTATGGTGTATATAAGTATGCACATTAGTCTATACATCAGTTGACCGCTGTATGCCGTGCTGAGCAGTAGCAAGTCACACTAAAAGTTTGAGTCCGTTTTCATTCGTATTCGTACCTCGAAAAATGCCTCGAAAAATAAGCAGAGAAGATCGTAAGGGTGGTATTGGACAATTGTCCCGACCAAAAAAAAAAGCGCCTCCTCAAAAGCGTAAAAACGACGAACCGGTAGCTAGTAGCGCGTCAGCGAAAAAAATGAAAAATAAACCCGCTGTGGTGGTAGAAGACATCCAAAAACATTATCGAATGATAGATTTCGTTCTTGTTTTTTCGTCAATTGCTACTGTCGTCAAATGTGTGAAGTGTGATGGAAAAGTGATATTCCAAACATGCAAAAAAGAAGGTCTTGATTTCAACATCAAGGTGACATGTGAAAAGTGTAAACAGCCTCACTACATCCCATCAAGTGAAAGAATAGACAGTGGTGTATACGATGTCAATTATCGGTTTGCTTTCGTAATGCGAGTGTTGGGCTTAGGTTTAGCCGGATGTAATAAGTTCTGCGGACTAATGGATTTGGCGAGTGCTTTCTTATCGAAACCAGCCTATAATTTATATATGAAAAAACATTGTGAAGCTATACAAAATGTGGCCAAGAAGTTCTTCGCATCGGCTGTACAAGAAGAGAAAAAAGCAATGTCTGACGCAAATAATGTAGAAGAAACGTCAGAATTGACTGTATCAGGCGACGGCACTTGGAAAAAAAGAGGATTCGCTTTGGTGGCCTTTATGGAAGAAATGCAAATCAGTACAGGGCCAAGTTCTCACGAATGGGCCCGACAAGTTGACGATTTGCGAATTAGTAGTGCAGAGAAGCAAGCGGCGCACGACAGTAAAGAAGAAAGAGTTTTGCGTAGACAAACGCAAAAAGATGCTCTCCATCATCTTGATGGAAGTCGTTTACTCTACGGACCTGGCATCGACGACTTTCAGTGAGTATAAGAAAATTATCGAGTTTTATTTTGAATTTCTAAAAATTCAAAGATAATTGAAAAGTCTGAAAAAATTCATACGTATACAGAAAAATGAACGAATCAGGAAAAAAAAATTAGATTGCGGGGAAATTTGTTGTCTATTTTTTTTTTTTTTTTCATCATTTTGTTAATAACATTTTAGAATTATTATTATGCAAAATTAATCTTTTGAGTACCGTTAATATGCATGAATTTTCTCAGATTTTTATGCAATCGAGAAGTGTTCTCAAACTTATGTGCAATGAGCGCTAAGCAACCAAACTCTTCTGCGTTTTTCAAACCGTTTTTCTGAGATGACTTGTCATTTTTGAAGTCAGTGAGCACGATTACTCAAAATCTACTGGACCAATCGCTTTGAAATTTTGCACAGTACTTCTTCACATAATTTACCAGGTATTGTCGAGAGCTTTTTTGTTTTTTTTAATAATTACTAATTTTTCAACAACAAATTACCCGATTTTTTAAAGCGAAAATCGGGTTTTTGACTTCCAAGTGCTACGAAAAATCGAAAAATCGAAAAAAAAAACCTCCCGTCATTACCGCAAAAAACATCTCCTTTAACAAATGCATTTTGATTTTTTTGTTTCAGATTATTTTGTTGCGAGTTATGATGCTCACCGCAAACCACCTTTTTTTCGCGGCGGCTCCGGGGATTAATTTTCATTCGCTCAATTTTGAAAAATTTTCAATGAAAATTTGGGAAAATGTTGTTGAAATGTTACTTTATTATATGTAAATTTTTCAATAAACGAACACTATCCGTTACGCCAAAAAAAAAAATCTTAAAAACATGCCTTTTTTTCGCCGAATTAACTTTACCCTGCCCTTAAATACTGAGGCTTTGCCTATCTGCGAATAGGGAGAAGATGTTTCAATAGACACCATGCCGCTATAAGTACTTTATTGTATTAATTTCACTATTATCACGCTGCGGCTATACGTGGTCTATAAACTTCTCTTTTTAATATTAATTCTTATGAAACCGCAATTGCTCGTTATGATTACATTTTTTTTTGCATCTCTAATTTTTGGGTGTGAAAGGTCACATCCAAAAATCATAATCAATGAATTCATATTGAGCCTAAATCTAAGATACAAGTTTTATTTATTTATTTATTTATTCTTCAGTGAACGGGACAAGTCCCTTGAAAACCATGTCAAAGATGGCACATTACATATTGTTACATATAATAACGCATAAGACAATATTGCACAAAGGATAGATTCACAAACTTAAGAATTGCTAAGAGGGGTCTCTAAGTGTAATATACTGATTCAAAGAATTCATAAAAACCGAAAGTGAGGAGATAAAAAAATCAATGAACAGTGAGGCGGCATTACCATTTTACGCAGTTTTACGCAAACAACTTACAAGGGAACATTCCCAAGTGTCCCACCCCAATTTCGATAAGGTTCATATATGTTGTAGTACTCGAAAATCTAAGGGATGCGTTTTTTTAATATGTGCTGAGTTTGATATTTACGGGGTGAAACAGGCTCTCAAAGTTTGACAAAAAATCGATCTTTTTTTTTTTGTTTTTAATACTAGCACTCCACCGATTTCAACGTAACTTTGCATAATTATATCTCGTGTTAGGAGGATCCAGAAACGATACCATCCTACCCGGCTGCACCCATTTAACGGGGGTGAACCTTATATTTTTTTGCAATTTTTAACAAAAAAAAATTTTCGGCGCAAATAACACGATCGAAATAAAAACCGCTTGTAGTTGATGCTTGCATTAAATAAGAGTTTACGTGTTTTTGGTTTTTCCCTGAAAACCACTATTTTACAAGATAAATGTTAATTAAGGGCAGATCGTATTTTTTACAGAACCACTGGACGGATTTACATGAAACTCGGTACTAATATGTTTTGTGTCGGTAGAATCCAGAAACGATACCGCCCAACATAATTGCACCCCTTGAATGGCGGTGAACTATCTCTATGATTTTTTTTTTCGACTACAAATAATCCGATCGAAATATCGTTTCTCTGTCCGATCACGGCATAATCATTTTAATCAAACATTCATATAATAACCATTGTTTTTTATCGAAATTTTGTACATTCCGAACACATATATTCTCATCCATTCCGCAAATACAAAGCTTGTGGTATCTAAAGTGCCTCGCAATAGATTCTACATCGTTTTCGGATGTCATGCAATAAACTTTTTTTTTTGACGTACCTTCGTGACACTAGAGATAAAAGTGGGTCAGAGGTCTCTAGATAAATTCGTATGGAGAACTTGTAAACAACTTCAATGGATATGTGTAAGGTTATTAGTGGGTATAAAAATACACGAATGCTATCGCAAGCAGATGTGAGACTATAAATTCTGTGCGAGTACACCTCACCAGTTGTTAAAAATTCTCCAGTACAAACAATCTTCCTTTGCGTCAGCGCGTTTCGAGTTTTTCAACATGTTTGTAAATCCAATGAACGTGATTAACAACGTATTTACCACTGACCCAAGTAAATCAGCATGAAATCATTCTAAAAGAATCGATTCAAAAAATTCTTATAGATAGTATATGGGACTACAATGCTTTGGAAATAACCGATGATACCTCATGGGATTTCAAAGAAGCCATTTCAGATAGGAACGCCGAATATGTCGAAAACACCGAAAATTGGAGAGAAGAGGAGTGCCTGGATCTTCTTCATTTGTGTGCCGTCATCCAGTGGAAGATGAAATTGATTTTAATTACAAAAAAAGAACAATAGATTAATGGAGGAGTGGAAAAAAAGACTATTGCAAGTTTTCCAGTGTCCAAAGGGTATTTAGAAAACTTTCTGATCGTCGTCAGTTAACGAGGTGGGCAAAGCAAGTGAATGAAGGAGGGAGTCGAAGAGAAAAATTAATGTACGTTTCGAGATTTACATTGAACAAGTTACAGAATGCTATCGAAGCTGGATTAATAGTGCATGATTCAGATATTTAAAAATGGGCTTTAGAAACTTGGAGAGCGCAGACCCGTGTAAAAGAAAAAATCGTCTATGTAGAGTACCGATAGGTCTACGAAGAGACGTCTACAAAAAGTTCACCGACTGGAACGATTCTAAACTAGAATATAGACTAACGATTACAGCAAAAATCTATATCTATTCTACGTAGATCTATATATATCTACGTAGATCTATATATATCTATTTGGTATCATGATCATACCAAAAGGAACTACTGGACGAATTCAACCTTTAGACGTTTATGGTTTTAGAATCTGGAAAAATTTTGTGAGGCGTTTGTCTGACAACATACTCCTACACAATTACGACATCAATCTTCATTTGCGAAATATTACAAAACTGTAATCACATGGGCATAACCAATTATCGTCTCCTAGATATCAAAGTCTTTTTCAATATGCATGGTTTAAAAGCGGCTACGTGGACAAAAGATTAGAAAGTTTCCCGAATTCGGTCGAATTCGCTTTCGAAAAATCATCGGTTATGAAATGTGCAGTATGCGATGCAGTACCAATAATACGATTCTTGATGTAAAGAAGCATTTTGTTTCAAACGCTTTTTTATTGATCATCACTTTTGTCATAAATATGAACCATGAAAAAAGTTTTCTAGAAAATTATTTTTTTCCATTATACTTTCTGAAACATTTGATCCTAATGTATTTCTTTGCATATCGAAAATAATTTTCTTCGAGTATTTTTACATATTCACGTTGTAGAATCTGGCCAGGCAGTTTAGGTACCATAATCTTTGTATTTGCGGACTGGATGAAAATCTAAGTGTTCGGAATGTACAAAATTTCGGTAAAAAGCAATGTCGATTATATAAATATTTGAATAAAATGATTATGCCGTGATCGAACAGAGAAACCGTATTTCGATCGAATTATTTGTAGTCCAAAAAAAAAATCGTAAAGGTACTTCACCCCCGTTCAAGGGGTGCAATTATATCGTCTCTGGATCTTATTGACACGACACGTGTTAGTACCGAGTCTCATGTAAATCCGTCTAGTGGTTCTGTAAAAAATACTATCTGCCTTTAATTAACATTTATCTTGTAACATAGTGGTTTTTGGGAAACAACCAAAAACACGCAAACTCTTATTTAATGCAAGCATCAACTACACGCGATTTTTATTTCGAACGGGTTATTTGTCGCCGAAAAAATATATATATATTATAAGTGTAGTTCACCCCCGTTAAAGGGGTGCAACCCCCTAAGATGGTATCGTTTCTGGATCCTCCTAACACGAGATATAATTATGCCAAGTTGCGATGAAATCCGTGGAGTGCTTGTATTAAGAACAAACAAAAAGATCGATTTTTGTCAAACTTTGAGGGGCTGTTTCATCCCCTACATATCAAACTCAGCACATATAAAGAAATACGTATCCCTTAGATTTTCGAGTACTACAACGTATATGAACCTTATCAAAATCGGAGTGGGGCACACTTGGGAATGTTCCCTTGTTAGTGTCGGAGAAAACACTATCTATAGAGTCTCTGCGGTGAACTGCAGATCATCAAATTTCTTAAAGAAAGAATTACTCAACATAATGTGGATGAACAGGAATAGTAATATCCCTTCGTCTTCATTTCCGAATTGTCATAAAAGTGCCTATTGGCAATTATAAAAAAATATCGTAGGGATATGAAGGTGTAATGAAAACATAGGTGCGTGCGCATAGTAGTAGTGAAAATAGCAAAGTTCTACTTTACACAGCACGTACAACAAAGAGCGTGGAAGAGTGCAATAGCGGACAGAGGCTTTGATTCGATCTTTATTAAGGCGAGCCGTGACTACGAGTCGGCCTGATGATAAAACGATCGTATACGAATTTGCAATCAAAGCATTGTTCTTCATAATTGAAGACGGGCGAAACGCGAAGCACTTTGAAGGGCTCGCACGGGGCTGGTCGACGCACTATTAAGACTATTAAGCGTCATTGTATTTAAAAAGGTATAAGAGCTCCGTACATAAAAAGTGGGGCTGTGAACTGTATATCATCTAACCACTTCTTTCGCATCATCCTCTGTCCTCTTTTTTACTCAGCTGCAAGAATGCGTTTCTCTTTCGTACCGGTCCGACTGTATGAGGGCTTGGCATCTATCTCCGACTCGTTAGCATTCATAACAGAGTCTGAAAACCAGGAAGAAGTGTGTGTGTTCGTTTTGGTGGGAAATAGCGTGAATCCCTGGTGGCCAGTACTGGAGTTATTGTCCTATATCTACCGACCCAACGGTAAACTCGGTACTCGGGAAGCTGATAGTACTAGTTTTAAATTCCACTGCGAAATGTATTGGTGTTACGTAGACTCTCGTCTTATTTGCTGCCTTGCATTCACTGGGCATGCTCTCGACGGTAGTGGAAGTCTGTACCAGGACCGAAAAAGTTCAACACTGTCGAGCATTTTCTGTCCAAATTCGACGGGTGACAATAGCAGCTAGACGGAAATAGTTGAAAAGGCAATAAGATAGATTCTTTCTTACCTGACCTTACGTCGGTAGGGATTTTGCACTGTTGTGCTAGGGACGCTGGATATAAATTCGCCGTCCAGGATGGAGCCCGGGTTGGACTGCGAGACAGTCCAAGCGAGAATCCATAATGGACACCAGGATGGATTCTGCTATTGGACAGCCGAGATTCACAGACCGTCCAGGATAGAGTCCGGGATGGAGTCCGCCGACTTCTGAATCGGATTAAAAGCGGAAGTGATCTGAGAGTCTATCCGGTATTCCCGTCTTGGACTGCCAAGATTCCATCCGACTACTTTCTTCTGTGCGAGATTGATTTCGAGTTAGAAAAATGACTGAGCTTACTCAGTGTTGAAATATAACGCAACGTAAAAGTTACAGTCTTTTGGTGAGTCAACATCTACACAAAGGATATGTGATATATGTGGTAAATTTGGTAAGAAAGAAATTCCAATCGTTAAACCTGGATTAATAGAAAATCTATCGACTCCGCTGACACGTTATTTCCTGTTCCTTGCGTGTACTGGCCGTCTGGCCCCAGAATACATTGGATGACTGCTTCAGGGAAAGCCTCCCATTGATGGGATAGATACTTAAATTAAGCTACGGTCTATCGCGGAGTATAGGGTCGTTTCTCGGCTGGATTATACGTGCGAGCAATTTTCACGCAAGGATACACATCCTTGCAATGTGTGAGCTTGCTATGCTGCTGTTGTCTCGAGGACTTAAGGGTTCTCGAGCTTGTGTTTCGAGAAAGAAGATTATGACAGGGTAGAAAGAAATTAAATTTTCATGGTCAGATGCAAAAAAAAAAAAAAACGGGCGATACAAGCACGCTGAGATCCCAGAAATATCCATGGAAACTGCGATAAACAGATCCAAAAAAATTTCAAGTACTCGTAGTTCCGAAACCGTGAAGTTTCTTTGGCGTATCGATGTCTGGAGCGTCGACAATGATGCTGTGTGAAGCGAAAATAAAATAAAATAGTATTCTTAAAAAAGGCAGTCAAGCAATCGCGTCGTCTCAATGGGCTCTGGCGGACTTTCTAAATTAAAACTAATAAAAGGAGTCACGGGTGTCGACCAGATGAATCGGAGCTGGAAAAACCAAGCGACAAAGGTCTAGTGACCAAATATTTTATGAGCGGCTGACCGCCAGGGGTTTTTCCGCAAGTACTCGCACCCTTCCGCCTCACATTTACCTGCGAGAGACACCAACCCTTGAATTAACCAATGAGACTACGCGACACAAATTCTTGAAGTCTTCTCCCTCCCTATCGAAGAGAGGGAGGAAATATTCAAGCATTCAAATTATTTTTAATTTAAGTCAGTCATCAGCTAAAAGTTGCCGAGTCAACTTCGAGATAAGAGCGTCACTCGTCTCGGCCCATATTATACCACACTTGTAATTTGTTTTGAAGTTAAAATATATGGGTGTTATCTGTTTTCCACTAAGTCTTAGAGTTAACATTTATTTACGCGAAATCGGTTGTAGTTGATTAATTTGGACTGCAACATCTACCATTTGATTCCGTTACATCATAGCACAGGAGAATTTATAACTCTCCTGGTAATTCAAAACGAATCGCGAGATCGCTCGGTACGTTTTAACGTAATTTTAGTATCTAATGTGCATTACTCTTTTCGTTCCCTTAAACTATTTGTTGGAATCAAACTTATTCATTGGCCTACTACCAATTCACTACAATTACTAATTCTTGAACTTATTTAATTTTCACATGATGAGCTAAGAAAAATGCAAAATGCGTCTCAAAATAGTCATTTTAAGAAGACTTTTTTTGAACTACCAATTTCATGATTCAATAAGCCTCCGATCACCGTGAGATCAAGAAGTGACCCACGTACACTGAGAGAAAAAAAATTGTTGGGCACATCGAAATAGAGATTGATTCAACCTCTCCGAGAGGTTATATACGGCGATTGGAACGAGGAGGTTGAGTCAAACTCACCAAACGGTTGTCGGACTTTCTTCGATTCAAATGTTTCATGTGGTTGAGACAACCACAGCGCATTTATTGTAACTCTAACATTGTTTTCTCTCAGACCATGCGCATTGTTGCATCAATCTCTAATCGATTGATTGGAACTATTGACACGGTTGGTTCAACTACACTCACATTAAAATTAAATTGATTATATGTTTAAGGGGAGGGAGTCACGTCAAAAAAATTGAATTTGAAAATTCAATATCATCCAAATTCTCTTGCATATAAAAATGGTCAGTGAACTATGTTGTTGGTACTCGATGAAAGGATTTTTTACTGTTGGCTGACTTGCATATGACTTTCAGTATTAACTTAAGCAAAGATCTTAGGTTTTCCACTCTGCGCGTGATTCAGACCAAACTGCTAGGCAGATTGGGCTAGTTGACGTCTCATTTTCTTCTTTACAAAAAGATACACCGGCTAAGCGGAGCAAAATATTTTTTTTTCATCCTGAAAGCAAAGTTAATCAATGATTTAGAAAATAGCATAAAATTTATTTATTATAAATTATGCCACTTAAAAACTATTACCTTTTATTAACATTTGCTCCGCTTAGCCGGTGTATCTTTTTATGAAGAAGAAAATGAGATGTCAACCAGTCCAATCTGCCTAGCAGTTTGGTCTGAATCACGCGCAGAATAGGTTGAAAACCAAGTTTCGGCAAATGGCATCTAAAGTTTATGAACCAAAAAAAATTTTTTGCGCTGCTTTTACATTTGGGGAATCTTAGTACCTTTGATGAACAAAATAAAAATATTATTTGCAAGTCAGATTTCACAATATTAGTAATCATTTTACAAATAAATATAATTTTTTAATAACAAAAAAATAAGTAAATGAATGCATAATATTTTTAAAAACCTGTGAATAACACTGGGATGATCTCTTTTATTGACAACATCACTGACAATTTATCCAGTGTTGAAACATTCAGAAATGTACTGCAAACACATTAAATCACCACTTCAAAAGAAATAATACATATTTGAACATTTCTGATGATTGTTGATTCTGTTTTAAACACTGTTAATTTAAAAAAAACAGCGAACGGCCAATGGAATTAAGCTAATAACATAGTATGAACAAAAAATAGAAACGTCAATTAGAGGTTATACTGCTCGAGTGTAGCAGAAGTCAATTTCCCGTCAGTAACACGCTGCGCATGCAATAAGCATCAAACTATCATAGCGCATGCCCCGTTATTCGCGCGAATTCAAATATGATGTAAATGTTACTTGTTGCATTGGAGACATCACACTGTCATCGGATCGTTTATATCGCGTTTCACTAATTGTTTTTAAAAATGGTAAACAGATAAAAATTTATTTACAAATACGTAATTAATTTTTTTATCTATAGAAAAAAATCATTAAAAAACAGGCATATTGCAGAAATCGGCAATTTTTCGGCTTTATGTCTAAGATTTTAAAGGTTCGGAGATCATACTTAACTAAACAAAGCTGCAGGAAGTGAAAAATAAGATAATTATTAAATTTAAAAAAAATCAACACCCTTAATTATTTTGTGTCAACAAAAAATCGGCCTTAATGTCCGCATATAAAAACAATAAATAAATAAAATAGTTTCAAATTTAAATATAATATTATGATAATTTTTTAAGATTTTTGAGAAAATAAAATATAAATGGTACCGTAGAACTTGGCCATTTTTGCGAATTTCGGCTTATAACTTTACTAACACATAGATTACATGGAAATGAACATTTTTACAGAAAAAAAAAAATTCGATTTTTTTACATTTTTGACCTGACCCCCCCCCCCCCCTTAAGTGAATCTAAAATAATAGAGAAGATTAATTTTTAAATATTAATTTGTGCTTATTCAATTGAGTAATTCTGCATTTTTATTAGATATTACGTCTTCCTCTTCATGATGGTATATATTAATCGCTGAAAAAACATATTTATTTTTTTTTACATTGATTGGAATCGAACCTGGAACCCTCCGGATGGTATTGTGCGCTGCGATTTAGCTCACTCAGCCATTCAGATCATATGATTATCCAATTTTTTTTGTCAATTTAAATATCAGTAACATGATGAAGTTGCTTGTTTCGTTGTTTTTTGGGTGGATGACCCCCTGACTAACGTGAGGGACAGTACTAGGATCGGTCACTACTTGGCTGCCTCTGACTGTCAGTAGTTGGATAGTTGACCACCGAGATAACTGTAAAAATCAGTACTCGTATCTTCAGAAACGGCTTACATACAAACGGACGTGAGGTTGAGTCAACCTTATATTTCGTAGAAGCCAGTTACACCGAGATTCTTTCAAAAGCATAAAGCAGTTCTTGTAACCATTCCAATACAGTTGCTTCATAGAAATCATTTTCTTGATTGGAATGACACGCGGGATTGTCTCAACCACGGGTGACACGCGTATTAAATACCGAAAAATTATTGCCTTAACCCCTCACGGGGTTAAGTCGACTGCACTGTCCTTCGCTCAACAGTATCAATGTTCAGCTAAAACATTATTATATTGACATTCAATTACATGGAGTAGTTCTCTCAAAAAAATGCATTGTATTGCTTCAACGAATGGGTACTTGTGTCAACCTCTATTTCTTTGAGCCAAAATAATATTTGCCAACCACCGCGTAAGGTTGTTAGGATTTCAAGTTTTCTCTCAGTGTAATATATTAAACCAATTATATCAATCCAGAGCAACTTTACGGTTTCGAGTCGCAGTTGGCAGATAAGCTGGTCAACTATGGCGGTTTAAGGTAGATTTGTAAACAAATATTTTTCAATGATTTGACGAAAACAACTATTATTCCCATGTAGGTTTTGCCGATAAAACTGAGACGGCCAATACTCGGGTCAACGTTGGCGTGACGATTATTGACTTCGCAATCTTAGGCCAATGCTCGGCCGAATATCAACATGCCAATCGATCATTTGCGGATTTAAGGCCAATGCTCGGCCGAGAAACGACTCGCCGATTGTTGGTTTCTCGGGATAAGACCAATGCTCGGCCGATTGTTGACTCGCAAATTGTTGGTTTGTCGATATGAGACCAATGCTCGGCCAAGTATTGACTTTCCAATATTTGGTTTGTCGATTTGAGACCGATGCTCGGCCGAGTATTGAATCGCCTATTGTTGGTTTATCGATATGAGACCAATTCCCGGCCAAGAATCGACTCGCCGATTGTTGGTTTGTCGATACACATAAAGAAAGGATTAGTTGCCATAACCAAAAAATGAGTTAACACAACCAATCAATTATTCTATTTCCCTTGCAACTCAAATGGTAGTGCCAACGATTCGAACGGTAATACCGACGATTCGAATTGTAGCGCCAACTATTCGAGTGGTAATCCCAACGATTGGATTGGTTAACCTCACTAATATCGCAAGAACTAATCGTGAATAGTTGAGGTTACTATTCGATATGGTTGAGGCAACTAATTTTTCAGACATTGTATTCAGCAAATTGGAAACGTAGTTGTCACAACCAAACATTTCTTTCCGTGTATGAGACCAATGCTCGGCTAAGTATTGACTCGCCAATCGTTGGTTAGCCGATTAGGGGCTAATGCCCCAATAACAAGGAGGAGAGGCTCGGTACCCGGATTTTATTTATTTTATATTCATTTAATTTGTCAAACACAGCAGCAGCGCACAATGCGTTAAGGGTTCGTATTTATCAACTTCATATGTAAATCGATAAAATATGCGCCGCCTAAGAGATACCAATTATTTATTACTATCGTCGACAACAATGGGCGCGCTGTCGGAGAGTGGCTCCGGTAATCTCTGATGTTAAGCAGCCCGATCAGCGGTCAGTACTTAACTGTTGAACGGGAGGCAGTTTTTCTGATGTACTCTCATACAGCAGAAACATAAAAGTTTGAATTAGGCGTACGTACGAATAAAAAAAATGTATTATTATATTTTTTATTAGTAAATTGTCATATGTGATGCTCGGCGTTTTCTCGTACGCGATGCTCGGCCGTTTCTCATACGCGTCACTCGGCCGTTTCTCGTACTTCAATGTAGGACAACTATTGGCTGCCAATATCGAGCCACACTTATCATCCAAGACTCGGCCAGGTATATATGACAACGTTGGCAATCTTGGCATCGAGCTTGGGCCGACTATCGGCCATGTCCGACCACCCTTAATGGGTTATTATACTGGAAAGCTAGAGATTTCGGATTTCTCAGAAAACGCGATCCCAGATTTTTTGGGGGTTGAACAGTCAAAACTAGTAACCCAAAGTATCAGAAAAAAAAAGTACTTCGTTTGTTTCTAGCATTGTACTATAACAGACGCAAATGCAGCCCACTTTTTTATATGATATGTTGATAATTGATATGCCAATGTTGCACATATAGAGAATTTGCAATCATCAAAAAGTGCGATTTTTTTTATTTTGGAATTACGTTCTTGAGACCGCGATCGTTATGCGCTGTCTGGAGCATTCCGCCACGAATGGAGCTCGCAATAAACATCACTTCGGGAAAGTTATGGAGTCGCTTCATTTACATCTGTGCTGCAGTTGCCCACATACGTATAAAGCACGTAGAAATATATCGTGTACATACGTACCTCAACATATAACTACGTCCGCGGTATATCTCTTTCCTTCACAACGCGGTATCGGATTCGCGGTCCCTTTTCTTTTTTATTTACGTAACGTTCGGTCCAGTGCGGGCGGATGATAAACGGGCAAACGATCGCGAGTGGGTTAACGACTCGGCCTCCGGGTTCGGCTGCGCGAAGATTCGGCAATAAAAATTCACCGAGAGCGGGAAAGCGATTGTCAGAAAAAAGGTCGAACAAAAAAAAAAAAATACGGAGATAGTAGTGAGCCCTCCAGTGCCGAACATTGGACCCCGCGGGGAATCGGTTGTTATAGTTCGCACGAGTTTAACGCTGTTGAAATCGACGGAGTAGTATAGGTTGAGGGTAGACAAGAGGCTGCATCCGATATAATATAACGTGGGATAACGATAGTTCCCTCGTTTTCCGCTTCGTAAACGTCAATTTCCGATGGACATGAAAAATAATGAAAGGATACTCAAATGTGGATGCCGTTATTGCGTATTCTCGTTGGCAAGGGATACTAGTTCAGCGTGCTAGCGTGCTTTGTGTGCGTTTACCCATATATATATATATATATATATATATATATATATATATATATATGAATGTATAGTATGTACATGTAGTAATAATCCTGGGGTATTATCGGATATGAAACGTAGCGAAAAACGTTGAGATGATCGACGATAATATGAAATTCCAGTCCAGAAGCAAAAAAAGGGTTGGCAATAACGGAGGACGATGTCCAGGATTAGTGCGATAATTGTGCACAGTCGAAAATGGGCCAGGGGTCTAGTTTTTATGATGATTAACTCGAACGAGTAATATAAAAATATCCGTGCACGGAAATGTTTTTCGAATTCCACAATTTTTAATATTAATTATACATTTCGTTCTAGCCGTGCCTTATCATTGAACAATACTTCGAATTTATATTCATGTTTAGAAAATATTTTTTAATTTACGAAATTCCCATTTCCATTACTAGGGCACTTCGTGATTGATAGTAGCCCCATTGTCTACCGGAATCACAATAGGTTATAGACTCATCATGATTTTTATTAGTAATTTGAACAATTTTTAAAAGTATACTAAGTTGAAAATTTCGTGAAACGTTTTCATATTCTTTCACGTAATTCATCGTACAAGCATTGCGAAAAGATTTATTGAAAAACGTTTATTTTCATAAAAGGGGCAAAGAATCGTCATCCAGAGTATTTATTCTACATTATTTTCGAGAAGCTTTTGAGTTTTTCAAGCTTATGGATGAAAGAAAATTAATTGTTACCATAGCCTCGAGCTAGCATTTACCATCGTCAACGATTCTGTGCGCTTACCGAGATAACCGGAGCTATGGCACGTCGACATCGTCGACGATGTAGCCACGGGTGGAGGACGAGTTCTGGTTGTCGCTTTACTGACAATCCGCATGCCCAACTGTACTTTGGATTTTAAAAAAAACGAGTGCGAAAAAAAAGAAATGATATCAGAAAAAAGCGGCAGTGGCAATGGCACTGAGAAGCGAAATAAAAAATAAAATAAAAAATAAAAAATATGAAAAACCTAAAAACGAGGAAGAAAAGTTGGACGTGGGACACGGCAAAAAATGAAAGCTTGAGAAAGCGCGCGCGCGTCGAGTCCGTAGAGCGGGAAAACTGGGTCGAGTTCGGCTAGGGTAGTATGCGAGTGAGAAAGCCGGAACGAGAAAGGGACTGAGAAGGAAATTCGAGGACAATAACAACGTCGGAGCACCGCTGTAGCTCTACGTGGTGTAGTAGCGACCGTTTGGAATGACCGTGGCGCACTTCCTACTCCACTGCCTTCTTCTTCTTCTTCTTCTTCTTCTTCTTCTTCTTCTTCTTTTTCTTCTTCTTCTTCTTCTTCTTCTTCTTCTTCTTCCTCTTTTTCTTCTTCTTCTTCCCCACCTCGTTCTAGTGCTGCACGAACTTGCATTGCATGGACGATTTATTCGCGTTGCCTCCGCTGGGCGAGCGTCCGGATTTACGCCGCTTACGATAATAGTGTCATTCTGAGCTTCCGAGCTCTCGAATCTGAAACTCTTGATGCGTTACACGTTGCATGCCAGATAAAGAGTCCCGATATACGAAAGCCCTGGAAGCTCGGGTAATCATTCACCGCGTCATCAACATTTATCGGGTTAAAGTGTAATTATGCAGAATAGAATTGCCATGCACCGGTGTTCCAGATATAAAGCAGCAGAAGCCAAAGTATCGACAGAAAATAAACGCTTCCGCAACGGAAAAAAAGGGAAAACTACCTGAAAACTGGTAAATGTCACGATTCCATATAATTACCGTCATATACCTGAAACTGTACTATTTCTCTATTTTTAGACAATAGAAAATTCTAAACACATCGAGCAAATAATTTCACAGTGTAATGCAATTTATTTAAAAGATAAAAAAAACAATGGAGATTTTACAAAAAAAAATAATCATAATGTTTTTTATATGTACTTCGTCTGTGTTACAACGAATTTCAAAAAATATATGTGGTGATCAGTGAGTTCGTTGTAACTTATAACAATACAATAATCTTTGTACGCTGTCTTGAGATAAATGTCGTCACGTCTGTAAATCGTTGGTTTTCATTTTCACGTTCTAAGCCTCTCAGACTCTGATTACCATACTCGCAAGGGACAGAACAAAAAAGTGGACATTCCTCTTAAAAGTATAACGAAATTTTAACGTCGACCTTTTTGACCTTATACTCTTACTCTCTTCATAGCAGTGTCGACTGGGCGAAGAGGATGCGTTATAACGGAAAACGAGATTTTCAAGATGCAATTAGTCGAGATTAAAAGCGCTGTTTTCTGGAATTTATAATTAGGTGCGACATAACGGACGAAAAAGGGTTATCCGGATAAGCGAGCATACCACGCGCATGGTTGTTTACTTTGCTCCAAGGTCTAACTGTTTTTAAAACTATTCGGTTGCGAACTACAATCTTATTAGAAGATTAACCAGGCCCATGGGCATGTGAATTATTCGAACAAACAGCGTTATGTTTATTCTTAGTAGAACCGTGATGCTGCCGTAGCGCCTTTAGGTGGCTCATGCACCACCATCAAATCTAATTTTTACGGTTAAAATAGGAGAATGCAAAAATCACTATTTCGAAAAAATATCTCTAAGATTTGAAATAGTTTGAACACTTAGTTTCGGAAATACATCGCCGTAAAAATTATTCATTTAACATGGCAGGTATAGGGAGGGCATTTCTTGCAGCGTTCCATCTATAAAAAATTATAAGTTTCAAATTCGATAAATGAACACAAAACTGTATCTTGAAGGCAATTAATATTTTTAAAGATATTGTCGAAAAATTTGGCTGTTTCACTGTACAGTATTGCAATAACAGATCCAAACAAAACGGATGCATATCTTGCCAAAAATTGACAGCAGTTGAATGTCAAGCAAGCAGCTAAATTCTGATGATAATTTCATCATTTACAAATAACAATGGATGAATTTGGAAAAGAGCGCTTGCTAACCGATCAATTTGAGGTATTTGTAACTTTGATTAACGATAAAATTAACGCTCGCTCATTTGTTCGTAACAAAATTAAAAAAGTCTCATATGTAGTACAAGAACCGCCATAAGACTGGTGCGCTCTCCGTCTTACCAACTAAACCGCTGGGTCAGAAAAATATCATTTATCTGTAGCCAGCTTCGACTTGGTTAAAGTAGCAAAAAAAAAACAGTTGGACCCAACTAAATGTCTTAGTGCTCTGAGGGACAGACGATTAATTGATTGGATCAACTATTTTCACTTGGTTGGCGCTGTATCGTTGGTCGAACATAATCCCACTTTGTTGAAAGTTGGCCGACAGGACTATCCGTTTTCTTCACTTCGTCGGATAATCCCGACATTGTTTATTAAACCTCACTAATATTTTTGTACTTCGTAATCTTCGAAGTCTTTTTTTTTTTCTTTTTTTTTTTTTTTTGCAGTTTCGTACAACTTCGTCACTTTATATGCCAGTCTTCACGCAATTTCACGATCTTCTACGTTAGAACAATGGCGGTTAATATGCAAATAGAAAACCGCCACCGTTGGTTGGCCCCAACCATCTGACTTAGTTGGAAAACTCCGATCAACCTCATGGTTGTGACAAGAAATTTTCACTCAACTAACAAATAATTAGTTGGCCCAACGATGCCGTTTTTCGTGTATTCCATGGATTATATAATTTCAACGGAATACTGCAGTACACTCAGATACAATATATGGCGTACAGAAGTAGTATTAAAAAGCTGAAAGCGTTAGGCGTAGAGTGTAGTGAGCACAGTAAGATCGAGTGTTATTCACTGAGATCGTTGAGACGCTCAGAAGCCCCCTCAATTTGCTCTCTGACTAGAAACGACAGATCGTGCTTATTAGTTTCAGACCAAAGCGTTTGTTCCAGTTGCATTGAAATCGTTATTTGTCGATGTATCGTATTGTTCGACCCTGATGCAGGCAGCTTATCGACCGCACAAATGACAACGAGACTCCCCTCTAGTAACGATGCAATTAGGCCAGCATGCACATGTTTCCAGCTGCCCGGAGTGTCATATTGCGAGATGTACCCTCTCCAGTTGAGTTTGCACTCATCACAAGAATCTCTGTGTTCGCGTATGTGCTCTTCGATCACGATGTAAAATCTATTTGCAACGAGACAGTTACTGTAGACACGACAATCTATACTTTGATTCTTTTTTTCATATACATTGATTTATTTTATTTTTTTCGTTTATTCACATTTCTTTCTAACAAAATAAAAACCATCCTCTATTTCCTCTGTCGCTGCGTTCCAATTTACAAAACATCGGTTAGAAAGCCGATGAACAGATGTCGATTGGCGACTATCGACACGCGCACACACACACACACCATGGTCATGACGAAAAGCCGGGTCGATTCGAAAACTCCAGATCGACCATTTCTCGTTTCCGGGGGTGTTGCTTTCCCCTGTAACGATTCGTCAACATCCTTTCCAAATGCACACACATACAAATGTATAAAGCGTGCATAACCGCCCCCGTTCACGTCCCAAAATCGCTCGGCCCCTCAGGCAGTATTAATCATCACCGCTTTTCATGTATACACAGTGGCTGGAGCGCAATACAGATTCTGAAACACGAATATGTATAACACACATACGTATATGGTGCATTTTTTATTTTCATTGACGTTTAATTAAAACTTCGGCCACAGGTTACTTGGGTTCCTGCTGCAAAAGCCCAGGACGAAGGACAGACGCCATCTGTGACGTTCCAGTAATCCTTCGTGTGGGGGTGTTGCCTACCCTATATCTAGGTATGCCTTCGTACATATAGTTTCGATCCTTTCCACGCTGCGCAGCTTTTTGCGACAGTGCGCGCAGCTATAGGTCGACACTATACGTGTACATTCGCTATGATACGTTGGTGGGCCGGTAGCTCACGGAGCTGTTCGATCCCGCCGCACTCTTTAAATCGCGGCACTCCCTCGTGGGCACCAGTCGTAAATCCTGAAAAGAACTTTCGGCCCACTTATCGTTTCTCCGCTTTTATGTCATCCGCTGCTGGGGCTTTTGCCTGATCTGCGATGTTTCTTCCAGCTCTTGAAAAACTACTGTGACGACGAAAAATCCTTGGTCCCCATAGGAAGGTTTTTTTCGCGAATATTGGGCTTACTTCAGACAGAAGGGTGGAGAACGTTATTCGTCGATGGTTATTAGACGGGTTTGATTGCGTACCAATAAATAGGGTCCTAACATCGGGAGATGAAATATTAAGCATAGCAGTTTTACAACAATAATGATTGGTTATTCACAAATTGGCGAAACTCAAATAAACTCAAGTGACCACACTGCAATAGTAATACCGTACAATTGAGGATTTTTATTAATTGATGGAAACTATTAAAACTTTCGAAATTTCTTGATTCTGACTGTGTCAGTTATGGGATTGCGCTACGAAACTCACCGACGAATATATTATCCTCCTATTTTTAAACCATAAGTCCATTCAAGTTCATATTCGGGCGCTTTGAGCGGCATGGGATTTAAAGAAATCATGTAATCAGAGACTTTATTAACTTTTAAAGTATTACGAACAACGTTTCAATACAGTTCAGATTTCATTGATAATGTTTGCCAAGCCAGGCCTCCAATCTATTAATAGGCTTATCGACGAATGAATGAATATTGGAATAATAGTGTGTCTATCCCGTGAAGTGAAAACCGACGGTTCAGAAAGACGGATAAATATACCGAAGGCTTGCTAAATAATAAAGCAACGTGTTGTTTCATCCTTGATGGGTATAACGGACACCTCGGGGCTATATATTTCCAACTCTAAGCGCGGAGCTTCGTCTTCTCACTCGAGGGTTTCACTTGCCTATCAGCAGCGTGTCCGACGAAACTAAAGAAAATGGTGCACGCGTTTTCCTTTCTCATCTCATATTTCCTACTACTATCAATTTCTCCACTGGTAGCTCTCCTCTGCTTTGTACATATTCTCTGTCATTCTTTGCACATATACCGCTACCCAGTACTACTGAGATCTCTCATCGCGCATATACACTCATCCGACATTCTCGTTTTCTCAGCCAAACAGAAAATAACCGACAGCTGTTTACCTTCGTTTCCCGTTAGCGTTCTACCATAGCACTTCCAACTCATATATTATAATTATTATTAGAACATTACATGTCGATGATTACTGTCAGGTACGGTTATTTATTCGTACCGTATAATAGTATTGAAAATCTGTGTTGTAGACAGACTGCAAATAAGACTGTATTACATAAAAAATATAGTTATCGACCCTTCTTATGGTCGTGATTTTTTACACGCTGAAAGTGATTTTGCTTAAGAACGGTAAGTGGGAATAGCACACTTTTATAAAATCATGAGTCTCTGTAATAAAGCCGTATATCTGAAATAATTATAAGAGAACTTTTTGTTCAATCCTGGTAGCATGGTATAAAGGAGGAAATAAAAGGGTATAGACTCACGAAAAACTTTTCTCCTAACTCTAAGCGTAGTAAAGTTTCCTAGAGAAACAAGTACTACCACATATAGTCTTCGAAGAACGAGACAGCGATGTCCGAGTATAATGTCTGTCAAGCGTAGGCGTATATATAATAATAAATATTATGGACTGTCATGTACTGATTATCTGAGTACATGACAGTGAAGTGAATTAATGGACTCAACAAAATAACGTAAAATACAATTCAACTGAATACACCTGAACAACCGAATTCTCTTGGATATTATAATGTTTACAATATTTATATTTAATTTCTCCATTCAATGTTTAGGTCTAATGTGCACCAGACTGCCTCTCGAGATACCATTAACTATTGGATGCTACTCTGTCATGGTAAACAAACTCAAATAGATGGTTGTACTTTGGGTCGATTGATATTCCTCATTCCAGAACCTATACTCATTTCGAAGTGTCGAAATCGTACTGAAATATTACATCTACGAATCATTTGCTCTCACTACGGTCTATATTAAAGAAGTCCAGCCGAACGAATTGTCGAGGGTTTTCACCCAGGATAGGTTTATTACAGGGTTTCGCCGCTACAGATCTGCTGACTGTGTCAGAATTGATCGGAAGAAAGGAACCCCAGCCAGCGCTGCTCTCTTCCGAACTCATCATCTTTGCTTGGTTCTTCGCCGCCCAATAGATTCGAGTCTTTTCTTCGCCACTTAGCAGGCGTAACTCGTACCGATCTCACCCCAGCTTCTTCTTTTTCATCTTCAGCCACCACCTCTCAACCACCTCATCACCCGCAAGAGTCTTCTCTCTTCGAACATAGCGGGACGTTTTTTTCCGCCTGACTCAGATTCACCCTCGGTTACCTTGCCCACGCTTGTAAAGTATCCTTCGTTGTCGTGGCTGTACCGTTGCCTTTTTTATGCGAACGTTATTCGCTGCAGATCCAAGCACCATTCCATTCTCCATCTCTGGCTTCTAAAACCACCACCCCTGTTTGAAACTGCTTCTCCATCCTCGTGACTGAGTCCGCGACACCCACCCTCCGTCCGTTCGCCTCATAGAAAAGGGTAATCCAACTCGATCCACTTTTCGTCCCTCGGGGCGTAAGGATTTCGAGAACGCTTTTCCACTCGGCACAAACTCACCACAGAGCACAGAGGGGTTCGTCTTCTTCAAATCGCGTGGGTATATGAATAAATATTAGAATTTTGCGGGATAAGCCCCGTTTTATGTCAAGATACTTGTTTCCCGCGTCTCGTCGATCGATCGACTTGTGTCAAGACAGAACGCGCTGGTAGCTGTACATATTCACCCGTCTGCTCGTCTACGCTCGGGTATATCGGCTATTGTTTACTTCGTCGTCCTCACCTCGCTTTCTAACTCACCAATGCTGACGGGCTTGGATCCCTGTCGCCTTCCCAGTACCTGCACACATATTTACGTACAGACGTACAACGTTCAATGTACAGTAGCCTCCCACTAAGTGCTCGCTCGCTAAGTGCTCGCCGAGGCGACTTCTCCTCGATCGGGAGGCGTGAATGTTCCCCCACCAAGACTACGCTTCTCTACCGAGCCCGGCCGATTTCTCCCGAATGCGGCCCGAACTCGCAGAATCTCTATGGAGAGGTGGTAACTCGCTAAGTGCTCGTTTTTACCCCTACAGCCCCGTAGGCGAGCACTTAGCGGGAAGCTACTGTAATACATATACGTCTATAGATTTTTTTTTCAATTTCCTCCTACCCCATTGCGGAAGCATGTGAGGGTGAAATTCTCTGATTCCTTTGCCAGAGGCGTTCTCTTTGTCAAATTCAAAAGTGACTTCTTCCGATTACCGGGATATTCCCAGAAGTTGACATTTTATTTTATTGTTTCGACCGCAATATTATGTAGTGCGTAGTTATCCATAACCTACAACATATTAAAATTCCGGTAATTATTATGGTAGGGATTATAATAGCGAAAAAAGAGGTTTACCACAATTAGGGTATTAATATTTTAAGGTAGTCTGTTCACATTAGCTAGTCAAATCAGTGCTAAATTTTTAATCGCGTTCCTACACATTTTGATAGTTTTGCCGACTGTTCTGCAAAGTGGCTTGCTCATCAGCATTAGTTGTTAATATATAAATCCATCCACAGACACGGTTTTTAATTAAAATACCCTGATACATACAAATGTCGGATGAGATTGTTGTCATCCAGTTTTATATTAGAAAAAACCATAATTTTTGTCAGACTTTGACGAACGATAGCTCATTTTGTTTATTAAAGGATGCTTCATTGATTGACCGACGACATTTTCTTATAGTATTCTTTGTAAGAAAATTACAACCGTTTTTTTATCTACTCTAACCTATCATCAGATTTACACATGCTTGTAACTTGTGAATAACTAATACTAATACAGAATTTGTCCGGTCAATTAATGAAGCATTTTTTAAGAAACAACATAAGCTATTGCTCGTTATAACTAGATTAATATTGTGGTTTTTTCTAATATAAAACTAGATGACAACAACCTCATCCGAAATTTGTATGTATCAGGGTATTTTTATTTCAAGCCGTGTCTGTGGATGGATTTATATATTAAGAACTAATGCTGATGAGCAAGCCACTCTGCAGAACAGTCGGCAAAACTACCAAAATGTGTAGAAACACGATTAAAAATTTAGCACTGATTTGACTAGCTAATGTGAACAGACTACCTTAAAGAGTTGAAGTAAAAAAAAGGTCGCGAATATCCTATGTCAATGCTAATTGAATATAAACCATTTGAGAAAATTTGTATAAAATAGTTACAGTGTAAGAAGACGAATGGATATTCCTATGTCCGGCCTCAACAGTATGTTCATACAGTTGTTAGTAAATCAATTCTTATGAACGGTAAATCTAAATTCTTGGGATCGTTCAACAAGAATATCATCGTAAGCAGAACGTATCGCGAAGCTCAACTAATGTCACTTCCTCAAAGCGTAACCTAAGTTATAACTTGGGCATGTCAGGTAGACTTGGAAGCACAAGCAGGGTCTCCGACTCGGACAAGGTGAGTGAGACATGCTACCGTTGAACTGCTACTCTGCAACCTCCTTGCAACCCCCTTGCAACCTCTCGAGGGTCTTGCCATTATGCGACGAGGTACAGTGAGAAGGGCTGCGAGAGCGCCCGTCGGACCACCCGCCATACAGGGTCTCCAGTGCGGCTAGTGGCTTTAACAAGGAGGAGCCAGATGTGAGCAACGAATTAAGAGACCCTGTAGCGTCTTGAGACAAGTACGTTACACCCTACCTTATTAATCTACCTTATCGACCGGCATATAAAACTCAACAATATTTATTCGAGGCAGATCGTTTTCGCCTCTATCTGACAACATATTTTTCCAAATATCATTATTCACAGCGTTGTATAGGTGAATTCCAATACACTTAGATATAAATTATCGTACTGGGTAGAACCAAATAAAAAAATAGTGCATTATGCTACGAGGGAGAAAAGTGCGTGATTCTTCAAAAATTCCTAAAAATCCGCTCCCGAGTGGCATACTATATATTTTTTTTCGTCTATGGTAGAATTTACCTTATTTTATGCCTGCAACGGCACAACGGCCCAATTTGTTTAATGATGTTATAGTGTGAATTTTGGACACTTTCCAATGGGTTAAAAATCTGAAAAAAGTCAACATCATTGAATTTGTCAAGAACATTAATTTTGCAAAATAATAATGTCAAAAAGTTGTTAACCTGTTCAGGTAAAAAAAATTATTCAACGAAAAATCAACTTTTCTTTCTCTTTTCAAATGAAGTCTGATTTTTCTTTAGCAATTTTTTATTTTAATAATATGCTTATAACTTTTTGGATATAACATTATTATTATGCAAAAGCAAAGGGGCTATTATTTAGAATTAGGGTTTTTACTGAAAACCGGAAATAGTGACGCTGGAAAGCAGGGGGTTTGCAAGAGGCGCAGACCCCGGTGGAGCCCGCGTAGAAAAAAAGAATCTTGTGAAGAATCTTTTAAAGAATCTTCAAAAAGGTCTTGAAAGAATCGTTAAAAGAATCTGTAAAGGAATCTTGAAAAGAATCACGTATAGGATCCGGAGCAAGACTCTTTTCAAGATTCTTTTCAAATTTTTTTCCAGATCAAAACTCCGAATTTTTGTAATTTTTTTAGTTTAATTCAGTTGATTAGTCATATTTGATTGATCAGATCCGAAAAATAGCGTGATTTGATCAGATTAAAGCGATAAAATGATATATGAGTGTCACTTCCTTTTTCAGAACTTTGTTTTTTTTTCGGAAAGTACGGCGCGATGCGCGTTACCACTTTGCACCGTTTCACAGTATCTAGTTTCATTAAGAATTCATCTTTCACATTCAGTTATTGCTCCCTCATAAAAGAAACTTTATTTGCGAGAAGACATACGTTCCAAGATTTTCAAGTCAGGACACTCAAAATAGTCCAGAACGTCGAGAACAGTGGTTTAGAAAAAATAAATAAGTGCATTCCGCAAACCTAAACCTTAAAATACATGAACCTGGTCTTCAAAAGTGTCCAGGTTTATTGCTTCGAAGCTCTCAGTGTCCAGATTGACCTCTCCATAGTTTTCGGTGTCCAGGTCGACCTCTCCGTAGTTTCCGGTGTCCAGATCAACTTCTCCATAGTTGTTGGTGTCCAGGTCGAACTCTCCATAGTTTTCGGTATCCAGGTCGATATCTCCATGGCTTTCGGCGTCAGGATCGACATCCCGATGGCTTTCGATGTCCAGGTAGACATTTCTATGGCTTTCGGTATCCAGGTCGATATCTCCACGACTTTGAACATCAGGGTCGACATGTCCATGGCTTTTGGTGCCAAGTCGATATTCCCATGATTTTCGATGTCCACGTCGATATTTCCATAGTTTTCGGTGTCCAGGTTGATCTCTCCTTAATTTTCAGCGCCCAGGTGGATGTCCAGCACCTGGACACCGAGAAATATGGCGAGGTTCACGTGGACACCGAAAACTATAGAGAGGTCGACCTGGACACCGAAAACTATAGAGGGGTCGACGTAGGTACCGAAAACTATGGAGATGTCGATCTGGATGCCGAAAACTATGGGGAGGTCGACCTGGACACCGAAAAGTATAAAGGGGTCGACGTAGATACCGAAAACTACGGATATGTCAATCTGGATACCGAAAGCTATGGAGATGTCGCCCTGGACACCGAAAATTATGGAGAGGTCAGCCTCGACACTGGAAAAAATAGAGAGGTTGACGTGGACACCGAAAATTATGGAGAGGTCGACCTCAACACCAAAAACTATGGAGACGTTGATCTGGATACCGAAAACTATGGTGAGGTCAATCTGGACACTGAGAGCCTCGAAGCAATCAACCTGGACACTTTTGAAGACCAGGTTCATGTCTTTTAAGGTTTTTGTTTGCGGAATTTAATTATTTATTTTTTCTAAACCACTTTTCTCGACGTTCTGGACTATTTTGAGTGTCCTGACTTGAAAATCTTGGAACCTATGTTTTCTCGCAAATAAAGTTTCTTTTATGCGGGAGCAATAACTGAATGTGAAAGATGAATTCTTAATGAAACTAGATACTGTGAAACGGTGCAAAGTGGTAACGCGCATCGCGCCGTAATTTCCGAAAAAAAAACAAAGTTCTGAAAAAGCAAGTGACACTCATATATCATTTAATTTTACTGCTATCCAAGAAAGATGATGTGGTTGAATAGATAAGAACGCCGAGGACCTGGGTTCAAGTCCCACGATCAACTTTTTTTTTTTTTTTTTTTTTTTTTTTTTTTCTTATTTTATCGCTTTAATCTGATCAAATCACGCTATTTTTCGGATCTGATCAATCAAATATGACTAATCAACTGAATAAAACTAAAAAAATTACAAAAATTCGGAATTTTGATCTGGAAAAAAATTTGAAAAGAATCTTGAAAAGAGTCTTGCTCCGGATCCTATACGTGATTCTTTTCAAGATTCCTTTAAAGATTCTTTTAAAGATTCTTTCAAGACTTTTTTTAAGATTCTTTAAAAGATTATTCACAAGACTCTTTTTTTCTACGCGGGAGGCTTGCATTGGTTTGCCACTACACAAATACGCGTTGTTATTGTCCCGCGCAGAAAAAAGTAGTCCAGGATGGAGTTCCGGATGGAGTCCCGGAGCCTTGGCAGTCCAGGATGGAGTACCAGATGGAGTCTCAGATGGTGTCCGCCGACGCCGACTTTTAATCGGATCCCGGAGTTGGCGGACTCCATCCTGGACGACTCGTGAATTTCGGCTGTCCGATGGCAGCATCCATCCTGGTGTCCATAATGGATTCTCACCTGGACTGTCGTACAGTCCATCCCGGACTCCATCCTGGACGATCCGCGAATCTCGGCTGTCCAATGGGAGAATCCATCCTGGTGTCCATTATGGATTCTCCCTTGGACTGTCTTACAGTCCATCGCGGACTCCATCCTGGACGGTCTGCGAATCTCGGCTGTCCGATGGCAGAATCCATTCTGGTGTCCATTATGGATTCTCGCCTGGTCAGTCTCGCAGTCCATCCCGGACGCCATCCTGAATTCCATCCTGGACTCCATCTTGGACGATCCGAGTGTCCACCAGGAGATTGACACCAGGACCAGACCGTGTCCACCTTGGGCACCTTGGTGTCCAGACGATCCATGTAGGACCACTCTTACTACGTCATCGGAGGGTAGGCCTCTCGTGTGTAGTCGAACTCAAAACAGCTTTCCAGTCTTATATACGCTCAGGCTTCAAGGCATTTGCGAGAAACGCTTCGACCGCTCGCCATCTAGCGGAGCATTGTGTATCGGTGTTTCGCATGATGCCACTAGATGGCAAATGGACGCACCGTTTCTCGCAAGTGACTTGAAGCCTGAGTATATAAAAGACTGGAAAGCTGTCCTGAGTTCGACTACACACGAGGGGTCTACCCTCCGTTGACGTAATAAGAGTGGTCCAAAATGGATTGTCTGGACACCAAAGTGCCCAAGGTGCACGCGGTTTGGTCCTGGTGTCAACCTCGTGGTGGACACCCAGATCGTCCAGGATGGAGTCTAAAACAATCCAGCATGGATTCTTCCGTCGGACAACCGAGATTCGCGGACTGTCCATGACGGAGTCCGGGATGGACAGCGAGACCGTCCAGGCGAGAAACCAAAATGGACACTAGGATGGATACTGCCATCGGACATCCGAAATTCACGGGTCGTCCAGGATGAAGTCCAGGATGGACTGTAAGACAGTCCAGGTGAGAATCCTTAATGGACACCAGGATGGATTCTCCCATTGGACTGCCGAGATTCACGGGTCGTCCAGGATGGAGTCCGCCGACTCCGGGATCCGATTAAAAGCCGGAGTCGGCGGACACCATCTGAGACGCTATCCGGTACTCCGTCCTGGATTGCCACGGTTCCATCCGGAACTCCATCCTGGACTCCGTCCGGGACTCCATCCTGGACTACTTTTTTCTGCGCGGGGTGTGCTTGCATACACATAACAAAAAACCAAAACCATAACAAAAATGTATTACATCAAGAGCGGATTTTGTATAATAATAATGCTTAAAAGTTAGTAACAAATAAATAAGTTTTTCAAGAAGTAATCACATGAAACATTAATTTTTTTTTTTTTTTTTTTTTTTTTTTTTTTTTTTTCAAATAAATTTGTTGATATTTTAGAACCCATATATTTCCTGGCGGGCTAAAAAAAATATTTTCTGTCAGAGAATGGCGGGCGGGAATGTACATCCCTTGTCAAGAATCGACAACTTTCGACCCGCTTTGCAGACATGGAATGTGGTCTTTTTAGCGTAAACGGAAAAAAGTATTTTTCATATTTACCAAACAGGCAGAACGCTGATCTCACGCACTTATGAATGGTACTGTAGCTAGACTCATGTGCCTCGACCACGCTAAGTTTTTGGAGCTTCACTGAATGTCCTTCACTCAGTACAATATAGACAATGCTACCCCGGGGAAGTGACTAACTCGCTCCGACATGAACGCTTGCTAGGAAAACCCCGCTGTTTTCTAGACAATCACATTGTGTTGTACGACAATGACATCGCAGTCTCTCCGCCGTTGCGTTAACATGGATATCTTGACTAGTCTTCGTAACTTTCGCTCATATTTCTCACGATTTTACGCATTTGAACGACTTTTATCCTTTTCAAAAGATACTGTTTAGTATGCCTACAATAAATAAAAGTTGTGGCAGTAACCGACTGCAGCTTATCTGTGCTTATCTACTCCTCAGACTCTTAATCGATGTTTATTCGAATATTTCCCATCCACCGCAATTGTTTATCATGGTAGTGCAGAGAAAGATCTTCGAGTGGCACTGGCCTCCACCATGATGAACGAGTTTGATGCTTTTTTCGATGGTCCATTCAGCCAGAAGTGGACAGGATAACTCCACGACGTTGTTAGATTTTGAATGAAATTCCGTAGTAAAAAGCGGATGGACCACTTTCGGAATAGACCAAGATTCTGTACTCATTTTAAGGCACATGCATTCTTGACTTTGCCGAGGTTTTACTGAGTTCCGGAAGCTCGGGCATAAAACGCCTAGTCACGGGCACCCGTCGCAGTCGTCTATGTGTCAAGAGCCACACGGTCAAATTTAGCTAAAGTTCGATCAAGTAGCAGTGGTGACTTTGTCCGTTCTTCGTTCACCTCTCTGAAGTTTATGCAGGGGCCGCTTATGCTCACCCTTGCCATAGACTTTCAAGTAAGTTTCCACACAAGTAAGCTACAGTGCTACCCGTGTAGTATAGTATACAACAGTAACGATCGCAGGTATCGGAGCGACTCTCCGTTCCGACAACTTTTGACCCTTTCCCCAAAGATATAGTCCTCGTTGTTGAAAGTCGCGTTTGACCAGTTCAGCCGAAACTCGAAACTCGTGGTTTATCGATGGAAGCTTGTTGTGTTAGGTAGAAAAGGAGAGGAAATATATATTTAAAAAAAAAAACCATACGTAGTACGGTGGAAAGTCAGATTATACCGATATAAGGATCCGAATAAAAATACATGTTGTACCTACTACTATGAGTCGCGTTTATCTTTACCTTTTTCACTAAAAATTGCTGCACTGAAAATCGTGGAATGATGGACCGCATTGCACGGGGAAAGAGCCCCGAAGCACCGAATATATTCCCCTTGTACGCGAGGCAGAGTCAAATTTGTTCAACATGGCTCCGGGTCGGATATTCGAATGTCCCGGTTGACCGGCAAATCCATCGAAAGTGGTTCCCCACTCCGCAGTCTCGCACACTTGCATTCCTCTTATTGCATCGATCTCCGGACATCTTTCACCCGGTGACTTTCTATTTCTTCCAGTCCTTTCACGGGTAAGCATATATGTAATATATACACACAATATATAAGTACTGTTACATATATGTAATATACAAAGACTAACATTTTCCATCTCCTGAAGGCTCTCAGCCCGAATCAATTCTTTTCATTCTCATCCACCATCGTCTTTTATAACTATACCTAGCTACTTTTTCCGTCAGCACAAGAGCTGCAAGTCTCTCGACAGGGACGTCGTTTTATGTCTGACCAACGATCCTTCTTCTTCTTCAGTCCGTGATCTGGGTGCGTTCAGTTGCACCTATACCAACCCTATATCAGCCTTCTCTCGTCGCACACTTCTCCCGCCGCTACCATGCCCGTCCGTGTTCGTTTTTTGCTCCATTTTGTAGAAATTCACAGTAAGGCCCGTGTGCCGAACATTGACTCCAAATAGCGAAGATGCGGAGCGCGAAGTCGGGTCTTGCGAGAAAGCTATGGCTCTTCTTGCAATTGCTGTTGGATAAAGTACGCGAAAGTAGGGGTTGATAAAAGCCACTTTTTGTAGTTGCTCGATGCACACGTATACCGAAAGACAAGCGAAGGATAAAGAAAATTGCAAGGTGGCCATGGGAAGGAGTGTGAGGCCAAATCGTTCCCATTCTCCGGCAAGATGTGATGAGGTTGTGTTCGCACGAAACGTTGGGTGCGACCTGCGAAAGCAATGGCAACAAATCGTCGAAAAAGTGACGATGGAGTACGGAAAAACGATGGAGTGCGAAAAGTGAATGAGGCCAGTTTGGACTGTTGGTGTATCAATAAACCCATCTCTGTTCCGCTGATTCGAGTGCGGCGAGTTTCGTTGATCGAGGCAAAACCAATTACTGTTGAAAGAGTAGCAATGATCGAGGGAATTGAATAGGGAGCGAAAACCGGTCGGATAGTACATAGTAATCCTGACATGCGCACTGATTTGCTCATCTACTTGTAGAGAACTTTCTTGTACGTGCCTGGGATAAGCGCTGACAGTTAATGGCAGTTAAAGGAACTGCAGAGAAGTTATAGGAACACTTGCATCTCCACTAGTTCTAGCTGCTTTCGCGTATTATCCACAGCAGACTAACGGTCACTCTAGTCGATATTTAAACCAAACTCACACGCAGTCAGCAACAAGCAGCACTGGTGAGTCAGATTTTCTTGACCCGCATGGAAATACATCAATTCGGAACATACGCAAAAAATATATGTGGCGTATATTTTATATATTCCAGCAAAATCTATAGTATCCGGAATTATCTTGTATGTATGTCGTAATTATATTTCGCACTTATAATAAATATACATCATAAGTATGTTATGTAGAATCTACGTATATCAACTATATACGTCATGAATATGGTCGATATTCCGAGCAGAAATTTGTTCTGGCTGAGGTCCGGGGCTCATTAGGTTTTCCTTAATTAGTAATCGGGCCCGGATAAGGCGGCTCTATCCGATCCTGATATGGCATGTAAAGCCATTTCTGATCTGGCCGTTTCAATTTTTTACTGTGGCGCGTATACAAAACGCATCGTCGAAAAATATTGACGATAGAATCTATGAACCGCAAAATTATGATTCTGGATATAAGTGATGCACTCGACGAGAAAATATATGCTTTCCCTTATACATGAATAATTGTGTGAAACAGATACATAAAAATATAACCATTTGTAAAAGTTAGTATTACAATAATTTTTTAATTTTAATTAAATTTATTAACGGACAACTCCTTACAATTTACAAAAGGGTTTTTTAATGCGGAGCCACAGCTTAAAATTCCAGGTAATAACAAAGTATAAAAATTACAGAAGATACAAAAATATAAAAAACACAAAAATATAAAAGTACAAAATGCTGTTTTAAATATAACTATGAACATATGAACATACGAAAGGCATGCATGAGAAGTGCTACTTCTCGTGCCTGCCGCGCGTGGCGTAAGTGGCGCTTTACGGCCATCGATGCTATTTTACTTCTCGCACGCACTTCTCGCACGCACTTCTCGCACGCACTTCTCACGGCAATTATATTAATGGTTCATCCAACTATCTTCTCTTAAAAAAAACATGGCACATCGAACTCGAAAGACTGAAGCCGCTTTTCGAGTCTTCCGATTGGTCGGCAACGGCTGTTTCAGAGCCAACTTCAGTCTGTCGAGGGTGCCGCTGCAAAGTCGCCGCGTATGGCGCGCATTTTGAACTGTCGCTTTCGGTGTTCTGCCATGGTCGCTGTAGAGTCACGTATCGCCAGTGACTTTAATGGCTGCCTTTTTCGTAGTTGTGATATTGAATAGAACTATCTCCATACAAACAAAAAGTAATCGATGAATAGATCATTATTTTTGCATAGAGGTTTGAAAGGTTCTCTTTTTTTATTTCTAAACAAAAGCGACGCGGATCTTGGTGATGAATAGAGTTGTAAATCCGTAATTCTTTTGGAAATAGAATTTATAATACAATTGACTTTGTGATTATGTTTTTGAAAATAATATGTTGCAGCGATTATAATATCCTCTCTTAAAAACACAGCATATCGAAAGTGATTACTTTCTGGGATGAAATAGGAACGCTATCCATTAGATATATCAGTTCTGAGGAATGTCTAATAAAACTGACTTTTTATAGCATCTGAAATTGATGGTGATTGGTAGAGCGTTTTTAAAGAGAATATGTAATGATTATATCAAAAGTATGTCATGAAAGTAGCGTAATTCTGACTACCTGCTATTTTGGGTAGACATATATATTGATTCTTCAGGATCGTTTTAGCTACAAAAAAGACGCAAAGTCACCAAAGCATAGGACGCGCGGACGTTGTTGCTAGTTTTCGTATATTTGCTATAACCATAAAATACAGACGTTCCTCCTGGAAATTATAGTATATAGTTAGATTATCATCGGGTTAACTATATTTTTTTTTAATTACCAGATTTCTATCTCAGTGAGGCAACACGAACCCGTTATCTCGTATTCAGTGTTGTCTACATTTTATTCCTAGACTCCATAGTGTCTCTGGGTTATCGGAAAATTTCCGATTGTCATAGAGAAATGACGATAAACAAATTCTTATAACGTAAGTTGAAAATTTTGATTGGCGATAATGTTAGACAATAGGCATATTAATATCTGTCAGGAAAAGACTGATGTAGCGGATATATCTACTAGGTGAGATATTGTCAGTGTTTTTCTATGGGAACATGGCGGCACTAGATTATTTGATTTGAGTCTTTTTTTTTGCGTGTATACCTGCAAAAAATGATAATTCCGGCTCCTTGCACTTTTTTGGCTATATTAACTATATTTGCCTATATTACAAAACGAACCCGATTTATTTCATAAGTAATATAAATATATATTCTCCACGTATATCTAAAATATGTATAATATAAAATAGATACTTTCGATATATACGCAGAATATATTTTGCGGGCATATATATAAACGAGCGTATATATTTTATATATACGCAGTATGTATTTACGTAACAGAACGGGGGCATACTGTATACATTTAGTATATATTTTTAATGAAAATATAAGAGGTATTTCATGTGTTTCGTTTTTATAAATAAGTGTATTTTATATAAATGCAAAATACATTCTTGATATACGTACGAGTTAACCTGTTTATATATTTATATATAGAGTTTTAATGATCTATATATAATGTACCATGTACTTTCTTGAACGTATATTTCCGATGTATTTTTGCAGCAAAATGTTGGTTAATCAATATATATTCCATATATATTTCAATTGTACGACATTAATCCAAAATATATGCAACTTATATCCCTCATATATATTGGCAAAATATTTTTCTTAGCATATATTTTAAATACTTACATTCCCATGCGGGGTTTTCTTATTGCGATTGGGAATACGGAGAAAACGGTACCGATCTAGCAAGATTCCATTTACTTCGCTCATCTTTTTGAGTTATTAAGATTTACTTAGACAAAGAGAGGATACCCTTCAAAATTCTTATCATTAGAATTCGTATGTATTTTTGAGTGAACTACATCTTGAGTTTCTCTTGAGCGCTTAGCTTCGAGTTACTTTATTCTATATCTGTCGATCAGCGAGTTTTGGTCCAAAAGGTTTCTGTGAGAAAGGTAATACTTACCGAAAGAAATCTAAACGAAATTTGAAATAGCTTCACTATTGCTGCTGTTGATCGTACAGTTCTGTTTCTCAAGAGCCGAATCGTTGGTAGACGAGGTAAAGCCATTGGTTGCCGCCAGCACAGCAAAAGCTCTGCCGATTGATGCAGTTTCATAGCGAAACTCGCTCGCGTTCATCGATAGCGGTATCAGGCGTGAGCGCGCCTCCCGCCTCTCCGGCTTGCCCGGAATTTCATCCGCTTTTGCGATGTTGTCGGGTAAAGCATTGAACGCGAACGGCGACGCCCGTTCTTGAAATATTTCACGTGTAATATTTCAGAAACGGCACGAGCGAAGGTATCGATGCCATATACAGCCGAACTCGCAGCGAAGGATGTAGCAAGGACAATTCGACCCTTGTGCCAATCTCAAAAATTTCACTCCTCAAGCATGTAAATTCTCAATATTCACGCATAGTATTCAACGGCTTAGATTCCTAAAAAAAAACAGAAATAACCTTTAATACCCCGCGTAGAAAAAAAGAATCTGGCCGAGATTCTTAAGAAGATTCTCGCTGAGATTCTCAGCGAGATTCCCAGCGAGAATCTCGGCGAGAATCACGGTTGCGCGTCGAACCGAGACTCTTTTTAAATCCATCTGAGAATGTCGCTGAGATTCTAGAGAATCTCGGCCAGCTTCTTACCGAGATTCTTTATGGAGATTCGTTTTATTTTCAGCTATCCACTAACGAATCTCGCTAAGAACTCGAGTAGAAATTTCATCAGGCATGCCTGCTATCACACGAGGTCCAGATCAGTTTTAGGTACGGTAACCTTATTTCGGGCCGCCGTAAATTCACCTGCTCAGGTCCATGTAAGGCTGAGATATGGCATTCGTATTTAATAATGCCGTCTTTCCACCGGATCAGGCTGATGTCAGGCTAGATATGGTAACCTTATTTAGGGGTCGTCGTAAGTTCACCTGATCAGGTACATGTAAGCCCCAGATATAGCATTCTACCTTAAAAATTCCGTCTTCCCACCGGATTAAACTCATGTCAGGCTTTACATACGGTAACCTCATATAGATATGCCATTCATCGACCTTATCCGTTTTACATAAGGTCTTCCTGTGGCATTTGGACCAAGATTTTGTCCAATATGTACCTTTACTTTCCCTGGTCAGATCCGCATACGGTCTTCATATGGCATCGTTTTTTTTTAATATGCCGTAAATTTACATTATCAGGTTCGTGTAAGTGCTAGATACGGCATTCGTTAAAAACATTTAAAAATTATTGTTATGCAAAATCAGCTTTTCAGCACCTTGGGTGTGCTGGATTTTTTCACATATTTATCCCATCGAGAATTATTCGAAATTTTCGCTGAAACTCACGTTTTACGGGACTGTACCGCTAGAATTACTTTGAAATCGATCCAGGTACTGACCGTCAAACGCCAGTACCTGGATGGTTTACCGCCCCATCATGTTTGAATTTTGAATATTTCGATCGTAATCACAATAAATGGATGTACAGTCTTGACGTGTTTTCATTTTAAGTATACTTCAAATAGACAATAAATATATAAACTCTCTAAGATGTTAATGGCCGAGTGGGCTAAGGCGCAGAACTGTCACCCAGAGGATCAAGGTCCGATTCCCACCAACGGCAAATAAATTTACATGTGTTTTTTTCAGCAATTAATATGTACTGAGAACTAAATAAGCTCGAATATCCGATAGAAAGTGCAAAATAAATCGATTTCGATGAGCGCAGATAATTATTTTGTAATTTATTTGCCGTTTTTATAAGTAGGGGCTTAGTAGGGCAGCCTCTATCCGGCCCTTATCTGGCCCTGATCATGCGCTGCGTTACTTTCCTGCAAGACCCGTATAAGGTTGCTAGGCAGAGGTCTTAGATTTAAATCCGGTTACCACGCTAGGGCCTGATATTCCCCGTAGCTGAATTTCTACTCGGGAAGCTGACCACGATTCTCTAGAATCTCGGTTCGGCGAGAATTTTCTTAAGAATCTCGGCCAGATTCTTTTTTTCTACGCGGGACTATAATTACAATTTTAATATAATTTGTCAATTTAACCCGATTGACAATACCTGATGCGGATTTTTTTGACACGTTTCTGCTCGGTACCGAAGCACTTGGAAAAAAAGTTATAATATAAACTGAATTATTATAATAGTGTTTAATGTGATGTGAAGCTTTATAACTCAAAAGATCGTTTACGTAACTTAACGTTAAGAAATAGATACCGAAAAAATATATTCATTGTTGATCGGAAAAAGAAATAATTTATCGACGATGTGCACTTGTTTTGGATATATTTTTTCGGTATCTATTTCTTAACCTTAAGTTACGTAAACGATCTTTTGAGTTCCTTTTGAGCTCCAACTTCCGTAAAAATTAGTATATCATGCTAAATAGTTCTTCATAAGAGCATTTGGACTTGATGTTGTAGGGTAGAAGTACCGGTTGTGGCCACCCCCACACTTGAATACTTTTTTCGTGGCTATTTTAATTCTGTACCTGTATTTAATCACGATTGTTCATAACGTTGTGTATTTTGGAAACATTTATCGTCATTTTGACGTCCGTTCGTCTCCGTTACAAAAAGTACTATATCAGTAATTAAAGTATCATCAGCTGATTCATCAAATTCTCAGCTCCTTACGGAATTCGACAAGATTTTGACGAAAGCTCTAGATACATATTCGGATTATATAGTTGGCGAATTGCATGCAGTTTTGCACGTATCAATATTAAGAGGCATCACTGCAAATTATGATGTACTAAAAGTTTGAAATAAAGCTATACATTTATAAAAAATACGATGGCCACAACTAGTACATGGAATAAGCATGTTGCCCCGGATATGGCCATGATAATATAATCATTAATTTTTCGTTAATTATTACACAATCAATTCATATATTCTTAAAGAAGACACTAAAAAATCAAAAAACGCTAAGAAAAATATATCCTTAGAAATGTATAGTAAAAAAGAAGGTAAAGTAATAAAATAAAGTGTATAGTAAAAAAAAAACCTTTCATTTTGAAGATTCCCATCATTATGTAATGCGATAATCTACTTTCGGAAAGAACTCAGGTAAAAATAAAAATAAAAGTGTAAAGAGTAAAACATGAATATAATGTATGACTAGTTGTGACCAAGAAAGCTGCTACGAAAAAGTGCAAAACGAAGAAGACGAATGTTAAAAAAGGTTGGTTAGGTTCACAGATGGCATCTGTGCTTTAAAGACATTTTCGTGTAGAGGAATTGGATGCTTTCATAAGAATGCGATTTTGATTTATTAAACACACCTTAAAAAACGTTTCAAGTGCAATGAATATTGAGTTATTCTGATTGTAAGCATGGCCAATACTTGAAAATGGGAAAATGTTTGAAGTGGCCACAACCGGTACTTCTACCATATGGTATTGAATTTGGCTCGAATCAGTAGAGTGGTTCAAATTTTATTGAATTTCGAATTTTTAAAAAAATGGACATTATCGCTCTACTGTAACTTTTGCGAAACTTTATATAGCGAGCTCAAATTTTGTATATAAATGAAACAATATTCTGTCATTATATATGTACAATTTAGTGATGAACGGTATGAAATCTTTTATTTTATGGAATGTTGAATTATTTTAAAACATATATATTATCACATTTACTTTCGGAAATGCTCTAATAATAACGAAATAACGGAATATCGAAATAGAAAAAGCGAATTCACAACATGTTTATGTATCTAATTATTAAAACAAGGATGCAAAGTAGAACCTTGCACATTCCCGTGCAAAAAAATAGTTGGAGCTCCTACTTGGCCCTTTCTAGTTTGCCCCAATTCTACTAGGCTGGTCACGCTTCAAAGTACAGGGCCTTTATAGATTTTCCTGTAAGGGCCTATAAAGGCTGCCCTATTAAGACCCTCCTAAAATAATAAAGAAAATTGATTGAAAAATATTAATTTTTGCTTATAAAATTGAGTAATCCTGCATTTTAATTAGATATTACATTTTCCTCTACATGATGGTACATATTAATCACTGAAAAAACATATTCAAATTTTTTGACATTGACGGGAATCGAACCTGGGACCCTCCGGATGATGTTGTTGCACTGCGCTTTAGCTCACTCGTCCATTCAGATCATAGGATTATAAATTTTTTTTTGTCTATTTGAATATCGATAATATGAAATATAAAATGAAATTCGTGTAATATAGTCCGAACTTTATAGATTTATATGATTGCGTCTGCTGTGGTAATAATAGAAGCACATTCAGTTATTTTTCACGGCAATCGGTTATATAAAAAATGATACATTGTATCGTTTTTGTCATTTATAAACATATTCGATGAAGTTGCTTATTTCATTGTTTGCGCGCATTAATTCGTTAGTATTTGGGTGGACGATCGTCTGACTGACCTGAGGGTTAGTACTAAGGTGACCGCGTGGCTGACAACTGATGGTCAATACTTAGATGGGTGACGGCGAAACTGGCGACTGATGGTCAATACATAGATGGGTGACCGCTTAGCTGACACTGACCTTCAATAGTTAGATGGGTGATCACCTGGTTAACTCTGACGGGTTTCAGTAAGGGAATAATTTGTCATACCTATTGCAGAATATGTATCGGAAATATAAACAAATCAAATTATAAAGGGCCTATAAAGTTGCCTATACAGTGCCTATACAGTTGTCTGTAAAGGGTACCTTTGCAAGCAACGAAGAGGCTCAATATGGGTGACCCTATTGAGGGTTCCACATTTGAGCCTGATTAGGCCCCGAAGTGGACATTTTTTACTATATATTTTGTCGTGGCAGCCTCTGTTTAGCCTAGTAGGGTTCCAGAGTGGATTCCCTATTGTGGATGCCACGTTTATACCTAAGAAGGCCCCTTATTTAAACGCGGCTGCCCGAACTAACTTCTGCACGGGTTGCTTCCTCATTACTTTTCGCTTTTTACAAAGCGTCTTCTATGAGAAAGCCAAAATTGATTAACATACTTTTTTCACTTAAATTTGTACAGAATGAACAGGAAGGTGTGTAGGATCCATAGATAAATCGACAGTGCACGGAGAAAAAGGCGTAGTTGTAGGAACTACGGAATTGATACGTGCCGACCAACAGGCATGGTAAAATATAGCATTAGCAAGTTATTGCGTGGCAGAACCAACCGATTGGTAAAGCCAACTAACCGATTGATGTCAACCAACCGATTGGTAACACCCACCAACCGATTGGTGGCGCCAACCAACCGATTGTTAGTGCCAACCAACCGATTGGTAATGCCAACCAAACTACATCTAACGCTCCAAGCATTTAAAGGTTAGCTTTCTCAACTAATCCGTTTTCTCCGTGTGGGAGTATTGAATATTTAGGTGGTTCAAATGACCTATAATATTCGTTTATATCTGAAATTGCATGATAACACAACTGTCCGTTTCTCTGGTCGCCGATTTGTCCATCCTTTCTACACACATGTGAAGGAACAACTGGCTACTTCCGAATAATATCTGAGGGATTCGGAAAATAATGGGTAAACTGCTAGAGAATGCCTTTAATATACTAAGACAGTGCTAAAAAATCATGAATGGGTAAGATCGAAAAACAAATTCCAAATGAACCTTAAATAAAATAAGAAGGCAACGGTACAGTACGCGATTTACGAGCTTTTATATAGGATGTTTATGCGGACACCGGGACTTTGACTCTTTCTTGAGCTGCCTCGGTGGGGCAAAGCTGGCAGAGAGCGAGTTACAGAGTGTACAATGATAAAGACTGCGAGAAGAGGAAAGTCTTAATCGTGCTCGTTGGAAGCCGGAAGTGCCAGAAGGCGGATCCCGAGGTCCGACAGACATACACACTCGAGTTTATCCCAGCAGGGTTTATTCTAGCGCGTGAGCGAGTTGCGGCGAGGATGTTAGAGAGCTCGAGGAGCAAGCAGCATCCTCGTTTTCCGGAAGAAAGACGGAAAAAAGTCCACTTACGAGTGTGCCAACGTCGAGTGGTATGCCCAGCTGTATACGTATAAGTTTGCGGTCGCACAACTACGCTCTGCTTTCCTTTTTATAGGATCTCGCCGTCTCTTTATTTTCGCTGTGTCCTTCAGTCTCTATCTCTGTATCTCGGAGTCGCGTATGAGTGGCCTCGGATCCTCTCCTCCAAAGTATCTTTTTATCTCTCAGCGTCTCTTACCGCACGAGTCCTCGTCGCGCCAACTTCGAGTGTTGCAAGTACATAACGCATCTGTTTTTCTTGCCAACGCTCAGTTCTCAGTAACAGAAGTAAATATGCATTTGTGTTATGTTGCGAGTCTTCTGATTTCTCTTCTCAGAATTAACGTTTTTTCATGACATGGGATGTCATGCCATGGCTGTAATCATCAATTTGGTAAAATACATATTTAGTAAACCTACTAACGTGCTATATTCCAATTGCCTTCATGTAGCATCATTGAAAGCTGTCAGATGCCTTCAATTCACAGAGGCAAACTTGAAATGTCAAACTATTGACCGCTGTCCACGTTTTAGTAGGATCTGGTCGTCGCGTTCTCGAATGCCAGATATCGGAAAAATCTTTCAAACTCTCAGACACGTATCTCGCCCATTTGTCTTTCGACATATACGTATAGTTTTGTACCAACGAAGTACGTAAAAAAGTTTTAACACGGAGGAAACTTGCCGGAGATTTGGAAGCACGTTCGGAAAATTCGGTTTCCAGAAGTTCATAGGATGGAAAGAATCGAACACACTCCGGGGGCACACTCCAATAATTACCAATTGTTTTACGGTGCAGCACGTCGACAGGCTAATTTCATCCTTTTTCCTTTTTTTTCATCCCTCCTTCTTTATACCGTACAATGCTGTGCTGTATAGGTGCTCTGAAAATGATATTCTAATATTCGAAATATGGATTATTATTTAAAAAACAATAATTTCCCACATTGGGGATAAAATATATCAATGTTACGTTAGGAATAAAAAGAAAAAAAAATGTGAAGGAAATGATTAGCCGCCAAAACCACTAGGCACGATTATATACGCTCAATGACTTGGTTGCGACAAGCAATAAATTGCTTGACCTGCCCAACAACGAAATAAGTGCACTTGTGAATAAGCTAGTCAACACAACCGATCAATTGTTGTACCAGTCAACTAATTAGTTGGGCAACCAATTAGTTGATCGAGCCATCAACCAATTCGTAGGCCCTATCAGTTATTGCACCAACTAAGACAATTTTTTGGAGTATATTTAACCATATCCGTTCGTAAGACGTTTTTATAAATACTGTTAAAGGGAAAACAATTGATAGGGTTCAAAGGATAAATAATCGTTTATTATTTTCTCGATTACTTTTTTTATTTTTCGTGCAATTTTCTGATTGATTTTAATAGGAAACGTTCTTATTGGTGCCTTTAATAGTAGTTTTCGATACGAGTGCGACGAAACAATTTTTCGTCGCACTCGTATCGAAAGATTTCGGTACGAAATCTTCTCGGAAAAGTTTCTCGCACGAGTTCCGAACAAAATTTTATGCTACCAGTGTGCGAAGTGCGTTTTCGCACACACGACGCGAAGCGGAGCGTGAGCGTAATGCTAAATAGCTTCATTACGCCAAGAAGCTTTTCTTAGGGCAAATTTTCAGTCTTATGTCGAGTCTTACGATTGCATGAAGTTGATGATAATATGAAGGATTGTTATTCATGGAAATAATTTTGATTATTTTTATTTCAACCATGAATGGTGTTCTTTAAGGAATATAGTACATATGATGACGCGCGCGTTACAAAGAAATGGAACATATTTTACCTTTCGTGTCGGTCGTTTTCACGATGACAGTAGGGGTTACGTATTGTGCCCGCGGTGCGTGCACCCAATGGTTTGAACTGGTAATTAGGAATTAAAAATTCCTTTGCACCCCGGGCGGCTCAGTCGGAGATCGTCGAATCACCGAAAGTCGTAAACCCCGAAATAGTTTCTTCCACAATAAATTCTCGCGTTTGTAACTTGAATTTCTGTGTATTAAATGTATAATTATGTATACATTTTTATATGAACGGCCTTGGCGCACCTCAAGATTATTAGCACACGCCAATAACTTATTAAGAGACCAGCTATGCTCGCAAGTATTTCCGATTTTTCGTCACCTCTCTCCACCATATATATAATAAATCAAATCATAAATGATTCAGCACTACCATTTTTTGTTTTTCTTTTATAACTGATCAAAAAAAGCAAGAATTCTTCCAGCTGTAAAATGGGCTATTATTATTATTAATCTTTTTGTGGTGGTAATTTGAAGTGTATCAATAGGATACTTTTTTGTTTACCGATAAATATTATTTTATTTTATTATGGATATGATAGAAATATTCTTTAAAAAATCATCCCGCGTAGATTCGGGCCGAGATTTTTAACAGGATTCTCAGTGAGAATCATGATTGCGCGCCGAACCCAGATTCTTTTTAAATCTATCTGAAAATCTCGGCCAGATTCTTTTTTTCGGCGCAGGATGATATAATATTGTTTATTGCGTAACTGAAGAAGTATTGCAAGTTTTTAAATAATGGAATTATTATAACGCGTCTAAGTAGAATTGGAAGTGAACTTCTTAATCTTTTTATCGTGTTTTAATCGTTAAATGTGATCGAGAGAAACATAACTGCAGTAGTGAGTATGAGAAAGATGGCATATCCTCTTTCGTGGTGCAAGCAGCATCAGCACTCTGCACTCGCGGTCTCGTAGTTGTAATGAACCCAACAGAAAGAGGGACGAGGGGGGGGAGCCCTCCCTTCGTCCCTCTTTCTGTTGGGCGGCAAACCGGCGTGCCCAAAATTGTAATCAACAGGGGCGGAGCATGTATAATGAGAACGTGAAGCGGGTTCTCAATGGACGCTGTTTTCCTGTCGTTCGTACTATTGCTGTTGCTAGTGCGCTGCTCATATACTCGTCCTGCGAAGCGAAACCGCCACGCTCAGTCTTGCTTGCGCGCAGAGAACAGCTCATTTAGATAGGAACACCCGACCGTTATCGACGTGCCTTCTACGTTGAATAATTGTTATGCGGAGTACCATTGTAAAATTTGTATTTCTCAATTAATTATTTTTGTCATTGTAACAATACCGGCTTTCTCGGATTCATACCGGAAATAGTAGCAGAGTGTGCAATATCGGCTTTTGTCATACGGCACACTAATTATCTGAGAGAGACAGAGAGCAAGTTATTCGAGAAATGATGATCGATTATTGAAAACTATTAAGATGTATATTTATGTATACTTTTATGCATATTATGCATTTATGCCAATGGAGTAGTTTATTGTAACTTACGTTGAATGAAGGACTTTTTAAAATTACCGAACCTATAGTTACAAGACTTTTGTGTAGGTCCAGGTCGAATTAACTTCGCGCACGAGGAAAATTTCGAGGACTTAGGAGACAGACCCGAAAATAATGTAAAGAATCTAAAGATCCTACCGACTTAATATTTTGAATAGTGGTATACTTATCCCTCTAACGGCTACAATTCCAAAGATATTTTAAAATCCATGAAACTTTGTGGGCCGCTTTCTGATGATGCACATTCAGTAATTCTGGCACGGGATTTGCCAAAATCGAATTTATTTGAAATTGTTGACACCTTTAATTCTACAACTTTTTTTTAGGCAATTATATATGAATACTTTTTTCAAGCGAATATATAAAACTAAATATCATATTCATATGATTGACAGCAGGAGTAGTTTGCTTGAAATTTATTTTAGTAATTGAACGCAAAATTTTTGCATAAATATGTTAATAAAAATTTTGCAACTGTCGATGCTAAATCTCGAGAAAATCGTTCTTGACCCCTTAACGTGCATGTGTATTACCACCTAGCTAATGTTTTATATGTCTTTATTTCCAGGGACAAAAGCTACTAACTTGTAGACTATCTACTTATGTTTTGAGATAACAATTGCTTTTAAAATGGTTAGAAAAAGATTCCCGGATGAATTAGTACATTCCTATTCTCAGAAGTAAAAATAAAATTTTTATAATAAATCTACTTAAATGAGCCCAGTATTTGCAGGAAACTCGCTATACGATATTTTATAAGAATCCTACTCCAGTAATACCACTATTTAAATGAATCTTTCTCCAGGCTCTTTTTTCTGTTTGAATACTTTATGTTCTTTCTCTAAAGACCAGAACTATTCAAGTAACATATATTTATATATCTGTAAGGTAAGTTTCTGAAGCGCTACTTTAGCATAGGCGGCTTCCCCCACCATTCCAGAAACAGCCAATAGTAATTCGTAAATGGTGGCGTCACAAACTGCGACACACGTTAGATCCTTGTTTACCCTATGGTTTTACATAGGCAGAGTGAGAGGGTTGCCTTACATCGTCACAAACTGGGCCGTTTACTTTACTAGGGGTTATTGTGGCCCGCGCGCTCGCAAAACCTCGATTGAATATTTCGAATCTATTTTTTTAGAATTCCATCGCCAACTTGATACCCTTTGGGGACCTTTACCCTACACAGAGAGAAATTAAGATGGTACTGGTAACTAATCAGTGATAATTATATTTTATTAGTCCAGGTGACTATTTTTGTAGTTACATTAACTACGTTATTGTTAATGTGATTATTGTCGTAGTTACATTAACTACGTTATTGTTAATGTGACTACGAAAATAGTCACCTGGACTAATAAAATATAATTATCACTGAATAGTTATCAGGACCATCTAAATTTCTCTCAATGTATCCCGCGGGATCTTTTCCCCTCTCCCTCGGGAACCCTTCCTATATCCCTGGGGAAAACGGTCTTGAAAATTTTTGAAATTTTTTTTCGCGCGCTGTCATAGCAATTTTTTTATCGGTCTCATAAAGGACTTAGAGAAATTCTTTAATTAAGAGAATTTTTTTAAGTCCCCCGATTCTTGACGCGGCGGTGACGACGGCGAAATATAATATAAAGAGAAAATGATTCGCAACATTTTGATGTTTTACGATACTTCCTTTAAGTGTCAATACGTGTGTGCATTGATATTTAAGTTCGTTCTCATACGTAAATGTGACTATTTCCTGTTAATATTTTAATCCGGCTGACAGCTGATTCGCCGTGAAAAAATAAATAAAAAACACATTTACTCTATAATATATAAGACGCGGGCAATATGTTTTCCTCTGTTGTACGATGAAAAATGAAGAAGGAACACGCGCAGCCGGTGCGCATGGCAGGCCACCCCTAAATCTGTTAATGGGCTTACAAGCGGGCTTGGGTTGCGGTGGTTCGCTGGCATACATAGACGTCGTGCGTATGTGCTACCGAGCATAGAACCGGCATTTTCTCGCCGTCGTCGAGCAGACGACGAATGATTTGTGTCGGTAAAAATAGGCGTCCCACAACTCTCTACTGTCGTGCTCGAGTCTCGAAAATGAATTCTCCTTAATACCAACGGGGAAAATGTGTATATTATGAATGTGAGAAGTGAAAACACTAACGGCAGACAGTATATGGGCTTACGGTATCCGATGGAGCCATTGAGGGCGTGCACCCTATATTTAGTATTTGCAAATTTATTATACAAGAGCTATAATATTCTTAAGTTTCAGAGTCTTACGTAAGTATGTTCGTTCCATTTTAAGAATACATTTCACATGTGAGAGTTTTGAGCGATCAACAACTACTTTTTTCAAAGTTGATCACACATCGTAAACATTGGTCCGTTTATTGATATATGATTGGTACAACAATGTTATGGCAAGAAGATAAGAAAGCATACTTTCCGGCATTCTCCGTAGACTGGCCTCCCAAAACGCATACTATTCATGAATGGTATTTCGCAATATGTACTGCCAAATTCCACGCAATGAATTCGTATATTCGAATTTATCGGAAATATTTTGCGGGCACGTGATATTTGATTTACTAATTTAGGCAGATACGAGAAATCACATGAGAAGGCCATGAAATCTCTCAAGAAACGTCTCATGGGTTTTCAAACGTGTCCTTATGCATACCGAAGTATTGAAGAGTGTTCCAAGGGTAGACTTTGGGGGGACTCGGAAATTCCGTGAATCGCGAAACGATAATTTTCAGAAGTTGGATCGCAAAGGGGAAGGCGGATCCAAGAGGGAGGGTTTCCCCTGAGGCACTCTCCTGGCCACGTTGTCTCACGGTGGCCTCGTACCCATAGCTCTCTATTCACGTAACACTCCGTGATTAACGCGAAGCGTACGATGGCCGACATAGAGGAAGCCCTGACGAAGTTCGCTCTTCGTTATATGCAGAATACCTAGCGGCCCCTCAGTTCACTCACGGGACAACCGCTCTGGGTATACGCGTTTCCCTCGCTATATCTCGCCCTATGCTCGATTCCACTCTCGATTCACTTCTATGTACTTGAAGCGAGGGTTGTAGATGCCTCCAATGGTGCCGGCTCAACCCCCGTTTCATCCTCAAGCCCGAAACGCGAGAGCGGCCAGATTGAAATCGGACAGCCGGCAGGTACGATTCTCCACGGCTATTTCATCGTTTCTGTGCATCCATGTGTTCTCGTCTGCGATACCACCATGTGTGTGGACCTGTGGATGCTAGTCTATTCTCCTCTATCGTGTTCTCTTCTGTTTAGAAAAGAGAGAAGTGGCTAGTACAGTTTTGGAATAGCTCCTCCTTTATTTCCTCGGTTTCGCTTGGCTTCCACTCCCGTCCATACCAGGCTCCCTCTAGCACTATGTAGTCTATTGTATAATACTGGACGGACAACCACAACGCTTGCGGCCTTTCTATTTTGCATTGCCGATTGCATCTACTCTCGGCATCTCGAAGCCGCTGATGCAGCCAATGTTACGGCATCACTGATACTACTTTAGCTTAATACGTCGTGTTATTTAAGCATTAAACGTGTCCACTTAGTATTCTAAACGACATTTTTGTACCCAGAAGAAACCCTTGTATAACCCCATGGCATGCATATCATGTGCAAATACAGGTATAATTCTGTTACAAATTTCGATATTAGTATTTGGGAATACATAGAATATAAGTGGACAGCTAGTTAACATTATATTGATGAATGAATGGATGATCGTAATAACTTCAATGTTCATGATAAACAATTATTTTCTAGATATATAATAAATAATATTAATACACGTTTTATATGCCTGGACGGTACAATACTTAGTATATAATAATCATAAAAGCTCATAAATTAGCCTCACAACAAGTGAATACGATGGCCGAAGTGAACCGCGAATTCTATATGAGAATTGTTAGATAGGAAAAATATGAGTTAACATTGAGGTGCATCAGTAATGCTATTAGAAGTCTTATTTATCGCGAAAGTATTGCTTACCTGACGGAATTCTGATAATTCATGGTGAAATTCAATGCCGCGATCAGTCCATTAGTGTCAGGGAGATAGTCTTGATGAAATCTTATTACCAGGTTCTCAGATGTATTGAGTTTTGCAAACTCCAAGGAATAGAGTTTAAAATGTTATTTCAATGCAAACACAGAGGTAAAGACGTCTCAGGGATGAATAAGACATTTCACAGACCACGTAAACGTGATACCACGCACGGGGGAATCATTAACGTCCAAGTGTTGCGGTCTGTGTAGTCCAAATGATAGTCATTGTGTGCCCGCCCCTAGCACAATGTATGCGTATCACATATAAAGCCAAACAAAGAGAACCTTCTTGAAACTCTCGAGACCAATTGAGTAGGAAGCTAGATAAGGGTCGTTAAGAATCCGTAGCTTCAATGCGACGAATCGAAGTCTCTATATATATTTCCTGAAATCCAATATCAATACCTCTATCTAAAGTTTTAGCACTCGATCGTTTCCTTTATCAACACTGTATATTTCCTATTTCCAAAAGCATACAAGATTATAGATTAATGTAGAGGGAAGCTTTCCGTCGACATATATGTATCGCTGATTCCATCATAATTCGCTTCTTCGTTCGCTCTCGAGATTAGTCACTGGGGTCCGATACGAGGTGCCCAAGGCGTACAACATGAGATGTACTTTCCTTCTCTTCTTGCTACACTGACGATTTGTTCTTCATCTCACGATCTTACAGAGATTCAGCCGGATAGTGCATTTTATTCGTAAGAGTGCTTGGCCTGGGGCTCGCACGAGGCAATTTTATTGGACGTGACGTTAACGTCAACCCCTCGAGCATTTTCGCCCCTGACGTATGTAAGTTTAGGCTCCTGTTACCCCTACGATCGAAGAGCTCGCCCTTAGGCATATCCGTCTCTACATTTTCGCTTTCATCTCGCCTGTCCTCGGCATATTTACTTTGCTCCACTAATCAGACGCCATTTTCTGCAGCACTGCTAGTTGTTTATTGATTTCGAAGTAAGTGCTGACCTCCTGCCAATTCGCAAGGTGTCGTCCGATTGCAACTTTCTTCTACAATCCATGATCACCACTCAAAACGGTCTTTGACCAGCTCGAGTACCTCTTCGGACTCTCGATACTTCACTACACTCTCGTCTGCACCGTGAATCTTTCCTTTCTCCATCTTTCGACTCGCACCCTCGTTTTCTCGTCCCACTCAAGCTTAAGGGATATTAATTGGTGTTTTTCCAGGGATTCGGGATAGACTCCCTCGGTATTGAAGTGACCGTTGAATGCGTTTCGTCTTCGAGCTCGAAAGACTGAAACAATCTTTGGTTCGAAGTGCACCCATAGCCGTCACCACTCTAAGTATTTGATTCATGGCAACTGAATTCCGTTTTTTTTGTCATTGCTAGGACTTAAACAGCGCTTATCAATAGTGATGGTTCTGAAAATGAATTTGGGCACGCAAGATACAGTTTCATGAAACTAGCTATACACAGACGGCTTCAAGTGATACCATATATGAGATACGTATAGGATTTTCAGATCAGATCCATATGCGTACCATATATAATACATAATCTAGAACTAAAGATTTTCACGTATTCGTTCAACCTGTCATGACAATACAAAGATGTTTATAAACAAACAAAAAAAATTAACAGAAAACACAAGAAATTAGGAGAAAAAACTGAAGAAAATAAACGTTCGTGATTGTTGAACGATTATCGAGATGTAAAGTGATCGCACATCAGACACAATTCCAGGCGTGCGGTAAATTTATCTGTGATATTATGATGAGTGCATATCTTACTTCTCGGCGAATTTTCCTTCCGACAAGTTGCACGTAAGCTAACCATGGGTGCACGATAAATCAACACTACCCGGGTGGAAAAAATAATCTGGCCGAGATTCTTAAGAAGATTCTCGCCGAGATTCTCAGCGAGATTCTTAAGAATCTCAGCGAGGTTCTCAGCGAGATTCTTTTTAAATCCATCTGAGAATCTCGCTTAGATTCTAGAGAATATCGGCTTGCTTCTTACCAAGATTCTTTAGCGGGTAGCTGAAAATAAAAATAATCTCCATCAGAATCTCGCCCAGCTTTTTACCGAAGGTAAAAAGAATCTCTATCAGTATCTCGCTGAAATTCTAGAGAATCTCGGCGGGATTCTGATAGAGATTCTTTAATAGGTAGCTGGAAATAAAAAGAATCTCTATTAGAATCTCGCCGAGATTCTACAGAAGCTTCTCATTTAGAGATTCTTCTCATTTTCATTATTATTGAAATTGAAAAGAATCTATGTAAAAAAGATCTTTACGAATATTTTAATATTGTTAATACTAATTTGTTAGTACATCAACGAAGGTTAGACCCCTCGTGTGTAGTCGAACTTAGAAAAGCTTTCCAGTCTTATATATACGCTGGGGCTTCAAGTCACTTGCGAGAAACGCTTCGTTCCTTCGCCACCTAGTGGAGTATTGTCCACCAGTGTTTCGTATGATGTCACTAGGTGGCGAACGGACGGAGCGTTTCTCGCAAGTGGTTTGAAGCCTCAGCGTATATATAAGACTGGTAAGCTTTACTGAGTTCGACTACACACGAGGGGTTGAACCTTTGTTGATGTACTAACTAATTAGTATTAGCAGTCCTTCAATATTCGTAAAGATCTTTTTTGATATAGATTCATTTTATTTTCAATGAAAATGAAAAGAATCTCGCTGGGCGAGACTTTGATAGAGATTCTTTTTATTTTTGGCGAGATTCTCAAGAATCTCGGCCAGATTCTTTGTTTCTACGCGGGCAGTCCATAAACTTATGATCGATTATAGATTTATGGTCAATTTGTTTGTAAACTTATGGTCGACCTGTGTGTACTTGTATTCAACTTGGCCCTGTCGATGATGATTAGTCAACCATAAGACTATCCCGTGCAAAAAAGAAGGTATGCAAATAGTATTTAAAAATATTACAATAGTATTAAAATCGAAGTATTCGGAGGATGTCTTTTTGGACAATCGGATACTGAGTTCATACTCTCATGTGTTACCAAAAAGTATTAAGCAAGTATCAAAACCAATATCTACAATATTGAAAGAATATCTGAGTATTAAGAATTAACGATGCATTACTCAAGTATTACCAGAGGGTTGAATTAATGTTTTGATAATCATTAATCAACGATTGATCCATCGGAGAAATTTTCTTCATACGGAAAGCCGTGTTGATAGTACTGGGAACTTAACCTAGTTGACAACGTTTGCAGGAATCAGCTTCTAAGGTCGATCTTCAGCGATAGTAGCGTCAGTGGATATACCTATTCCATAGGACGTACTGTATCTGGCACTCAGTCTTTACCTCTGCAGTGTTCGTTGTCCGAAGTGGCCGCAGTGTTTATTCAGGCATAAGAGGAATTTACCGTAGGCATATAAAGCCTGGACGTCGAACGCGGGTCTCCCCGTGCAAACGGTGTGCAAACACGTATATAACAAAGCTTCATTAGCGTATACGCAGTGTCGTGAATGTAGGTAGATACGTAACTGCATCCAGTACAGCGTTTGTATACATATATATATATATATACATACATATATAGTAAACTATATATATATATATATATATATATATATATATATATATATATACTTTATATATGTATTATATTATATGTAGTTTATGTGTGTGTGTGTAGTTTACTATAGAAAAAGCCGCGTATGCCGTTTCGAACACCGAGACAGAGCCAATCTCGACACAACTGCTATGACCGCAAAGACGACGACTACGATGATGGCGACGACGACGACAATGACAAAGAAGTCGTCGACGAGTATCTTCGTCGATTGCTATGATACTCGTTTGTACTCGTGCAGTGTACTTACATTCAATAAACGATTTCCGGCATGCATACAGCGCACAGAAATGCTGGCTGGCACGGCTAAATTTGTCACTGCGATATCGAACACTGGATTCTTTTTTACCGTCGCCTCTTCTTTCATTGTTAGAGGCAGGACCAACGAGTCAACTATTATTGTCTTCATCACCAAGCCATCGCAATCATAATGAGTTCCCACGCTAGTACGGAATATTGTATATGCTCATACTATTATATTTGCGCATAATACATGTATAGCATATATTGAATTGGGTATAAGGGACCTATAGTCATATCTCAGTACTGTAAGCAGTTGGATGACCGCAGAGGCGCTTCGACTACCACAACGACAACGAAGACAATGAGATCGATGAAGAGGACGAGGAAGACGAGACTTCCGATAAATCAGCGACCCTCTCGAGAGACTTACATCCCGGGTCGTAAACATGTTCGACAGAATTCACGTGAGCCCATGTTGGTTAGGGCTGTTCAAAAAAACATAATTTTCTCTAGCCCCAAGCTTTTAGCCCCACCCCCTTCCGCCAAGCCCCAAGCTCGAATTATTCTAAGTCCCTCGATTCTTGACACGGCGGCGTCGGCGGCTAGATCTTTTTATAATATAAAGAGATACATATATATATATATATATATATATATATATATATATACACGGGTGTTTTTATATGCATCTATACGGATATATCCGCCGAAAATACACGAACGTTCAGCGAGCAGACCTCACCACCCGTCATCGTTTAAAGCATTGCCCCGCTATTTATAATTATATGAGTGCACATTAATGGCCCGCGAATTCCGTGTATTCCATTAGTAACTGTCCACATTCGTGAGGCGCTCGTGCGCAAACTCGACCCTGGCTGATATACTCACACAAACATAGGCATGCGCACGGATACCTTACCCATACGCGCGCTGCTAAGCGATTTGCCGCGAAGAAACGGTTGCTCTTCGATCATTCAGACGAAAGCAACGAAGAATCGACTCTCCCGACTCGCAAAAGCGGTCGGACTCACGCACACTCCGTTACATTTCACTCATTAATCGTGAGCAAGAAAGAAAGATAGAGCGAAGAAAGGACCGAGGGTCGATGTTATTCTGTGACTGTATCTCGACAAGCACGGCTTTTAGTGACTTTCTTCGTTTTTCTTACGTTCAAACGACAATTCGCGATTCATGCACCTCTGAATGTCATTCTTCGGAGTGGAAGTGAAAAGCATTCTTCACACATCTTTTTACAGAAAGGCTCCGATGTCGATTACAATTACGTAGTCAACCCATGAATAAACAAGGGCTACGCCACTTTGTCGACATGCCGGCATTCGACTAACACGTCGGTAACCGGGATAATTAAACCTTTTGCCAAACCATCATTAAGTACAATAAGGTCATTTCGCCAAAAAATCATTCATCCAAACATTCGATGAATTTTCGGATAAAAGACTAAATGATTCTTGTACGCAAAGTGCTTTCAATAGTAATGTATTCATGAAGATTCTGCGTTGGCATTTAGATGAATGACGTTCGTGTAATTGACGATTCGGTAAAATTGCCCTCGGCTAATGGACGATTCGAAAAAATGACGTTCCCCAACTGTGGTTTTGAAGTCGGATGAGTGTCGGGACGACAGCGCCGGCCGACGTGGAACGTCGCCGCGACATTGTCGCTATAAGAAATAATTAGTGGGTCCAACGAAGTCGTTTTTTCTGTGTGCTCTGCATGTCGGCCAACCGCACCTGGGTCGTCATTATACAATTCATATACAATTTAATTTAGCCAATGATTTATATTTTTCACTGGAGCATCGACACAACTTCTCCGAACCCGGGGCGTACAGTGTACATATCAGCACGGGAAGAAAAAAGTAGTTGTAAAAACTGATTTATCGGTCCAGACAACCAATCGCAATAGTTAGAATAGCGCCAACTACTCGGTCGGTTAAAGAAACGATAACCTCGTTGGTAGAGTATCGATAGTAACAATGACCAGCTGAGATCATAACCTCAACTCACCGGTTGGTTGACGTAACGAATCATTTGGATTAGATAGCAGCCGTGATAGTTGCACGGGACGAAATTATTGTTCATACCATGGAGACTAGAGTACAGGAGACCGAACGCAATGTTGGGAAAGTGGTTCATGAAACGTCCGGATTTGGTGCCAGCTAGAGCCGATAGAGGCGCGGCGGGTGTTGAGAACCGCGAGAGAGACAGACTGAGTATGGAAAGACAGCGAGACAGCAATTACTTGAAACTGCATATTTAGTTTTTTTTGTATTTATATACTGGTAATTATTATATAATTAGTTTGAACCGAAACAACTTGTTAATTGATGTACCTTTTATCTGTGGTAAATAAAAACTTCTCTTTTGTAAATAAAAGGCTTATTTAACGAACTATTCCACAATTACTATTTTGTAAACTGATAACACTGATCTGCACATTTAAAACACTCAACCGCACTGAATAACAATGTTGGCTAATGTGACTTACTTCACTTCGGTTCTCAACGATCGAAGCGACGCTCGTGGAAATTTATATAACCATATCGTCCGGACGTTTCGTCGACCATATTTTCGCATTCTCCCCATAACCGTTCGGCCTCCTGTACTCTAGTCTCCATGGTCATACGTACTATTTTTGCTACCAATAAAAAAAGTTGAGACGACGATTCCGATTTAGTTTCAGTAACTAACACGCGGCACAGCATATGCTGGAATTGGTAGCCAGAATTACTTTTTTCTTTCCGTGAGTATGTAAAGCATTCCATATATAAAGCTGAAACTGGCAGACAGGACTAACAGACACATAATCTTAGCGTTGCGACTGTTAGATTCACGGTCATGTTCCATATTAGTTCAGCCATATGAAAGAAGTTTTATTAAATTATTTCTGAAACTCGAGTGACATAATTCAAAGCAAAGAAGACCAAATTTACGAATTCTTGACATCTTTTTGAGAGGGATTTTTTTCTATTTGACATTTAAGTAGTGTTATCGTGGAGTTTATGAAGTTTAAGAAGTGTTATCGGTGTTTCACGGAATTTTTTTCATATTTAATTTAGTTGTTTAAAATCATATTTCGGAGCTAAATGATAAAAAATATATTAATATTTTTTACGAGAATGAAGTCGGCGTGTTAAGAATATGTCAACAATATTGCCATAAAATGTGATTTTGATTTGATTGATTAAATATGAATAACGCTTCGTTTTAGTTCCAGAAAAATCGATTTTGTTCTTAATGTTTGGAAATACTAGATACGACGGACCCTTTCCGAGATGGTTCGATGACGAGAATTTTAAATTGTGCTCCTAAATTGTGTTTTTCTTTCTTTTCTTTTCTTCTTCTTCTAATTACAGACTTAGTGTATCTGTTAAAATTATGAAAACTGATTCTTATTATTAGAAATAAGTTCATACAACCATTTTTTCAGTGGCTGAACTGATATCGAAAGCCTCATATACCAACGTACCTGACAAGCTGGACACCTTATCGAAAATGTTTATTCCATTTGGATGATAAATAATTCAGTGAGAGCGAAGCGAAGCGTCAGCTATCCGAGGCCAGGAGAACGACGGAACGATAGCGAAAAGGGGGTTCAGAGACAGAGAGCACGAGAGTGTTCCTGAGTCGAGAATTCTCCATCAGAGTTTCGAGGAAAGTGAGACAGAGAGACAGAGAGAATTTGATACACTCTGATTCTCGTCGCGTTCTCACGCTCCATCAGACATCGACGTCGCGAATCGAGTTGGAATATTCGAGCCTCTCGTATTTTTCCCTACCAACTGTGCTATTTGCTGCATAAACGCATCATAGCAGTTGGGAGTGACACGTGCTGCTCTTTCCATCGTTCTATCTTTAAACCGAGACGTCCTTCATACAATTACTAATGTTAATAACTCCAAATTGATCACAAATTCACCACTTTCAATCGATATCAACATTTACTATTCCTTTTGATGCAATCGTATATCTGGCTTTTTCTTGAAAGTAATGTTCCAAAAAATAATCCGCCTAAGTATTTGCATAGAAGTAGGACGTAAATGTACATGGCCGCCGCCGACAAGTCTTGTAGTTAAAAAAGGCTGAATGCAGATATTGAAACTCCGACTACTCGGACAAGCCCGACTCTCTAAAGAATCCTCCTTGGAGAAGTAAGCGATAGATACTTTTGGCCGTTTTGCATTCTACTCGTCCAAGGCAACCTCTCGAGGACCTCATCCTCCGGTTTCTTGCGCCCCTACTAACGTACTGCCTTTCGGCCTACTATACATTTCGCTAGTACTGCTTGGAGCAGAGCTTCTCATCCTCTTCGTACGTCCCTCCAGGTTTACACAAATACTCTCGCTCCGGCATTGCTCAAACATTGAATATTAACCGTCTGGCCCTCGGTGTGTTCAAGCGAAGGCCCATCGAGCCGCTACTCGCTTTCCATTTCCCGACGAATTCTCGTGCTTTCTGCACCCAGTCTATATATCTGCGAATGCTCTACGAATAGAGTAACCACACAGACGCTGATATTATAGGTACCGGAGAGCTTTCGTCTGAGCTTTTGCACACATAGAATATTTTCTCAATTCTATGTAGATGTGAGCCAACACTGTTTACATGGGTAGTACGGAGAAGCGCAGAAAGTCCGATTCCGTGTAGACGTACGTATTTGCACGTCAGTATTTTATGTATGACTGTGAGAAAGAACGCGATAGCTTCGGTAGACGAGAAAGGGCTATGACGGCTCTTCATAAATTCACACCGCGCGTCGAACGAAGAATGGAAGTTGGCGAAACCGAGAAGGAAACGTCGGGATAGCTTTCAATCCCTTACCTATATTCTAGTTCTCCTCCTTCATCCTCTTTCACGTCCATCAAAATTTCAAAGGGGTGTAGAGATTTGTCCAGCAATGAGCCTCTTGAATTAATGGCTGCCACTGGTGTGAATTCATTAGACATGAGAGCCTGTCGTCTCAATGTTATAAGCGTCTTGTTTATCAATATTGTTGCCAGCTATTGTTTATCAATATTGCTACCAACTATTGTTTTTTAATATTCGTTTACCAAACTCACATCAATATAACCTTACACCTTGTCCTTATTATTTTCCATTTTTATGAGGATATACGTTAGACAATTAAGACTTGTCAAAACTCCATGTTTTTAATATGTGTAACAACGTGATTATATAACCAAAACCGGGCTTGAGTATGTGAAAACACAAATGGCTAAAAAAAATGTGTCAATCATCAATAATCTACATTGCTCCCATTTCAGAGCGTTTCTTATGATTATTACGTGCAACACGATTAATCTAAAAACAAGAAAATTCGTCGAATCAAACCTTCATTTATGACGCCGCAAAATAAAGACTCCTGCTGAAATTATTCGACAAAAACTGTTGCAAATAAGGTGTGTTGTTTGTGGAATAAATAATGAGCATGTATAGAAAATTGTGAGCTGTGATATATTATCTAAACTACACAAAAAGCTTTTTCGTTCTCTAATAATATCCCGAACTACGAAGTTTATTTTTCTCGATGTAGATTATACCTGCGACTTACAGGATTTATGCTTAGTTATGCTCCACGTTTATCCAGCTGCGATCTTTGAATACGAGGCGTTCCCGATAACGGTTTCCGAAGGTGCAAATGCAAAATCCAACTGTGTGCACATAGCGGAATGAGAGTCGTCGGTTGAACTTCGACAGATGCGAGACCAGAAGACAAGGTACAAGTTTTGTTAAATTTCGACGAGTAAGTGGGAGGAATCTGCAGTTGGGAACACGATTAAGCGAGACTTAAGCTGCGGTCATACGCATGAGGGTGTCAAGCGAGTTCGCAATATTGGCGAGATTAGTTTGGTTTGTCTCATTGTCATCAAATCTTCTATCAGTAGCAGTAGCTAACTCATGTTATCAAGGACGAAGCACATCCCTTGTTTACAATTCGAGGTCTGTCTGCAACGTATCTATTTCTAACTTGACGTTCCTGTTATGTAATAGTTTCATTACTCACACAACATTATTAGTTGTCCTTCCGTCTGCAGATGACTAACATTCACGCCAAGAGTTTCTAGATGTTTATACAAATGTCTCACTGGAGCTTATTTGAACTACGATAATATAAACCATTCATATCGTCGCCTCCAGTTACAGACGACAGTCACTTTTGCTAATCGAGTCAATTGACGAAAAATGGACACAACAATTAACGTTTTCTTGCTAAAGGTGTCCCTTTTCTAGTTATGTAGCGTTACAGAAAAAGTGCTTTAGATTTTTCAAATGCTGATTTATCTTTCGAAAAACTTGATTAGATTTGGTCATTTTTCGGATAACAAATTTTCTAAAATATGTCAGATTCATTGATCCGCGTATGACCCGACAGTGCACATCGGTACTTAGCCAAAAATGTTGGAATCTTCTGAGTTATTGGCAATGACAGTTTTTCCTTATGCCGATGTGAGCCAAACCGAGATTCTTTTAAAATCTATCTGAGAATCTCGCCGAGATTCCAGAGAATCAGTGGGTAGCTGAAAATAAAAAGAATCTCTATCAGAATCTAGCTGAGATTCTAGAGAATCTCGCCCAGCGAGATTTTCATTGCAAATGAAATGAATCTATATAAAAAAAGATCTTTACGAATATTGAAGGACTGCTAATACTAATTAGTTAGTACATCAACGAAGGTTCAACTCCTCGTGCGTAGTCGAACTCAGAAAAGCTTTCCAGTCTTATATATACGCTGAGGCTTCAAAACACTAGCGAGAAACGCTTCGTCCGTTCGCCACATAGTGACATCATACGAAACACTGGTGAACAATAATCCGCTAGATGGCGAAGAAACAAAGCGACTACCGACACTAAAGCCTTGAAGCCCCAGCGTATATATCAGACTGGAAAGCTTTTCTGAGTTCGACTACACACGAGGGGTCTAACCTTCATTGATGTACTAACAAATTAGTGTTAGCAATATTAAAATATTTGTAAAGATCTTTTTTATATAGATTCTTTTCATTTTCAATGAAAATGAAAATGAGAAGAATCTCGCTAAGAAGCTGGCTGAGATTCTCTAGATTCTGATAGAGATTCTTTTTATTTACAGGTACTCATTAAAGAATCAGTATCAGTATCTCGCTGAGATTCTAGAGTCTCGACGAGATTCTGATAGAGATTCTTTTTATTTTCGGCGAACCCCTAAAGAATCTTGGTAAAAAGCTGGGCGAGATTCTCAGATAGATTTAAAAAGAACCTCGGTTCGGCGCGCAACCGTGATTCTCGGGCACACGGAGAAAAAAAAGTCGTTGGACAAACCAATAAATGGGTTCCGACAACCACTCGAAAGAGTTGAAATAGCGTCACTTCTCAGTGGGTTATGACAACTACTCAGTGGGTTATGACAACTACTCGTTGGTTATGCGAACCGCTGTGGTTGGTTATAGGAACTCGCTGTTGGTTGCGCCACCTATTGTATTGGTGAAAACAGCACTGTGATTGGTTACAGGAGCGAGTTAGTTGCTGCAACTATTCAGCGGTACAGCATATGCTGGAAATGGTTCTTCCAACTACTTTTTTCTTTCAGTGCAGATTCTTTTTTTCTACATGTCTCTGTCGGCATGCATTGGCAGGATATAAATAAGATTACCCCCATAGTTGTGCTGTCGCTTGCGGATAGGTCGTTTTAGCTTCAACCTCATTATAGGTAAACTTCGAATAAACCGGCTAAGTCGGGGGGGGGGGGGGCTTAGAAAAATCCGTCCAGGGGTACTCGGAACAAACGAACAAACAAACAACTTTCTGAAATATATATATAGACTAGGATTTCGCAAGGTTTCACTCGCACTACAGTATATCTCTGGGGTGTCTTGTGTGTAAATCAACACACAAGATACGCCCCTTCCCTCTCCGTCGGCTTGGGAGCATTTTGGCAACTTGAAAAAGTCAGGTTGCAGCGGGGGGGGGGGGGGAGAACTTAGAAGAATCAGAGTCGATCAGTTTCACCAAAAAGAGGGATGGTCCATATGACTTTAGTCCATATAGATCGAAGTATACGAGTATTAGACGTATACATTACTTTTTAGTGTAACTGTGGTCTAGCGTCGTCCTAATAGGTAGACTTCTGGTAAACCACGTAACATGTCTACCCCGAGTCTACGTGGACCAGTTTTTTTTTGTTGTTATTTTGTACGGGCTGTAGACGGTTGAAAGGATAAGTTCAGTGTCGGCAAGAAGTGTTAGAACTTCGGATCAAACATACATAAACTTATGAGATCACATAACTTTACGAGCACCTCTATTTGAAACGGTATCGCATGCATTTAATTAAATAGGCAGTAATAGCAATAGTCGGATTGAGCATGATACTTCTAGCTGCCGTATAGAATAGTACAACTTTGGGAAGGGGTTTATGGTGTAAAGTGAGTTGCAGCTATTTATTCATCCTCGGAGTCATTAAGAACACGAAACTTCACGTAGCAAATGCGACAACGGCGTCAGTGTGTCCGAAAGTGTAGTTAATGCCCGCACTTGTATATTCTATACTTACGATACGGATACTTGTTATACTAGACCGATAGTACAGTATATAGATATATCGTATGTGTTGAATGCGGACGAAGCGAACGAATCCCCGCAGCAGTGCGAAGCACCGGAAGTGGCCTCCTTCCTCTTCATTCACTGCTTCCTTCTCTCTCGCATATACATGTCGTCCTCTCTTCCGCGCTTCCATCCTCTGGTCAGACACGAGCAACGCTTCTGTGTTCTCCAAGTCCTGCTATGCTCTCGCTGCTCTCACATCCCACGTGTACACCTGAGTGTGAAGCCTGTGAAAATTGATGCTCGCAACGACGCAAGGTACAGAGTACTACTACTTCTCCTTACCAGTAGTACTGCCCGCGTAACCCGACAGACATAGTTCCTCGCGGCTTTTGCCATCCTCTCGACACCCTCGGTTCTCTATGAACATTTCTACACTGGTGTCGGGGAAGCTTGGCTGAATGAATACGGTGCATCAGAGTTGTAAGCCTCCATTACTTTTATAAAATAAACATTTGTAGTATACATTCATTTTATAAAAACAAATTTATAATAATGACCTGATGTGCTTAGAACAAAAAAAAAGACCTCGTTACTTTTGAATAAATTCAAAGAAAAATTATTGTCAATCAAGACTAGTACATACAATGTATTAAAAAAGACACACAAACTGGTACACTGAATCTGTGTACCAAGGTCTATCAAGACATCTTTAACCGTTTTAAAGGATATTTGTAAGAATCGACAAAAATGTTCTATTTATATTTCGCGCGACTCTGTTCAATGTGAGATCGATAATATATATGTCGATAAAACTATATATTACCACTTATATGACGAAGATCACCGTCGTGATACGCTCATCCGAGCCTATCACGACGATCTACGAAATACATGACTCCCGTTCTCTCTTCTCTCTTGACCATCTTGCCAAGCAGACGTGTTCGCGCAAGTGCAATATTTAACTTATTAATTTTCGGCTAGTCATTTCTGTATTTGTGTCGGCTGGTAAATTCCACAATATCTTTTAATACAGAATATCAAAAGTTAAGTATACATTATATTGGTATTACATTTAACGGGAGTTAAAGAGAACTATTATTTTTTTCTTTTTTCTTTTATTAAGACTTTTTCATATGATGAAAATGTAAAATTATACTATTATAATTTGCGATCGTATTTTCTTTTTTCGCTGAAACGTTTGCATATATTATGTATAATATTATTATTAATATTACAATATTATTTGCACGTTGTTCATTGTTTTAGTTATTATCTAAATTCGTGAATTTCTCAGTCTAGAAGCAATTATAGTGATTAAATTAAATGCTCAGAATTTATAATATTCTCTTTTGTCATTTTTTGCAATAATTTAAAAAAATATTTAACGGATGTTTAATACAAAATAAAAGTAAATTATTACACATTGTACTAATAGAAATAGGCATATTTGCGCCATGCCAGTGAAACACATACTGCCGTCTTTTTGCCCTGCAGGCAGTCGGGAGGAAAAATAGAAGAATATGATATTTTACTTAGTTTTTAATGGATTAAAAGTGAAGCGTTTATTTATATTTTTTCTCGTGGACTCACTGAACTGTTTTCTTTTTATATTATACACTCGCAATGTGACATAATACAGATTGTCTGAGAAAGGTTCGCACATTGGACCGAAATGTAACACTGTAAAAAGGATTTTTTTTTAACGCTTACTCCCTAACACCTGGAGATGGTCAATTCGTAGCCGTATGCAATTCAACAACATCATCTAATGTACTCAAATTGTAATATATTCTTAAGTATATGCTCAATTTTCTTAAGAACATTTTTTTCAAAGAATTTGTTCTCTTTTCAATTATTACGAAAATTAAAAGACTTCATTTTCAAAAAATTGCAAATATTTATTGCGAAATAATAACTTTTAAATTACTTTTATGATAAATGCTTGTCAAATAAAATGAAGTATAGATGTGTTCACACGAGCTATAGATGTTAAAGCAAGGACAGCTGAAATCTGTGTTATTATCATTTTTTACACATTTGTGAAAAATTATAATTTTAAAATAACGAACAAATTGTGGTTAACACATATTTCGTTGGCATATTCAAGTTTGAATTATCGATTGCCTATATTGTTTGATAGATAAACGCATAGTGTATGATCATAGGTCACTGATTGATCGCCGTATACTATGCTATATACTCTATCATGCACGAGACTACTTACCACTTAAGTAAATTGTCAAGAATTTTGTTTTCTACATAGCACAAACCATACTGGTGGAAATTGCTCCATTTCTTATAAGAGCATTGATTGTACCAATCATTCGGTTACCGTATCTCTCATGATAACGCTCGATATGTATTCTCGCTCGACCACTTGTATCGGTATATACTTGGAGATGCAAAGAACGTGGTAAAAGCGTGTTACAGAATGCGTGCAGCGTTCTGCATCGCGGAAATAATGTATTTGAGATCGATTATCTTGATTACATGAAGAAAGGTAATGCAAAATGGGCCGTGCGGTCGAAACAAAATAATTTTCATCAAAATTCAATTGCAGTGTTTATGAGTATCGTTTCTTATTCTCACTTATACTTGGGTGAACAAAAAAACTTCCAAACGAGAAATTTCAACTAAATCTAAGTAGCGCATCTTCAATTTTTCACTAATTTATTCATACACCTCTTAAAAGTAATAATGCATTTAATAATATTAATTGCAGTTATTTGGTTAGAGAGTCGGAGGTTCGAAATTTTGTGGTTATTACAAAAATACCATATATCCTCGCTTTTATTGTTTTTGAATTTCAATACACGTTCGAAGTAATGCGCATTCTAATTAAAACAGCAATGAGTGTAACGTCGAAATAAAAATAAATTATTATCATTTCAAAAATATTTTCGTATTACGAAATAGAAAAATATTCTTAATATTTTTTTAAGGATGAATTTTGTAAGATTAAAAATAAAATTTAATGAAAACCCTCGTTTGCCAATATAAGTTCCAAGCCTTGCGGTGGCTTGGACTAAGCCCTCTTAATGTTCGTCTCTCTTTTCCCTGCCCTCTATCCCATCACCTTGAACTTTTCAGTATATCTCGTAAGTTGTTTGTTCTTTGGCTTCTCATCTCATCTTATTTTTTTTCTGCACTATGGACATTTTACTTCAGACAATCTAGAGTTCGAAGAAATCCTATAGCGTTGATATATAGTCAAGTACGAAGGTAGTAGAGCGAACAGACTTAGGGAACGTGACTGGAAATCTTGTAAGTTTACGATTACACATTACGTGACCCCAAGGTGGGCGTTAGCTACATACTACTATTTTTCCTTCCCTCCCTCGCTATATTCCCAAGAGTGCGCCAATCGTTGCTGGTGAGCTTCAAACGAAGGCCCTCGACGATTTCCCTCTTTTGTTTTCTTTCTTCTTCCCAGCCCATGCTCTATGTCTATTTTACGTTCATTTCCTCACACTCGTTTATCCCTCGTACCCCGTCTCGTACACTTCTCTCCTCGCACACGGCACTTGCCACCAGAAATTTCAGTGCTACCACGTCGACGCGAGGAAAAATCTTTAAATCGTCCTTCATCGTCCAATGGCGGCAACCCAAATGCCATTTGGGACCGAGAGGCTGCGTACAATATAGCATGTCATCTCTTGTCTAACGATTAGTTGAAATAGCTCGATATAGATCAACCCGACTTTTCTTCACCCACATTTTACCAGAGTGATTCTTTTTTCCTTGTGCTGTATAAAATTGGATTAAGAATTTGTCCCGTTTTTTGTACGAATTACAATCTTGCTTATAAGAAGCAATGTCAACATTTTATAGCTTGCTATATACAAAAACATGATGCATGGAAATTGTATTTGTTTTCAAAGTATTAGTATTAAAATAAGGATTAGAAAGAATAGAATCTAGCTACGTTTGCAGACGTTCAACCAAATATTCAATTGCCACAACTAAAAAAGTCATTTGTTCGACAATTATTTACGACGATTGACCAAAGAAGTCCGTGGAGAAAAAGGGCATATCTAATGTAGTTCTGTAAATTTACAGAACTATTTCAGATTCTTTTTTTCTACGTAACCTTCTTACGTAGGTTTTATGACCCTACTTAAGTAGGTTGTGTAGAACTTGAATGTTCAGAAAAGACAATATGGGTTCGATGCATTGAGAAAAATGGTTATTAGAGAGAACAAAATTTTAATTGATTGAATTTTTTTTTATTGCTTCATACATCATATTGATTACTGCAGCAACGCCCGATTTTTAAAGGGATACATCTTTACGCATGGAACCCCACACTCATGTGATAAAATCGGTGTATTGTGCGAAACTGGCTGATGTATAACGACCAAAAACCGTCATGCTGATATGTAAATCGCTGCTAGAGTAAATCCGACCGATATATAACGATAATCGTCATGCTGGGATTCTACTTAAAGACGAAATATACGTATATGTATGTATAAATTGCTAGTAGAAGTAAACCCGGTTGATGTGTAATGAAAATCGACACGCTGGGATTGTAGAGTAACATGTATAGATTTAAAAATATACATCCTTTCATAATTCTAATAATACTATCTCTATTCAGATATTAACCTTTAATTTTCCTAATTACAAATATCTCTGATGGGTACTAGTTTCCATAAATATAGTTTATCGAGAAAATACACTAGAATAAATCCTTTCAAATGTAGCCGGCCGAACTCACTTTGAGCTCGGCCAACAAAAACAAAAAATCGTGAATTCTAACTAACGATCGTTTGCACCAACTAAATTTACTTTGGTACAAACGATTTTTGTTGACTGAAATAACATTGCATTGAGCTAACGTGACTGAGGATAATTCAACTTCACAGTGAAGGTACATACGACGAAAGTCATGGTGCCTTTGATTTAATCACAATGAAATTTTCTTTGAACCAACGAAATTTGATTGCCTCAAAGTTAATATAATAACCTCAAGTAAGTTCGGTTGGTTATATTTCAAAAGATTTCTCGCAGTATAGATATGAACTTGAAAATAATAATTTGGCCCACAGACATGAATGTAGCCATCTTTCATTGTTGAAAGGACGTCTCACCTACATTCTGATAGAGCGATGTTCGAGCCTCGCGTGCGATGAAGTAGACTCACGCAATTGAGATAAAGAAGCCCTGAAAGTCGGCGAGAGGAGTAACGAAGATAGAAAGAGGAAGAAAAAGCAATGAAGCTCCTACTCAATCCAGCGGGGTTTAGCGAGGGTGCTCTCGTGCGACCCAGAGGTAGTAGATTCTATGTCTACCTGCAACGGCCGGTGCACCGGCGGAAAAATGCATTTTCCAACGGTTAAGAAATTTATGACCCTCGGACAATAGAGTTGGGCCACGCCGCTTCACACGATTCAGACGCTGCTGCCGCTGCTGCTAGCTGGGCTCTAAAGGTGTGGCTCTCTTCATATACCCGTTCGCTTCTCTTGTTTCCCTTCCTTCACAGCTCCTTGTACGCTCTAACACGTATATACCTAACCTATACCCTGCTCATCATAACCCCCCCCCCGCAAAACCATCCCTCACACCTCGCTTGTTTCGAGGCCACTCCCACACCCTAATCATTTTTGTTCTTTACAATGCGTGAGCAGCACAGTATCGTGTGTAACTATTGTGGTCCACCTATATATATAGAGATATTGAAGCGCATCCATATGGGGGGGGGGGGGCACTGTGTTACAAAGACGTCTCAATTTTCTCTTCTCAGCTCAGCAACCCAATGATTTTCAATGAAAAAGTGCAGGAGCCTTCTATAACCCTGTTTTTCATCAAAGGCTTCATGTATTAGGCAAATTCCTGCGTGTCCAGTTTATTCGACTGAATCGCACATTCCCGATTACTATCCGCATTGGCAATACGATATAAATCGAGGCTGCTCTCGGTTTCACTCGCTCGTTCGCTCTTCCTTGCACACTTTTTCGCCCTTCGAGTCCACGACGTGAACGGCGCGGCGATGGGACAATTCAGGGATAAAAAGTTGCCATTCCGATATCGGAGATACCGGATTTTTGGAGACGAACGTGGAATCACTAATTTCTCGCTTATTCCGTGGTAGTAGAATCTCAATCTTCCGAATTCTTTGAGTGTACTACATTTGTAACTATGGCATTACTCTCAAACTTACTCGCTTTATTTTTTTATTTCGTTTTATCGATTTTTACTCCCGACTGCCCATAGGGCAAAAAGACGGGAGCATGTGTTTCACTGGCATGGCGCGAATATGCCTATATCTCTATACTGAGAGAAAAATATAGTAATTAAAAAAAAAAGTATAGTTAATCCGACGATAATTTAATTGTAAAGTATAATTCCCAAGAGGAACGTCTTTATTTTATGGTTATAGCAAAAAATAATTATAGTAGCAATCATCAAAATGATAATATTTTCTTATATGTCGTTTCGTTGTATATACGATTTCAACGTTTGTTTCCATTAACTTTACAAATATTATTTATTGAACTATATTATCATCGCTTCAACCATAAAACATTGCAACGATACGCTTTTCTCTCAGTGTCATAGTGCAATGTTCTTTGACACGGTTAGTGATGTCTTAACGGAATTTGCTACACAGGTTTTGTGTACCGGGTCATGTGTCTTTTTTCCTAGATTGTATGTATTTGGTGGAATTTCTAAAAGATATAAGCGTTTAAACAAAAAGCCTTTTTGCCTGTTTCAATACACGCACGGAGAGAAGAGTCTGGTAATCATTACTCGATTTAATATAGTAAACTCGGTTTATTCAGCACTTCTGGCGTCTATTTCTATATTTTCCTATAGAGTACTGTACCGTGTTTTACGGTGTGCTACACGCCGTACAAGAATCGTTACTATGTTTCGGTTTTCAAACCGTATCGTAAATGATCCAAAGTTTGTACGGATATATATGCAAAAGTCTGTCGAAGACATCTCAAAGCTTGCCGATGGTTGCAACTTCCAACAGACAGTGATTACGATTCGCAATATATGAATAAATTCATCTCTTAATATATTAATAGAATCTATAATTACGGGATCGGTTCCGAAAAAAAAAACGAATATTCCACATATACAAAATAACAAAATCTGATATCCTCAACGTTGTAACTATTAAGACCGTGCGTCTGGGAATCATTCCGTAACCACAGTACGTTTGGCGGCGGCTGAGTGTGTTTACATCGTCAGCGGCGTCAGACGCCCATTGTTCTCGGTAGTGTAGTGCACATAACAAGGAATTGTGAAAACGAAAAAGCAAGCACAAGTTTTTTTTAAAGACATATTGTATCCGGAATATTATCTATGTATTCTTCGTCTATACTATAAGAAAATTGTGACATGTCGTCGTGGTTATCGGTGAAAATCGATGAAAATCGGTGCGTAACCTGGACTATTTGCAACGTGACATAACCTGCTTTTTAGTGACTTCCGAGATCAAGACGAAAAGTAGTGATGACGTTTTTATGTGATCTTAAATGGGTGAGAAATAAATTATAGAAATGAATAAATATTTAATAATTAAACAAAACAACGTGTATTTTTTCATGCTACATTTTTGTAACCTATCCCCATCCTACCTTTATATATCTTTACTTTCTCTTAATTTAAACATCATTTTAACTGCACGTATTTCCGACATTGTCTGGTATACGATGCAGAAGTAGGCACGTAACCGGCCCAGCAATCTTCACTATGTTGCGTTTAATCAGCAATATATAACGTTGGTAAGTGACTCGTGAACACAACTGGCAGCGTTTGCCATGCTGTATATCAGATACGAAAAATTCGCGTTAATGTAGTGCATGGCAATCATCGCCAGACTGGTCGAATAAACCGAATTTACTATGCTGCATGGGAACCATCGTCAAACTTTTTGAATTGTGATTACCAGAAAATTCTCTCCGTGCGGAAAAAAAGATTAGTTGCCATAACCAAAAAATGAGTTAACACAACCAATCGATTATTCCATTTCCTTAGCAACTCAAATGGTAATACCAACGATTCGAATGATAATACCGACGATTCGAATGGTAGTCCCAACTATTCGAGTGGTAGTCCCAACGATTGGATTAGTTAACCTAATTAATTCAATCGAGAACTAATCGTGAATAATTGAGGTTAGTATTCGATATGTTTGAGGCAACTAATTTTTTAGACATTGTGTACAGCAAATCGAAAACGTAGTTGCCACAACCAAACTTTTTTTTCCCGTGTATATCGAAATGCGGCAATAGATACAGCTATTATTCCGTATTCTGTAACTCACTTCGCAGCGCTGGTGGTGAAGTAATCTCCCGACTGTAATATGCGAATGATTCCAATTTGAACATTTTTTCATATATCCAATATGTTTATTAATTACACTCATTTTTTCAGTCGGGAGATTTTTAAAAATTTTTATTTCATACGGCTTCAACCGCGTTTCACCGCTCTTCCCACTCTTCCTCCTATCACTCCCTACTTGCAATTCACAAAGCTAACTTACTCTATTTATTTCATGAACAAATCAAGAGTCGCGGTAGCGACTCGACGCCAAGTTAAAAAAGAAATTAATGTTGCCTTCACACTACGATTTGTCTGTCTGACTGGACGGGTTTATCAAGAGACGCGGCAGCGTCTCGAGACAAGTACATTTACACTGCCGCAGATCATTTACTCGAGCCAACTTGTTTTGGCCACTTTTTTCGAGGTTAATATGTTATATTGATAAAATGATAGCGTTTTCAAGTCTTTTTCAGATATAATCAGATACTATAGGCCAAAATAATTCGTTTAAGACCAAAACGAGCATTCTACGTTCAGTCGTTTAAGTGATATGGTCATTTATATTTGAAAACTTCTCTGAAATATTACACTTTTTCAGTGGTCGACTCTGTGACTTCGCACACCGATCTTTCGCAACCTGCCAACCACTATGTTTCGCAACCTACTAATCACTATAAGAAAATCATAACGTCATCCAGTGATGAGCTAGTTTATGAAATACACGGCGAAGCAATAGTATATACATTGTTAATGTTAATAAACGATTGCTCCACAGCTTTGGTCTTCAGGTCAATTCGTCCACATTTTCCGATGTCCAGGTCGACCGCTCCGTAGTTTTTCGTGTCCAGGTCGACGGCTCCGCAGTTTTCGTTGTCCAGGTCGATCTCTCCATAGTTTTAGGTGGCCAAATCAATTCCTCCATAGTTTTCGATGTCCAGATCGACCTCTCCATAGTTTTCGGTGTCCAGGTCGACCTTTCCATAGTTTTCGTATCCAGGTCGATGTCTCCATAGTTTTCGATGTCCAGGTCGACCTCTCCATAGTTTTCGGTGTCCAGGTTGATCTCTCCATGGTTTGAGATGTCCAAGTCGACCTCTCCATAGTTTTCGTTGTCCAGGTTGACCTCTCCATAGTTTTCCATATCCAGGTTGATGTCTCCATAGTTTTCGTTGCCCAGGCCGACGTCTCCGTAGTTTTCGGTGTCTAGGTCGATTCCTCCATAATTTTCGATGTCCAGGTCGACGATTTCGTAGTTTTCGTTGTTCAGGTCGACGGCTCCGTAGTTTTTCGTGTCCAGGTCGACGGCTCCGCAGTTTTCGTTGTCCAGGTCGATCTCTCCATAGTTTTAGGTGGCCAAATCAATTCCTCCATAGTTTTCGGTGTCCAGGTCGACCTTTCCATAGTTTTCCGTATCCAGGTCGATGTCTCCATAGTTTTCGATGTCCAGGTCGACCTCTCCATAGTTTTCGGTGTCCAGGTTGATCTCTCCATGGTTTCAGATGTCCAGGTCGACCTCTCCATAGTTTTCGTTGTCCAGGTCGATCTCTCCATAGTTTTAAGTGTCCAGGTCGATTCATTCATAGTTTTAAGTGTCTAGGTCGATTCCTCCATAGTTTTCGATGTCCAGGTCGACCTCTCCATAGTTTTCGGTATCCAGATCGACCTCTCCATAGATTTAGGTGTCCAAGTCGATTTCTCCATAGTTTTCGATGTTCAGGTCGACGGCTCCGTAGTTTTCGTTGCCCAGGTCGATCTGTCCATGGTTTCAGATGTCCAGGTTGACCTCTCCATAGTTTTCCATATCCAGGTTGATGTCTCCATAGTTTTCGTTGCCCAGGCCGACGTCTCCGTAGTTTTCGGTGTCTAGGTCGATTCCTCCATAATTTTCGATGTCCAGGTCGACGATTTCATAGTTTTCGTTGTCCAGGTCGATCTCTCCATGGTCTCAGGTGTCCAGATCGACCTCTCCATAGTTTTTGGTGTTCAGGTCAATCTCGTCATCTCCATAGTTTTCTATGTCGCAGTTGATCTCTCCATAGTTTTTGGTGCCTTCAGAGTTGAACTCTGCATAGTTTTCAGTGCCTTCAGTGTTGAACTCTTCATAATTTACATTGTACACATCGATCTCTTTATAGTTCAGGTGTCTAGGTCTATCTCTCCATAATTTCCGATGTCCAGGTCAACCACTCCCTAGTTTTTGGTGTCCAGGTCGATGTCTCTATAGTTTTCGGTTTGCGGTTATAACTGACGGAGAACTGTTAGTCTTGAAAAGCCTATTCTTAGTTAAAATTTGCAAAAGTCTTACGACTTAAAAAAAATGTATTGCAATCAACAGTAACCTTTTTTGGAATTTCTTGAGATAACCGCAGCTTAGCTGCACAGCATAACTAAACGGTACGCATACGATTTAACGATCTATGTTCTGTTAAAAAAAATTAACAATTGTGTTGTACAAAAAACAAGCAACCGCAAAAAAGAAATTTACATTACAGTTTATGTTACCGACCGAGTAGCAGCACATTATCTTGCAGTGGGACATAAATTTTGAAACTATGAATTGATATTTGGTCAATATTATAAAATCCATCTCGGTAAGTGGAAGGAGAATAAGAGGAACCCTATATTTATTATTTGTTGTGCTAATAAATATGCATGCTAAAGAATATATAAAAGAATGCAAGTGAAATGCAAGTTCCCTTATTCTGAATTGATTGGTCGCAAGAAATAGCAAAAACTTTGCAAAAAGAAGTGAAATCCACCAAAAAAACCCTCACGGGTAAAAAATTGAGACAAGTACATTTACGTGAGTGGTATCTAATACCCCAAAAAACACAGTGTGTCAAAAACTTGAGCCATAAACTATGTATAGGTACAAAAAGTTGTGAAATAAACTAAAAATATATTCAGCATGTCAAGTACATGTTGTACAACATATATATACATTATATACGTGTATATAAATAGTAGTTTTAATATAAACTAAAAAGAATTTCTCGCATTTAAACGAAAAATAATCAGTAACAAAGAAAAAATCATAAATTGTGAACAAAAATTAATGAATAAATAAATTTCAACATCTCAAAAAATTATATGGAAGTAAAGAAAGGGGCTGGGGCTAGCCCCAAGCCTTTAGCCCCACCCCTTCCGCCAAGCCCTGAGCCCGAATTATTCTAAGTCCCTCGATTCTTGACACGGCGGCGGCGGCGGCGGCGGCGAGATCTTTTTATAATATAGAGAGATTCTGTTTTGGAAAAACCTGCTATATTGATAAAATAATGTATAAATGCCATAGGAAAATATGGGGTCAAGTTATTTTACCGAATAGTCAATAAGCCGATTCAGCGGTGTTACGAAATACTTATTGCCGAACGACATTTGATCAAAAAATCAATGTGTCGAATTTTTAGATCTTTCAATCATAGATTTTTCAAGTCCGGATTTTTTAAGTCCCGCAAGGACCGCCAATTTCACTGTGGGAGACGGGGATTGTCTCATTAAAGACACCACGAACATTTATATTTTCACGTTAATTGAAGAAAGTATACATAATAAAAAGAGCAATTAAAAACAAAAAAAGTAATATACCGTTTATAAAACTCAGACGCATATATCGTATATTAATTTTCAGATGCATTCGTCATTCGATAAATACAATATTGATATATTAAAATGAAGATTACAATACTAACGTACTGTACGTTCTTATACTATTCTTAAATTTACAATAAAAGTATATTAATATGAAATTCATATACCCGATTCGTAAATCTCAAATCGTTTTGTATATTAAATTTACTTGCATTTTTAACAGTGTAAATCACTTATAAACGCTGAATTTAACCGCTAATAAGGTCGAGTCATTTAACAATGATACTTCTAGTAAAAGTTCAATGAAGCTATGTTTGTTCTCGAGTAATTGTCTCCGAATTACTAATTGCAACGATATACATTCTCGTGAATTCTAACTAACGATCGTTTTCGTTGTACGGAAAACGTGGTTATAGCGGCAACGAAACAAAGCTCTAAACATTAACCAAAACTCGGTGTATTCGGAATTTCCTTGGCCACATGCACCGAGTAAACTGACCGACGAAATGAGATACAGTAATTGAGTGGTAGCGGAGGTAGTATTAATTAAAGTTCCGATAGGAAGCTAATGCAGTGTGCACCGACTATTATTATACTCGGTTGGTTCCGGCATTTGGCTCCTGTACTATTATTGTAGTCTAACAAGAGCCGTAAAGCAGTCTGCGACGGTAGGACTATATAGACTAGAGGTGGAGGGGCGCGGCAGTGGCACGGTCACTGGGCATGCAGAGAGCAGCCGCATACACGTGAGAATACCCTCGCCGGTCTCGTTGGCCAAAGCACACACGTCCTCAGGGACTCGTAAGTTCCTTCCTTCCGAGATTCTCTCGAGCGAGTACAACTTTCTTCCTCTCTTTCTGTTCTCGATATCTCTCGTCAGTTATGTACACGTTCTCAGTTATACGGCAGTGGTACCCCAGTCCCTTCTCTAGTCCCAATTACAAGCTTCGAAACCTCGAGCATGTATCCGACAGGATTATCGAGATTTAACCCGGGAGAAAAATATTTCGGGTGTGGCGTCTCTTATCAAAAATTTTGATCGAATTCATGCTGTGGGAATTGCTCTACATACCGAGTCTACACTTTAGCTAAATTTTAGTTTAACCAAATCAAATTTTCTTATTTCAATGCCAGCTTAATAGTATTGTATTTATTTGAAGTAAACTATTTTATTTTAATTGAGTAATTAACGTGAAATGTATATATTTTCGATTCAAATACATTTTTTGCTTCCTCATAGAGGAGGCTTTGTTGTCATGAAAAATTATTTTTTCAAGATTTTCATGCCAGTATGCTTAGAATTGTCCAAAACGTCGAGAAAAGTGGTTTAGAAAAAATGTCCGTATATATATGTGTGTGTGTGTGGTGTGTGCAGATTTCGTTGTGTACACGATAACTGTCGCAATTTCAGTTGTATCTTCGTCAAATTTGGCACGCAAATGGGCTGTCATACAACGACGCTTGGGATTATAGTTGACGCGAATCGGTTGAAAAATTCAAATTTTACAGCATTTTGAAAATGTTGAAAATGTCGTTTTAACGCTATACCTTTCGCAATTTAAGAGATATCGGGCTGAAATTTTGTACACAAATGGACTACCATCAAAACATGATGTGTACCAAATTTGCCGAGAATCGATAACGTGGTTATAATTTTATTGCAATATCAATTTTTTTTTAAATGTCTTCAAAGACTTCATCTCTGTAAATTCTGAGATATCCGGCTGCAATTTTCGACATGATTTCACGATTATTGATTGTTAATAATGAATTTAGTCAAAGGATCTATCGATATGTCGATAAATTTCGATTTTGGTGAATAAGAAAGAAAAAATTCGGACACGAAAAAAAAATGTTGAAATTTTTCACAGATTTATCTTAAATTTTGTTCACATATGGACTGTCATCAAAAAACATTTGATTACAAATTTGTCGCAGATCTTTCCAGCCGTTCAAATTTTTATGGCATTTTGAATTTTTCGAAAAATCTCATTCTCGCGCTGGGTCGTGCATATTAGGAGATACCGGGTTCTAATTTGGTCCACAGATGGACTATTATAGTACAAGGTTTTAGTACAAATTTGAAAAAAATCGGTTACACGGTTAAAATTCTTCGACATTTTGAATTTTTAGAAAAATGTTGTGACGTGATTTTTTTAAATCTCGTGCACAAGGAAGTTGGTTTAAATTGGATTAAATGATGTTTAAATGAATTGGTTTAAAGACTTTTTTTTATTTTCTGGTATGTTTTTTTTATGCATCGAACCGAAATTTTTTTCATAAGTACCGGCGTAGAAAAAAAGAATCTTGTGAAGAATCTTTTAAAGAATCTTAAAAAATCTTTAAAAAAAAGTCTTCAAAGAATTTTTGAATGAATCTTGAAAAGAATCACGTATAGGATCCGGAGCAAGATTCTTTTCAGGATTCTTTTCAAGATTCTTTTTATACGAAAGCGTTTTGAGAATTTTTCAAAGAATCTTCGAAAGAATCTTGAAAAGCGTTTTTAAGAGAATCGTGAAAAGATCTTGTCCATTCTTTCGAAGATTCTTTGAAAGATTCTCAGAACGCTTTCGGATAGAAAGAATCTTGAAAAGAATGCTGGAAAGAATCTTGCTCCGGATCCTATACGTGATTCTTTTCAAGATTTCTTTAAAGATTCTTTCAAGACTTTATTTAAGATTCCTTAAAAGATTCTTCACAAGATTCTTTTTTTCTACGCGGGTAGAGAATTATTGAATAAACATTTTGTTGGATTTTAAATGACTTGTCGAATATGTGGTGACATTACAGATCTTGCGAATGTCGACCTGTCATCCGATAATTTAATCACCACTTTAAAAAATATTGACAAATTAAGGGTGTAGAATTTCGCTAAAATCAATAGAATTGTTCTAATTTTATGAACATTGAATATTTAAAAAGAAAATGACTATCGAGATACTTAATGCCACCGATCCTCCTGAGTTATTAAAATGTTGTATTAGGATTATGTGTATCGCAAATCATTTTATGAAATTGATTATTGAATTGAAGATTTTTCAATGCCATTGAGTGAGTTCTTGTTATGTCATTCGTCATCATATTTTTTCTAGTTGCCCTTTAATTTCGGGTGGGTTATTTATATTACTATTATGTGCTTGTCTGTCACTGGATATGTGCATCTCCATTCCAATTTTAGTTTATTCCGTTTTATTTTTAATATTTTGTCGTAAGATATTAATTTGTGGATATTGTATTGTAAGCCCCGTGACAGCAATGTAAGTAGTTTACGTATATCTGTATCAGACTTATACTGATGACTTGTACGGTCAATACATATCCACCAGACAAACCTGTCCTGCCGCGAATTAACTCGTCGTTCTTGACGCATCGACGACAATTTTCACGTCACCACGGCACATCTGCTAAGATATATAACCTATATGTACTTAGTAGTTATCGGAATTCTCGCGTCAAACCGACGGTGAACTCGGATCCCGCACTGCGGCGACGGCGATCGACGACGACGACGACGACGATGACGACGACGACGACGACGATGACGACGATGAGACGACGTTCCATCGACCATACCCGACGGAAGTAGTTAAAACGCGGATATATCTTCACGTGCATCGGTTCATATATGGCACACCGTAGGACGGAGGGGGCGTAATCGCCTCGGCCAATCTGGCTCTATGCGATTAAAGTGGAGCATTGGAGCGCTATAGATTCGATCGAGACATATTCTGCTGACATCTCCTCCCCGATCAACTTTGATACACTAGGATGGTGCATGGATACATATACGTGTTCAGCTATGAATGTATAGTAACGTTAGAGTGGTCGTTTCGCTCTTGATCCTGTTAACTCAAATCAAGATACTTTACCATGTTATATTCTAATGAAAAATGATTTTCTCATCCCGATTGTTATCCCCCATGGGAAAAAAGTATACTTGAAATATATTTGAAAATATATTCTTTATATAATACATATATTTTTTACGAAAAATTAGATATGTTATATATATTTTTGTATGTAAGTAAAAATATATTCAATATACAGAAGCTGATATAGTCAATATATATATATATATATATATATATATATATATATATATATATATATATATATATATATATATATATATATATACAAAACTATTAATTTTGCTTTGTATACCGCGTAGAGCAAGATATAAGATAATTCAGTTTCCTTAGATAAGGAAACTATATATATATATATATATATATATATATATATATATATATATAGTTTCCTTATCTAAGGAAACTGAATTATCTTATATCTTGCTCTACGCGGTATACAAAGCAAAATTAATATATATATATATATATATATATATATATATATATATATATATATATATATATATATTGACTATATCAGCTTCTGTATATTGAATATATTTTTACTTACATACAAAAATATATATAACATATCTAATTTTTCGTAAAAAATATATATATATATATATATATATATATATATATATATATATATATATAGTTTCCTTATCTAAGGAAACTGAATTATCTTATATCTTGCTCTACGCGGTATACAAAGCAAAATTAATAGTTTTGTATACCGCGATATCGAATTGTAGATCTATGTACACTCGATTTACCGTTTATACATTTGGACCCGAAATGAACCTCTCCATAAACATATATATATATATATATATATATGTATGTCAAAGGGTCGATATGGGGTCCACGAGAACGTATTTAAATTTAGGTGTACATAGATCTACATTGCGTAATAGAAGTATACAAACCTATCGAAATCACTATGTATATCGCCAAAAAAAATATATAATCAAATTTAGGTTTTTTATGTGAATGGGTTAAAACAAGTACCACATATATTTATGCATTGGTAAATCCTAGGACCACTATTATTTGCAGCAGGCCTTTACACTGAGAGAAATCGTGATAGTGTAATCAACTTTAAATCCATATCTGTAGATTTTTAGTCCATGTAACAATTTGAATAGTTATTTTTATTGATTTAATAGTTAAATTAACAACGTTATTGTTACTGTAACTAATTCTATAGTTGGCACAACATAATGTCGTAGTTACTTTTACAGTGAATATATAGTGAAATAAAACCTTAGCTATTTTCTTATAGTTACTGCAACTTTATTATTGTTGTTGCAATGACCCTTTCAAAGTTGTTGAATAATTTCTCAAATAATGCTATGATTGTGATGATGTTTTCTATGAATAGTACTTCGCATCTGTCGCTAAGTTTTCGAAACAATATACTTTTTGTTGCGATAACTATTAGTAACTTCTGCATTGACTATAAATGATCAGTACAGATAACAATTTAAAAATAGCTGAGGTTGTATTTCACTATAAATTTATAGTTACTAGTATCTTTTTTTCTCTCGGTGTTCGTAGATTCCCTCAAATTATATCGACCAAGAGATGCGATAGCAACTTAACTTAAGAAACTTAACAAAATATAATTAGATCTGAGACTAATGAAGAGCATCAAATAGTTCTGTACTATATATTAGACTTTCGGGAAAAATAAAACTGGTCAAATCAGTTCATGGTCAAATGGTCAATCAGAGAATGGATAACTCTACAGCAATGTCTTCGACAGTTATGATTTTATTTAAAGTTCTTGGTATAAACCATTAATTGCTCATAAAATGACGACATCATGCATTCACAATTAAAAATGAATGTGAGGCTTATATTATTTGCAATTTACCAAAGAATTTTTTCATTATGCATTGTAATGGTACATGTCAGGACCAGTCCGTGCGTTGTAAGGGTAATTGCGCGGACCGTTTTCTATTTTTTCAGGGTCGGACCTGACATTCACCGTTACAACGTTGGGATCGGTACCGGCATGTATCATTACATATAAGAACATACAATAGTTCATCTCTCTGCTCACAAGCATAGAAAGTGGATACGCTTCATTAAGTCTCTTTGCGACTTGTTAGCATTGTGAGACACGATCGTTGTCTAATGGCTAATATCGTAAGATTTTAATCGAGCCGATGTCAAAACGACCAAGCAACTGAACTTGTTTTGACCTACGCTTATTGAGCTAAGCAAGTGTAAGAATATATCGATATCTATGTTCGTAACATTTCAAGATTTGTTTAATATATCGACACTAACGCTCGCAAAGTTTCAAGATTTGTTTAATATAGAAATGTAATATAAGAATGTTGATACGAACAAGAAAAACATTTGCTTACAGCTGCGTTACTCATAGTTAATCAGAATGTGGATAAGTCTGCAACAATGTATTTGATAGTTATGATTTGATTAAAATAAAGTCTTTGGTATAAAACATTGATTGTCCATATAATATATATTATAAGGACAAATAGCTACCTCATGCGTTCACAATTAAAAATGAAATGAGGCTTATATTATTTGCAATTTACCAAAGAAATTGTTCGTTATGTATTCTAATGGTACATGTCGGGACCAGTTAGTGCGTTGTAAGGGTAATTGCGAGGACCGTTCTGTATTTTTCCAGGGTCGGACCTGACATTCACCGTTACAACGTTGGGATCGGTACCGGCATGTATCATTACATATAAGAACATACAATAGATCATCTCTCTGCTCACAAGCATATAAAGTGGATACGCTTCATTAAGTCTCTTTGCGACTTGTTACCATTGTGAGACACGACCATTGTCTAATGGCTAATATTATAAGATTTTAATCGAGCCGATGCCGAAACGATCGAGCAACTGAACTTGTTTTGGCCTACGCTTATTGAGCTAAGCAAGTGTAAGAATATATCGATACCTATGTTCGTAAAATTTCCAGATTTGTTTAATATATGGACACTAATGCTCGCAAAGTTTCAAGATTTGTTTAATATAGGAATGTAATATAAGAATGTCGATACGAACGAGGAAAACATTTGCTTAAAACTGCGTTATTCATAGTTAATCAGAATATGGATAAGTTGCAACAATATATTTGATAGTTATGATTTGATTTAAATAAAGTCTTTGATATAACACATTGATTGTCCATATAATATATATTATATGGACAAATAGCTACACCATGCATTCACAATTAAAAATTAATATTAGGCTTATATTATTTGCAATTTACCAAAGAATATTTTCGTTATGTATTGTAATGGTACATGTCGGGACCAGTTAGTGCGTTGTAAGGGTAATTGCGGGGACCGTTTTCTATTTTTTTCAGGGTCGGACCCGACATACACCGTTACAACGTTGGGATCGGTACCGACATATATCATTACATATAAGAACGTACAATGGTTTATCTCTCTGCTCGCAAGCATGGAATGAAAAAAAAACTAATTATTTTGTGCTCGATCTCTTTTATAATTGTGTATATGATAAAGTCGAAAGTGATATCAGGAGAATGACGAATATACGGTTTAAGTTACAGATGCTTTCGGGGATTAATTGCAATTAAAGTTAAACATTTTATTGGGAACGACGTTCAAGAGGAACTGATTCTTTAGCAAATTTAAAAACCTGTCTCAAGATATTTGACATTCATATAGAGGTCCCATTCAATATCGAAGGTTGATTTGCCATATGCGAAAGAAATCTGTTAAAACAGCCTGTTTTCGATGAAACTGTATACGACAGACCGAGGGGCAGTTTGTTCATAATTCTAGTAATTCTAAATTAAGCGTAAAATGAGTTCACGTTCAGATACGATTGGTAACATCAGAACTAATTTCTAGATTCTGGATTGCCATAACCTCCCCGTGATCCGAAATATGATCGGTCCCCATAATATCCTTTTTACACGTAATAAACTAGGTCCCCGTAATATACAATATACATAAATGGAATTGTGGGGACCGGTACCGGAATGATCCCTTTCATATAGAAAAATATCGGGACCGTCCCCATATGTGCCAAATGTCCCCATAAGTACCACAAAACCTCCGATATGGACCTGGAATGTACCCTTTGACATACATATATATATATATATATATATATATATATATATATATATATATATATATATTATATATATATATTATATATATATATATATATATATATATATATATATATATATATATAATATATATGTATATATATGTATATATCTCTCTATATTATAAAAAGATCTCGCCACCGCCGCCGCCGCCGCCGTGTCAAGAATCGAGGGACTTAGAATAATTCGGGCTCAGGGCTTGGCGGAGGGGGGGGGGGGGCCTTCGGGGAGGGCACCCTTCGGAGGTGGCACCCTTGGGTGGGGGGCGATTGCGAGCGCGCGCAGCGCGCGAGCCACAATACAATCCTAGTATATATATATGTATATATATTAACGCGAAAAATATAGATTAGCGTTACTTAAGAATACGATACACTTAAATTTCCAATGAAACGATTCTTTCAATGAGAATTTCAGTGGAAATTTAAGTGTATCGTATTCTTAAGTAACGCTAATCTATATTTTTCGCACGTGTTTAAATAATTTGGTATACTTTTAATATTTCGTTTTGGCCCAGAACCTACCCATGAATATAGGTATTTATACGTAGACGAGAAGGAACGGGTTGTCGTAGGCGGTGCTCAATTCAGCGACGTCGCTGCTCTACCGAGCCCTACACACGACCATCCGTCATCGGCGTATCGCGCAGCTACTTCTACCATCCGCGTTCGGTGCCGCTCGACCTAAAGATTTGCATTACAAATTCGTTCTCCGAGCAGAGTCGGGATGTGCCGGGAGTGAGAGGGCTTGGGTCTCGTATACGTGCCCCGTAGGTCGATCTTGCAAGGGAACCAACGACCCGCTATATCCCTCAAAACCATCTTACCTTCTTCTCACGTCGTTCTATAGACACATTCTCACCTCTTTCGTTTAAAAACTCAAATTATCGAGCAACAGCAATTTTATGTCGTTTATACCAATCGTTTATCTCAAGTGCAATGCAAATTTTAAACTGAAATCTAACCAGAATTTAATCTCAAACTACGGTTGAATGAAAACAATACACATATACAATTATTAACATTGCGTGTTATCCAAAAATCGCATTTACAAAAATTGACATTGAATCAACAGTATAATTCTTGTGCAAATAACTCTACTGATGTAAACAGATTTTAAAACCTTCAGAAGCGTCTCTTTAAGACCAATGCTGAAGATTTCCTTAAAAATTCATCGGTGTATACAAAGTCACACTTTAACGTTAATATATCCACGATTACCGAGGGTTTGGTATGGAAAGTTAAAAGTAAATCGGTACTAAGTCAATGTAAAGTTTTAGGAAATATTTTGTAGGTACGAGGGTTTCCATTCTTAGTTTCTATATTTATACTAGCCGGGTGACACATGAGGTTCATCGTAATCGTTACAAGTACATATATATATATATATATATATATATATATATATATCTCTATATTATAAAAAGATCTCGCCGCCGCCGCCACCGCCGCCGCCGCCGTGTAGGATAGTCCCTCAAGGGCCCCCAAGCCCGAATTATTCTAAGTCCCTCAAGGGCCCCAAGGGTGGGGGCACCCTTGCGGGGGGCACTTCTTTTGGGGGAGATTGCGAGCGCGCGAAGCGCGCGAGCCACAATAAAATCCTAGTATATATATATATATATATATATATATATATATATATATATATATATATATATATCTAATGTTAGGTTAGGTTTAGATAAACAAACAATTGTAATGTTCATACAAAGAATACTGTAATAAAAAATATCCTCGATCAATCAGTAAAGCATCTTTCTATCTTCATAATTTTTAGTCATGATTAGACTAAAATTAGGGTTCATTCTAATATAACACTAAATGCCAAAAACACCCCGCGTAGAAAAAAAGAATCTTGTGAAGAATCTTTTAAAGAATCTTAAAAAAAGTCTTGAAAGAATCTTTACAGGAATCTTGAAAAGAATCACGCATAGGAGCCGGAGCAAGATTCTTTCCAGGATTCTTTTCAAGATTCTTTCCATCCGAAAGCGTTCTGAGAATCTTTGAAAGAATCTTAATAAAATTCTTCAGAGAAATCGAACGAAACCTCTTGATGCTTTCCAGGATTCTTTTCAAGATTCTTTCCATCCGAAAGCGTTCTGAGAATCTTTTAAAGAATCTTCGAAAGAATCTTGAAAAGCGTCTTTAGGAGAATCGTGAAAAGATTCAGTCCATTAAACAAAAAAATCGTTGAAAGAATCTTAATGAAATTCTTCGGAGGAATCGAGCAAAACCTGTTGTTACTGTCCCTTGGTGTCGAGACAGTAAATTTCGGTACGTCAACGAAGGGTAAACCCCTCGTGTATAGTCGAACTCAGAACAGCTTTGCAGTCTTATATACGTTCAGGCATCAAGTCACTTGCGAGAAACGCTTCGACCGCTCGCCATCTAGTGGCATCGTACGAAACACTTATATTCAATACTCCGCTAGATGGCGAGCGGTCGAAGCGTTTCTCGCAAGTGACTTGAAGCCTGAACGTATATAAGACTGCAAAGCTGTCCTGAGTTCTACTATACACGAGGGGTTTACCCTTCGTTGACGTACCGAAATGTACTGTCTCGACACCAAGGGAAAGCAACAACAGGTTTCGCTCGATTCCTCTGAAGAATTTCATTAAGATTTTTTCAACGATTTTTCTATTTAATGGACGGAATCTTTTCACGATTCTCTTAAAGACGCTTTTCAAGATTCTTTCGAAGATTCTTTAAAAGATTCTCAGAACGCTTTCGGATGGAAAGAATCTTGAAAAGAATCCTGGAAAGCATCAACAGGCTTTGCTAGATTCCTCTGAAGAATTTCATTAAGATTCTTTCAAAGATTCTCAGAACGCTTTCGGATGGAAAGAATCTTGAAAAGAATCCTCGAAAGAATCTTGCTCCGGCTCCTATGCGTGATTCTTTTCAAGATTCCTGTAAAGATTCTTTCAAGACTTTCTTTAAGATTCTTTAAAAGATTCTTCACAAGATTCTTTTTTTCTACGCGGGACCTTATCGAACATTTGCATATACCGGTGTATTCTCTTTTCTAACCGTGTCTGTGGTTATATTTATATACTAAGAACTTCAAAAAGTTAATGGAACGACAAATACAGTTGAAAATGCTTTTGAAAAATTCTCAATAATTTGACTAGCACATAGTAGAACAATTACCTTAATAATTTATTTTGATAACCGAGTACCTCTTTTGACTATCGATGCTCGATCTTTCTCCGATATCTTTGTCGATGAAGTAGCCTCACGTCATGGACCTTCATATGTGTCTTACACATCTTGGCTGTGAACGGTTTGATATCCGTATGTGTCGTACACGGAAAGAAAAAAAGTAGTTGTAAAAATTGATTCATCGGTCCCCACAAACCAACCGAAATAATTAGAATATCGCCAACTACTCAGTCGGCTGAAGAAACTATAACCTCGTTGGTAGACTATCGATAGTAACAATGACCGGCTGAGATTATAACCTCAACGCACCGGTTGGTTGGCTCAACGAATCATTTCGATTGGATAGCAGCCGTGATAGTTACAGGAACTAAGTGTTGGTTGTGTGTACTATTTTTTTGCTACCAATCGAAAAAAGTTGCAACGATGATTCCATTTTAGTTTCACTGACTAACACACGGCACAACATATGCTCGCCAAAACAACTTTTTTATTCTTTCCGTGTATACACACATAAAACATGCGTAGTTTCGCTTACACGTATCTGTGCGCGAAAATGGAGTTAAGAAGGCAGGATTAAAGAGACAGGTGGATCCAATGCATTTATATCTCGGGTCGGTCGACGATACCACTGCAGTAAAGTATCGCTCCGCTGCTTGGTAAAAGAGGCAGATGTGGTTGGTGGGGGGATGAAGAATTCGCGTGACATCAGCGAGAATGCCAGACCGCGGGTTTTCTCGCGTCTAGCCGCTAGCGGTCTACAGGCACGCTCTAGTCCATTCATTTCGTCGCGCGGCTATGTATAGATGCTATTTAAACTACACCCCTGTGCGAAAGGCAGAGCAAGACAGGAGTAGCACAGAGTCCGTCCACATAGCAAATGTAAAGCGTCTCTGTTCTCCGAGTGCAGTGAGAGAATTTCTTAGAAAACTTGGAGCAATTTCGAGGTCTATCCTTGGGTCTCAGCATCCCGCAAGTTCCTTCGCCCCTCGTCAGACGGAAAGGAGAAGGGTGGTGAGGCTGGTGAGGGGGTGAAGAGTCGAGTTCACTATGAACGGACAAAATGAACAGGCCATCAACGACAGGAGCCAAAGAGACCTACAAAAAGCTCCATTCACGACTCTCGACACAATGAAGCTTCGGGGGATCGAAGCTACTGGGAATACGCGTATCCATAAGCTATAGTATCTGGTCGTTCTCTATATCCACTCTGTTTCACTCTACTCCCTCGCCCATATATCTATCCTCTATTTTCTACTTGTTTTCCGTCTTTTTCTTTTGTTTCTTCTCTATCTCGGTGTGACCAGATGTTACTTCGTGAGCTACTCTACTTCATTCAAGTGCGTTGCACAACTGCCAGGGTTATGGCACTCATAACGCACTTAGTATAAGTGCGAGTGATGTGTATACACGTATAATGGCCTCACGTTATACGTTGTGTAATGGCGCATTGAAATATACAGACAGGTAACGAGACTCTATATGAGGGTAATTGATTGAATCGATTGGGTATGCACTTTTTCATGGTTTTATCGGCTCCCACGTGAACTAAGGATCTGTAGGTTATCTGGTCGATGTTCCAGTTGTTAACCATGTATTAATACTACATTACTATTAAGAAATAACGTATATCTAGCTAATTCGTTTGATTACTTTGATGAATAATGTTCTAGTAGCGTTACTGTCTATAATAAGAGAGCTGAATTATTTGATTACTTTCTAAAGAATGTTAACGGTTTTTTTTTATGAATACAAGATTGTTTGCCCCTTTGAATGTTTCATATATGTAATAATATTTCAAATATTAGTGAAAATAATCTTAAAAAACCTAAAATAATTTTAAAACAATTTTGCAAAATAGAACCTTGCACATTATTTCGTCAAAATTTTTCATTTTTTTACAAAGCTACTTGTTTATATGTTAAATTTATTAAAAAACAATAAATAAATTGAAAATTGTACTAAAAACTTATTTCCAAGTTTCAAATTATTCACGACCTACAGATTCCATATTCATATGAATCGGACAAGATGTAGCAGTCGACATTTAGGGTATTTTGGCGCGGGCTGAATTTTAGCTGACGTTGAGAATGGGGCGAATCGATACTATGGATATGCATATATAGGTATCGTAGCTGTGGCAGCACATGCAGCTTATACCGGGAGACGGGGTCCATGATTTTCGCTGTGTGTGACATTATTAGTGTCACTGGACTTGTATAAAATGTGGTGCAGTGTGGACACGGATCGTTGGCTCGATGAAATGATTCAATTGCTTGCACCAAGCCCTGTCCTTTCTCGCTCTAACCCTTGGCTCACTGGCGTGGTTCAATAGATCCGCGTCGACGTTAGCGATCGCGTTCATCGTCGTTGCCCGGCTATCCGCGTGTTACGAGTCACCGAGCTACGCGATTCTCTCGCTCCAGCTACAACCATTTCTCCTCTATGTATACTGACTATAATAACAGTACTTCGAATAGTTTCATCGCTTCATCGACGATAGTTACGGTTATACGCGTTTCTCACTCTACACCAGATCTGTTAATAAGCCATGCGCACCACAAATTCACAATTCATTAAAATTCATTATTTCTGATGCGCCTTTTTCATAACTTTTGCATACAAAATTAATAGGTATCCATTATTTACGTATAGTAGAGGAGACCGGGCCAATACGAACTTTTTTGGTTTGCTCTTTTTGCTCCCTCATAGAGGAAGCTTTATTTCATGAATTTTTTTTTCGCTATTTTCATCCCAGGACACTCAGAATGGTCCAAAACGTCGAGAAATGTGGTTTAGAAAAAAATGTCTGTATGTGTGTACGTATGTAAAGATTTCGTTGTAAGCACGATAACTGTCGTCATTTTAGATGTACCTTCTTGAAATTTGGCACGCAAGAGGGCTGTCATACAGCAACGTTTGGGATTGTAGTTGACGCAAGTCAGTTGGAAAATGCACATTTTACGGCATTTTGAAAATTTTGAAAAAATCGTTTTCACGCTATATTTTTCGCAAATTTAGAGATATCGAGCTGAAAGTTTGTACGTAAATAGACTAGTATCAAAACATGATGTGTAGCAAATTTGACGACAATCGATAGAGTGGTTCTAATTTTATTTCAATCGAATTTTTTTTTTTTTTAATGCCTGCAAAGACCGTCTCCTGTAAATTCTGAGATATCCGGCTGCAATCTTAGACATAATTTCACGATTATTGATTATCGATGATGAATTTAGTCAAAGGAATTGACGACATGTCGGTAAATTTGGATTTTGATAAATAAAAAAAAAAAAAAAAAACAAAGCTTCCGCTATGAGGAAGCAAAACGATGTCACAAAAAACAGTTTTTTTTTAACAATGCTAACCTTCACACAAAATTAAACAAGTGTGGAGAAAGACCAGCTTCTATTTGGACCGCCATATACCCGTCGAACCCTAAAATTTCTAAAGATGCGAATTATCCATAAATCGATAGAGATTTTTACTAATATTTACGAAGTTACATATGAAAGATCGGACATCATTGGATTGTGAATTTTATAACTTGATATTTTATTAGTCTTCGGGTGTAGGCAGCTTGCTGTCATCGTTGTTGAATGGAATTAATCAGCTTTATAAGTCGATAATTGCCATCAAAACGACAACAATATTTTTAAACGCGGCCGGTTTGTCTCTACGGCAAAGCATGACTTCCGTTTTATTTTCCGTCACTGTATAGACATTGAAAGACTTAAGATAGCACGAGAAAGAGGGAGAGAATGAAAGGAAACAAGAAACAATGGGAGAAGGAAATGAAACGAGAGCGCTCGTGGTAGAAGAAAGGAACGAAGAAAGAACGGAGTGGCAGGAATGTGATGTAGGTAACGGCCTATTGGTGCAATCATTGTTTGAAAAGAGACATGCTATTGACTGGCTCGTTTATCCCGCTGACCGAAGGTCTATATATGTATTTTGGTATGTATGTCCGTGTGTGTGTGAGTGTGTGGACGGTGTGTGCACGGTCAGACAGGTCGCGTCATCTCAGCTGGACGTGACGCACACACGCACACAGTACGACCATCAGCGCGCCCACCCGATCGCTAATTAACGACGAGCCTATATCTCGTTGGGTTATTGTTTCACGACGTACGTACATCGGACCCACCTGTCTGTAGCTTGCGCCCACTTGGCATCCTTCTCTAACCTTTTGTTCACTACCTTTAACATTGATACTAACTTGATTCATGACATTTTTCTCTTGCATCACAGAGAAAGCTTTACATACGTGAAAAAAAAAGAAAAGAAAAATCGGTACTTCAATTTCGGAGTGTTTAATGTTCACTTAATAATCCAAAAATCTTGTTGAGGAAAAATTAGAGTTACGTGAGTATTTAGTGTGTCACGGTTAAGCTTAGCTCGCACGTATCATTTATGATCTTTTTATTTGTTATTATTTTATTTATCGAAGTAGAAATTTATTTAATCAGATTGCACAAGTCATTTAAAAAAAATGGAAAACAATGCAGATATGCTAACTGAAGCACATTGTTAGCCATCAAGTTATTGCTTTCAATAAACGAATGATTACGACTAATATTGGCTAATAACCCATTCGTCAAATACTAATAGCAGTAAGTGTCAAGTATCAGCAAATTTGTAATTAAAGAAACATTATTGTTTGGAATTAATACGCAGAATTTCATACGTGTACAAAGACGTGGCGCGGCACATAGAATAGAGAATAATAGGTTGAATAGTCGTATAATGCCTGAGCCTCGATATTCCCGATACTTTGAAGTAATAGTTAAACCTTGTAATAAGCATGTTTCTCTAACAGACCTTTTATACGGCAATGTGCCACTCATTACTCACACTTTTAAATTGACTTCTTTTGGCTAAGTACCGCGTACTAATAATACGAAAGAGGTCTAGCTATAGGCATTTTAATGAATGGTATTCTAGTTATACGGTCAATCGATGGTAGATCAGAATACCATAATAAGTAAATTTTTTATAGTCATTTGTGTATTTTTTTTAGTGATCTCATGCTTTAGTTTCAATGAAAAATTACAGCCCATATGGCATTTTCGCATACATTGCACATACATCGTATAAACATTTGCGGATATACAATGTCCTATGTATACACGTATGCACGTCGTATCATAAGGAGACACCTATTCATATACATTGAACATACACTGGATATCCATGAGAATATACATATTATGTGCACCGTATGTACACATATGTCCTGTCTAAAAAAAAACGGAAAAATTAATTACAAAATAATTATCTGCATTCATTGAATTCGGTTTATCTTGCATTTTTAGTTGAATATTCGGAATTATTGCATTGATCGGTATATATTTATTGCTGAAAAGAACACATGTAAATTTATTTGCTGTTGGTGGGAATCGAACCTGGATCCTCTGGGTGTCTGCCGGGTGCCTTAGCCCCCTCGGCCATTGACGTCTTAGAAGATTTTTATTTTTATTGTCTATTTCAAGTATACTAAAAATAAAAACGCGTCAAGACTACATTCATTTAGAGGGTTGCGACCGAACTATATGAAATATTAACACAGTGCAGACTTTGAAAAGTTGGATGGGGCCGTTAGGCGGCCCCATCCAAGTGCTGAACTTGAAGAACTTGGAAAAACTCGGATGCGGAGCGATCACAAATCCAAGTACTGACCTACGAGGCGCTTGGAAAAATATCTTGTCATTTTTTTGGACTTTTTTTTTGTCAAATAAAAAACAATTCTTCAGTAGTTGCAAAGAACTCAATTTTTTAAAAATCGTTGTGAGACACAAAGATTTAAAAAAATGCAGAAAATTATTTGGTAATTAATTTCTCCGTTTTTTTAAGACAGGACATAAGTGTACATACGGTGCACATAATATGTATATCCTCATGGATATCCAGTGTATGTTCGATGTACATGAATAAGTGTATCGTTTACAGATACATTTCATATACATAGGACACTGTATATCCGCAAATGTTTATACGATGTATATGCAATGTATGTGAAAATGCTATATGGGTACATCCTTAGGTAATTAATTCGTGGACGTTTGATTTTCTTCCTATGTTCATGGATTGCATATACATGAAATATCTTACAAATATGTCCGCACCATATAGAACGGGTTCTTGACATTCATGCGTGTATATACCTGCATGTATGTAGAATAAATATCCATAGAATATACAGGATATACTTTTCACATTAAGGACCTAAAATGGATATACATCAAATGTCTGATCCTATATGGGAGAATGTCTCAAAATGACCTTTTTTAATAAATGTTTTTATGTTTAACATATGGAGGTTAAACGACACATGCGTGAGGATATAATCTTACTTTATATATTTATACACGATGAAGTGATTCGAGTACATATAGAAACTATTTTTCTTTCTGTTCTAGGTACGTAAAAGATGGTCATTAATCAGCGTTTGGAAAACGACGTTTTACTTCTATTTCGAGGACTATTGGTATGTCGGATGTAACAGTTATAATACGGAAACCCTAAGAGTCTGGATTCCCTATTGAAAATGATAAACTATAGCTTGCCATGTGTACGACGCACCATACGTAAATAGAAAAATGGATCTGAAATGATTTGTTGGCTAAAATGATGCTATACTAGACACTACGGGAAGATCGAGGCATATACGCCCACTGGAAACGCAGGTGCCAGCTGAAATTGGAGCGTTTTGTACGTGTCTAGTGGCGAGCCTTGTGTCAGACAGAGGAACGGCAGGAGAACCCGTAGCTCGGCTATAATTTAGGGTGCTTGTATTCGTCGAATTTGCCGACCTCCATATCCCACTACCTTTGTATATATAGGGTACGGCACTGTATTGCCGGACTTTATCTGCACACGTACTGCCGTTGTCCGGATGGACGAGGGGCCAATCAACGCGGATCTCCGGAAACTCCCTGGCGAGAAGATGCCCGAGCCACTTGTACAGTCGCCTGGACCTAATATCTCTCGTTTCCGTCCATTTCGCACACTCTAAGACATACGGACACCTTCCAAAATCAGCGACGCAAAGGCGGAAATCCGTGGTTCCCTCTGCCACTTCCTCTTTACGCGCTTGATAGGGGCGATCCTTCTTCTCTTCTCTGGAAGAGAATACAGAAGCCCGGAAAAGAAGAAGGCGTCTGGTTAAATTGCCGATGGAAAAAGGCATGCCAGGAAAAGTAGAGCGCGCTCTTTTGCCCTCTTCCTATCAAGATCGAACGGTCGAGTCAACCAGCAAAGTGACGTACTCGCACCCATTGGCCAGGGATCTTCGCTCGACGGAACAAACGATCAACCTTTCCCTTCCGTAATAGACACACACTCGGGCTCTGCGTTCGTCGCAGATGGGGACAAATCAGATTTCTAACTTCCGGACATTTCGAATTTCCTGCGCCGCTTCTTTCGGCCTTCCAAACGAGGCCCATGGATCAGAAACTCACTTTATTCTTGCACGTACATGACGCGCACGTTCTATGGGAAAGACTTTCGTGTAATATTTATCTTTAGAACAGAACTTTCCAACGCTCAACTACTAAAAGAAAGTTCTGGCTGATAGGTAGTTTGAGGTTCCGATGATCACTTGTTGTCTTCACACACATCGCGATTAAAAGGAAAGCTGCGATACTGATGTACACAATCATTTGATGGCGACTTGTTTCGCTACTACTTCAAAGAAATTTTGTCCTGAATTTATTCTTGACTAGAGTGTATTTTTACTGGAAGGTTCGGTCTGCCCTAGCAGGTCGTGTCACCGCAATTTTACCGCAATTAACCCCTAGTTCACCAAAAAACGACTGACGTCGTTTTGTGCAAAAATGTTACGACAAATCACTGCAAAACGACCGATATTATTTCATACTCGATCGGTCGTTTTCCGGCTAGTTGACGAAAAAACGACTGCAAAACGACCGACCTTATTTCATGCTTGATCAGTCGTTTTACGTTTAATGACCGAAAAACGACTGCAAAACGACCGATCTTTTTTCATTTTTTAATATTAATTAAATATTATTAAATTAATAAATGCGCGGACCAAGAAAGTATGTGCGTGCTCCTGAAATATCGCATTTGGAGAAAAAAAAATTAGTCACATCTATAGGTCTCGAACCCGCAACCTTCGGATTACTAGCCGAGTGCTCTGCCTGCTCGGCCACTCAGTTCGTTAATACATGTTAAACTCATGTTCCATATAAGTTATTCGCCAAAACGTATGGTAGCTTATGAGGAACGTGTGTTGATCATACTTCAACGAACTGAGTAGCCGAGTAGGCAGAGACTCGACTGGTAAGCCGAAGGTTGCAAGTTCGCGACCTACCAGCGACACAATTTTTTTTTTTTTTTTTTTTTTTTTTTGAAAATTGAAAAAAGATCGGTCGTTTTACAGTCGTTAAACGTAAAACGACTGATCGAACGTGAAATAAGGTCGGTCGTTTTGCAGTCGTTTTTTCGTTAACTAGCCAGAAAACGACCGATCGAGTATGAAATAATATCGGTCGTTTTGCAGTGATTTGCCGTAACATTTTTGCACAAAACGACGTCAGTCGTTTTTGCGGTTGTTTATCGGTGGCACGACTTGCTAGGGTGTGCAGGTTATATTCTGAAACTATAAATTAGGTCTCAAGTCTATAGATACATATTCCACCATAATTTGACAGAAAAATCGGTCATAAGTATACGATGGGACCTTTATGTTTTGATAACTATTGACTAACCGCGGACATTATTTTCTGCGTGCAACTCGCTGCGTCTTAAACCGAGGTTTCCTTGATCCAATTTCGCTCGGTGATGCCATTAGAAAGATCAGATCAACCATTAGAACACTTTAGAACCACCATAGTTGGTTCGTCACGTTGATGTTTTTGTTGATAAAGTGTCAATTGAAGATTCATTTATTTTATTAGATCGTAGTTTTGACCATTTCGAAAAATTCTTTTTCCCTATATTCCATCGAGTAATTGGTTTTCATCGGTGAGATGCCTCGTGCCATAGAGCTGCATCACAAATCCGACCTCTCGCCGGGTCAGATCTATCTGCCCCACTACTCAATACCTCTATCCAATGATTCGTGCTAGTCTGGTGCTCGTACACCCTGGAACCACGTCCCATTCATCAAATCCTGAAGAACCGAGGGAGGATGCTCGGCAACGCCGGTTACGTTACGGGAAAAGTGAGATAGACGGGCTCAACCGGGAAACGTAGAGTCGTTGCAGCCACAGCCACCACCGCACACTTCTTTTACCATACCCATACCTCATCTTCGTCCGCGGATAGACGAGCGAGAGTCCGACGCATACCCGTCTACCCCTGGTAATATATCGCTCTACGACTATTTAATCACTTTTATTAGGTTATTATAATACCTTGGCTGCCTAGATCTCGGTTAAAGTGCAATTTATCTCTTGAAGGGCGCGATGCATGTATACTTATAACGAACGGGAAGGCCATTTCATTTCAGCACGATATTGTTCTGCTTCTTCACTTCAATAAAACTTGGGATGAAGTAGTCATTAAATGTGTAGCAAGTGGTCCCTTTCTGAACGAACTCCGAATGGTTCATCTCGCCATTGGAGCGATCTTTTAGTATTCTCTTGGTAGTAATTTCTACCAAAGGTTAAATAGATTTTTTTCTCGTTATTTTCAACATTATAAGATCTTCTTGATAAAACTAAAAGATCTTTTCCAACCTCTTTATGGACTTTAATATCACTTCAAATAATTTCTCAACTTAAAGTCGTAGTTCCTAATCAAAGTTTAAAACACTCAAACATCTCTCAACTAGGTGCAATAATCCAAGGCAGTTTGGAAGCGAATATATTAAGGTATTCCAAAAGGGAGACGACAGGGTCCAGAAAGTTATGATTTTCGGCGATAATAAAATTGCATAGCGTAGCATCGTCTTAAACAAGTCTCGGTTGGGGTCCTTTTGATGATTATCATTTTGCATAATGGAACATTAGTACTGAGGTATGTAAGAAAGCTCCCTGTCACGTTTTCATTGCATATTTCACATGTTTGTAGATTTACCTATTTGAAGTTCAAAATATTTATATAAGGGTTTCAGTGTTTGAGCCGAGTTTAATTATGGGAAATCGGGTGTCATTGGATAACTTACCGAAAAACGCTTGAAATTGTCGAAAACATTAGAAGAGAGGTTAATTCATGAAACCCATTGACATCGCCCATGGGCCGACCCCAAGAACGGACGACCTAGCTATCATGAATGGACCACCTAATTACGCATATTGCTACTGCTAAATTTTCATTTCTATCCAACTCTACAACATGAGAAATGTATCACAACTGTACGACTTTAAAATGATTTCACAGTCTGGGAACCCACAAAAACGGATCTTTGTGTACATGCCAAAGATTCCAAAATCACTTCAAACCCTTTTAGAAACTTCAAAGGCCTTATAACACTTTCAGAAACTTCAAAATCACATTTCAAGACATCCAAACTTCTTAAAGGAGTTGCAATGCTCCAAGATAGGATAAAATCAGTTTTATCATTTCAAGCGTCTAAAATGCCATCGGAATGTCTAACGATAACAAAGCGACAATAATAACGATACTGGTATTTTTATAGATTCGATTTTTGACATTAATAGATACATAGAAGCTGCGTGCATACGTTGAATTTCTCGGCGACCGTCATACGTGTATGAAATTGTTAAAGTGAGTCGGCGAAGTTTCTGAGAAAACTAAACGTTTATTACAGATATCTATAGTTATCCCTGACACGATCGCGTGTAGCAATATCCATTCTGGTTGCGCCCAACAAGTTTTTCCATTTTCTTTGTTATTTTATTATTATGAGTACGGGTGCGGAGCATGAACGTGGCATCTCCGTGGGTACGCGCTGCGCCACGGTCAGTGTCCTGTGTGTCGACTATAAGCTGCGCGTAATCGATCCTCCACGATCCGCGTCGTTGCTAACCGGCACTCGAAGCCTGTGCGATTTTCCCCCTTCGACGCGTTACGCCGATCAACTATCGATTACTCGGTCATCTCGCGACTGCACTCTCGCGCACTTGCTGTCCTTGTACCTACTACAACATACATGCGCATCATTCCACTACTACTACAATTCCCATCGCCGTTTGACCAGGGAAAGGAGAAGGATAGGTTAGGATCGTTAGAATGCGAGTAAGTGGAAGTCTCGATCCTATCCTCTTCACTCGGGTCGTTAGAACTTTGTCCCTGTCGCTTGGCGCCTTGATGAGGGAAGCGATCTCACCGAGACGTCCTGGCATTCTTCGTTACACCTGTGATTGTATTTTAGTTTGTAGTTATTGTACGCTGGAAAAAATGGTTAGTCCAAACAAATATTTTTAAACGCTTGGTGTAGGGGAGATGGGGGCGAAACGGGCAGAGGGGCAAAATGGGCACCTTCATTAAAAATCGGGATTGGGGCCAAAACGGGCACCGTCTCAACTTTCGTAAAAACGATTTATCTCAGCTTTTTACGTTCCTTATATAAGGAAAGTGCGGAAAATAAGTCGAATTGCTGATGAACTCAAAACGATAATTTTCATCACATCGGAATTTTTTTAACCATCCGTTCAGAACTTTTTTTCGAAACTTTGTTGAGCAAATTACTTTTTCGAAAAATTTGTAATCACATTATTTTTCCGAAAAAAGTGTAGTCAAATGAATTTTTTTCAAAAAATTGATCAACAAATTGATTCTTCAAAAAAAAAAAAAAAAAAAACGTTGGAATATCATAAAGAAATCAATTAGAACGGAATTATCATTTTAAGATTTGGTGCCAATTTTGCGCCCAATACTTATATTTAGACGAGATGCCTGTTTTGCCTCCCTGCCCGTTTCATTCATATCACCAACTATTTTCCGAATTTTTCAAGTAACAAATGTCAGGAGATTGAAAAAAGTCGTTTTCGAAATATTTGAAATGCTGCCCGTTTTGCCCCCAATTTTCATTTTCAGTCATGATGCCCGTGTTGGCCCCTGCCTGTTTTCTTGATATAACTAACTATTTTCCGAAATTTTCAAGTTAGAAATGTTAGGCAATTGAAGAAAGTCGTGTTCGAAAAAGTTGGAACGATGCCCGTTTTGCCCCCAATTGTCATTTTCAATCGTGATGCCCGTTTTGCCCCCATCTCCCCTATATTAGTTGCAGCCCATGTCAAATGTATTATTGTAGCTACCTCCGATTGTTTATCTCAGCGATCAAGAGACGCGGCAGCGTCTGGACGTCAAGTGCTTCAAAACAAGTTTTTAACGAGTTGAAATCGACGAGATTTTTACCGCTCTAAGCTTACGGAAAGATTTGGGGCGTCAACGTTTGATCGATAATTCGAGAAAATTCTTAGCTAGCTGACATTACCAATTGGCTGGCTGGAGTTACCAACTTACCAAGTGGTTAGTTGCCAGTCGGTAACTAGGGATAATTCATATTAGCAATCGTAGGTACCTTACTCATTGCTTGATTAGCATTACCAATCGGTTAGTTCGAGATACCGATCGAAATTTAATTGGTTGTTCCAACTAACGGGTGTGAAGCATGGTAGATTGTTTGGCGCTATAATCATTTTCGTGAATCTTACAACTAAATCTTTTTGTCCCTGCAGATGTTTTGTGTTCATAGTATCCACTTTGATAAGGCTGATCCACTTTGAAGTTGGTGTCTTCGTTTTATTTGACGCACTATTTGCATTCCACAATTCCGCAATCTATTATTAAACGTTAAAATGGTTAATTGTGTTTCGGCGTCACCGATACGATCATTGTCAACGCAAGGGAAATTTACTAAGCTACTTCTTTGATGAGCTGATTACTCGCAATATAATTCATTAAATTACATAACGCACAGCACAAAGGTCATGTTAAATAGATTGCTCAAATGTAATTGAATCAATTAACAATTTAATATCCATACCACCAACCGACTAAGATTTATTTCACTAGAATTTGATGATTCTGCGACAAGATGAAAATCAGAAAAGATTGACGTCATTCGAGATATTAAGAATATTAGTTTTGAATGATAATGATGCCAAAAAGTTATAAATACACGAGTTCCTAGATCGTGTAATAAGTTGGATAGAAAACTTTGTTCATCCCGTGAAATAATTTTATTGACTTTTTCGAATGCATATAAGTTTTTTCAGAATTTTCCGATCTTTTTTTTTCCTCTTTTTTTTGTAAAATGATGAAAAGTCTAGAGCTTATAATATTTTAGATAAAATCAACCTCCACATCTTTCGAAAACGAGCATTTCGGAATTGGTGGGAAAAAATAGTGTAATAAAATTTTTTTCTAATACATTTTCAATTTTTTGGAATTATCAGTATGCAAAATCTTCCCAAACGTTGATTTTTTTCAGCTGTTTGTATCTTACTGCAAAGTCGTTTTCGTATCGCAAACTTTTGCTTCGGAATGTCCGTATAAAGCCTTCTTACACATGTTAAAACTCAATGCCTAATATTTGATTTTTCAATGTCAAGTATGTATATACTGTTGTATTATGACAATATTGTATGTTGTTGGATGTGGAAATGACACAGTATTGAAGTTTTAAGGGGAAACATTCACTTTTAATATTTAAACCTTATACCGGTTGCGGCCCCATACATTGATTCTTTCTTATTTATCGAACAATAAATAAAAAGCCATCGCAAGACAAATAAAACCATTCCATTATAAATATTTCCGTGTTTATCGGCAAAATAAACTTTATGTACTATTAAGTAACGTTTCCCCCAACACGGGTTACTTCGTACCTTCGAGCTCTTTAAACGATCGTAATTACTGGTTCTCTTGAGTGCTTAACCCTGTATATATACCAATTACTAGGTTCTATTCGCGCACTAGCAAACGGTGACATATACATATGTATGTTATTATATGTATATATATATATATATATATATATATGTATATATATATATATATATATATATAAAGTCGAGAAATAAATTTAAACGATTAGAAGTACGTGTGTTCAAATACATATACACTCAATTTTCCGATTTTCCGAGAATTTAATATTTCTGAGATGAGCTGAAATTCATAATTTCATGGGTTTATTTCGTAGAAGAATCTTTACTAACTCAAGTTAGTAAACTTGGCGATTTGTTATACGCCCTATACAGTTCGTAATTATTAGAAAAAAAATTGAGAACATTGAATGCATATAATAAACTTTTTACCGAGTTTTATTTTTTTTTTTTGTTCCCTCTTTTTATTAAGCACGTACATTTTTCTTCCAGACGCCATTTTGATGACAAGATTGAAACGTTTATAAACTATAACAGCAGTAATATGCTTAACTCGGCAATTACAAGATTTCCGGAGGAAAGAAAGGGACTTTTCAAGAATTCACTTTTCTCAATTTTACGATAGTCGGAATTTCGGAATGTTATTATATGTATATATATATATATATATATAATATATATATATATATATATATATATATATATATATATATATATATAATATATACATATAATACAAGTAGCAAGCGCTACTTGTGGCTTTAACTCTGCCAAGCAACGATCCTTGCCTTATATATATGCGGACACCCAACTCGCTATCACCCCGAAGCTCCCCTCGCTACGAAGAAACTTTTGCTAGCGTTCGTTGCACGTTTGCAACCTCGCCAAAGCTTCGAAACGCCCAGCCACAACATGAAAAAACAACGTTCCATAACTCCAAGATATTTAGAGCGGATCGAAAACAAATGCAAAGGGGTTAAACCGTTGGGCCAATCTAACACGCAGAAAAACGGACCGAATTTCTAATTTTTTTTTGCTCCGTTAGTGCAAATAAAAGTTTTATATTACAGGCACATAGCTCAAATTTAGGTTAGACATTTCAAGAACACTTACCTTTCGCTTCAGTCAAAATAAAATAAAAATGTAGATTATCACATACAAAAAAAATTGCATGGTACGTTCTTGATAAAATAAAGTGTAGATTTCGAGACAGCTTTAACAATAATGCATTGAATAAAAACGTACCACTAATATACACTGTTAGACATTTTTGTATGAAAATTAATATATAGTATTGGAAGATTTTTGCGGATAAGCATATATTAAATGTAATATACAAATATTAGTTGAAATATTTAAAAAAATATCGTAAAATTAACATACAGTATACTAAACCCTTCATAAAAGACGTCTTTGTAATATAATTATTGGAATTTTACAACATATCTGTATATTAAATAAAATTTAATATATAGATTCATTTAATTTCATTTAATATACCATATCTGCAAAAGAACTTCTAAAATATTTTTTTTTTTTTTCAAAAAATATTTTTAACAGTGTAGAAGCGACATTTCTTAAGTACCGGATGTCACAAAATATATATTTTTATTGTTATCTTTTTTAAATCCAAAATAGATACAATATAAGACAGATACAGTATAATGACGCGGTTCATGCCGAAGGTAAATACGGGAACAAATGCAAAAAATGTTATCACATTTATGCGTTTAGTCATTATATGGAATCCGATTGAAAAAACAAAAAAATAACGTTTTTTTTTTTTCGAAAAGAGAAGATCGTAGGGGTACGAAACTTTGTTAAATATTTGTATTAAGATACTACTATAATCATAATTATTTTAAAAGTTATTACGTCATTTGAAAAAAATGGGTGCTCAGAGTATGGCTTATTAACCTTGTACATATAATTGTGGGTGAATGCATATAAGGTGTACAATCTCAGTCGTCACTGTCGATTACTGGTACACGGCCGACGACTGGAACATCTAACTACTCTGAATGTAGATAGTACGGTTTACATGCTATCTACGTTCTATACCCTACTCCAAGACCCGATAAAGTGTGGTCAAGTTTGGTCCCATTCGTTCGAGTCCTTATCTGGCAAAGTTTGGCGATTCTTACTTCAGTTCTTCCCTTTTCCGTCTTTGATTCTACATGTACGCGAGTATATATATACATATATATATATAGCGAATGGCGCAGGCAAGCGACTGCTGTCGCTGCAGTCGTCGTGCTTCGTGTAGGTGTGTCTTTTCGAGTATTCCTGCAACGACGAAGACGATGCCTCGTAGTCACCGGACGAGACTCGAACCATGGCACGTACATTGATACTACACAACTTTACCAGGTGTATATTTCAAAGTTGCCTCTTCAAGTAGCATGAAAGAGTTTAAGGATGTCGTAGAGAGTCTTCTGTGAGCGAGGGAAACATGTATAAGGATCAAATGACGCTGAAACTAACAGCAAGAGTTAACAGACGCCGCATACCGTTAATGTTGCATCATCTTCGCTCCTGTTTGCTAGTTTCAGCGTCATATGATCAACGTCAGCACTATTGTTTATGGGTACAATTTGTTAATTGTTGTATCATTGTTGTAAGAACAGAGAGTAAAGCATTGAGAGAACTCTGCACCAATATACAAGGCTCTACAAGCATTTTGCTTTCTGACGTTTATCACAATAAATGATTTTCAAACCATCTCTTCTAAAATATCGATGTAATTCAATAATAATATTTCACATAGTTTTTTCTGTCATATCGGTATTGCAAATGTATGAATATTGTACTAAAAACAATAAGCCGGATTATTTCATAAAAATTCATGAAAAGAAAAATAAAGAGAGTAATAGGTCTCTATTGGTTACCCATTAACTTTTATTCTTTCTTATCACTTTTTAAAATGGAACTCTATAATAAAATATTTATTAATTTTCCCACCAATTCAGTAGAATGTTATTTACAAAATATCTAAGATAAATATAACCAAGATTCCAAGTAAAAAATTATATATAAAGTATATGAAAAATGTATATAGTTTTAAATATAGAATTGGGCATATATAGTTTATATAAACTCTATATGCAATCTAAGTATAATTTATATATAAACCCAATTTCACACTTGATCTTTTATACAAATTATACATTGTTTTTACTTGGGATCGTTACAATCTCGATTATTACATATTCTAATCGAGTGCAAATTTTGGTTGGGAATGTATGTGCAATGCATACCTGTACAGTCAGACATATTTCTTATAATACGAGTATTTGAATGGTAATTGTAGAAATCCTCCCGTTTAATATAAAAATATAGGCCCGAACATAAAAATGGTCTAACCATCTCGTTCAATGTGCAAGACTCGTCTTTTGAATTTTTAGAATGCTTTCTGCATTAATCGTGCGCGACTGGAATATCTCTTCGGAGTATTCATATCTCCGAGTATTTTACTTCCTCGCCTCGAGAGTAGCGTAGCCCCCGATGTGCCTCTAATTTACCTCCGGAGCGTAACCCCCGAAATTCTTTAATTTTTTTCTTTTTTTTTTCTTCTTTATGCTAGCTCGTTTTCTCATTCCATGCCATTCCCGCGACGCCGGTAGGTGAGTCTTGGTGTCCTCTGTACCTGATTTATACTTCTTAATTTGAGTCTCATTTAGGGTCAGAGTGTATGGTCGCAAAACCGAGAAAATAGTATGGAAAAAATTGTAGATGGCGCCCGCGAAACCGCGCGGGACTTGTGGGCTTCTTTTTCTTCGCGTCAGACAGCTCTAATCTTTTCGATCTTAAGTGGATCGAGCTTTTTGTGAGATAGAGAAGGTTGAAAGGAAGGCTGCAGAAGGCCTCACGGTCGTGTGTCTCCGTCTCGGTCTCCGTTCGAGTACAAAGCCCTACGTCGAGTGATCGCGTCCTTGGGAATTCACTTTAAGAGGGTAAATGCCTTTCGCCCTGCGCGTTACACCACCAGTCTGTCTAAACCGGCGCACAACCCCTTGTTCCTTTTTTTTTCTCTATTCTTTTCCCTTTATTTTAACCGGGCTTGCGCTTGGATCTCCATATTTCAACGGCGCTGAGCAGTCTTTTTGTTCTCCACACTTCCTTTCCAGATTTTACTGAGGTCTCAACTATGAATTGTATTTTATGTGATAAGTTTATAGCATATTTAAAAATGGCAAGCGTTCATGGGTTTTTATCGAAAATCCGCGATTTCATTAATATTTTTACTCAGCTTAGTTGTCTTTATAAAATCCTATTAATTGGTCGACTAATAATCATTAGCATTATATTTCATATATAATAATATTTTGTTTTATATTATCTTCAGATTTCAAAAAGGATTCCCAAAACTCTTGAGGTAACCTTATAGTAAAAGAAACGCAGCTTATGTAAAATTTACAGTCGCGTGCATTTAAATAAATAATTACATCAGAGTTAGATCCATCCTATCACTTTTTAATCACACTTCTTGTTTATTTGCTCTATAAATAAAGTTGTATTAATAATTTGTTTAGAATATGAATTCTACCATATGTAGGTTACAAAAATATTTCAACATTTTATTATAAACAAAAGACAACACTCATCTGTAATTCTCTCATCTATAAATCTTCTTCAATAATTATTAGATTCGGTTGTCTAAAATATATTTGCGGTAACCAAAATATTTGTCATACGAACTAAAATTCGTTTCACTGTGGGTGTACGCCGATTTAGTTAATTCTTATGTTTTTATTACTCAATAAAGTCGAGAAATAAATTTAAACGATTAGAAGTACGTGTGTTCAAATACATATACACTCAATTTTCCGATTTTCCGAGAATTTAATATTTCTGAGATGAGCTGAAATTCATAATTTCATGGGTTTATTTCGTAGAAGAATCTTTACTAACTCAAGTTAGTAAACTTGGCGATTTGTTATACGCCCTATACAGTTCGTAATTATTAGAAAAAAAATTGAGAACATTGAATGCATATAATAAACTTTTTACCGAGTTTTATTTTTTTTTTTTGTTCCCTCTTTTTATTAAGCACGTACATTTTTCTTCCAGACGCCATTTTGATGACAAGATTGAAACGTTTATAAACTATAACAGCAGTAATATGCTTAACTCGGCAATTACAAGATTTCCGGAGGAAAGAAAGGGACTTTTCAAGAATTCACTTTTCTCAATTTTACGATAGTCGGAATTTCTGTCAGCAGCTTAGTGCGGGGAGCAGAATAAAGATAGAGCGACAGTCCACAGAGTCGGAAAGGAAAATCTGTGTCTGGTCTGCATCGGGCACGCTTCGCGCATAATACTTTAAACGTTACCCGCTTTGAGTACTCGGAGCCCGCGGACGAAGACTCGTCGGAAACTTCGAGGCGGCGAATTAATCCAGCGCGTTCCGCGGGATATTCCGAAGTAGCATCGAACAAAGTTTCCACGCGGTTTAAAACCGACGTCCCTGCTGCGCGACGCCACCGTGCCGCTCTTCCTTGATCTTGGTTCGAACTCAACGCGAGAGTTTCCGAGCTCTCCTTCATGCCACGACCATCCCCAACGCCTCCGGCGTCGATCAAGAGCCGTCGAGCCGAACGTCCCGCCCGGATCGCCACTCATCCCGACTCGATCTCTGATACCTGTGATTATCGCGATCGAGCGTTATTCCTCTTCTCTCCACAATCTTCTCCAGCTTGCATCAGTGTCTAACTTTGCCAGCTTTGCTCTCTGCTAATGCCATTCGAAGTTTACAAATATAGTCCCTATTATAATATAGTATATTCATAGTCCTTTTAAATGTATACATTTCAACTATTTTTATTTGCAGTATAAAAATGTACTTTTTTTAGTCCCTTTGAATGTTAAGTTCTTGCATCAAATAAGTTAAGCGACGAATTACATTTCTTTACGCTTTAGAAAAAAAGTGTATTGCGCAAAAAAGAATGTATGGAATAATATTGAAAACATATAAAATTCTAGATATATACAGAATTTTAGATTTCTAGGGTTAAAATCTTCATATGCGTCGACAAAAAACACTGGAAAATAGCACAAAAGTAAGAGCCCTTTCACAGGTTCTAGCCAACTATGCACCCGGTTTTGACAACAGTAATGTACGGTTTTGGCAATGCTTAAAAATTGAATACCTCAAAATTCGTTGCGCTTGAAACATTTTTTAAGTCGTGTGTAATCATTCAAAATCGTATTCTGGGGAAAACAACCAATTCTTCTACATAAAAATGTATTTCTTCAAAGCCCAGATGCCATATGTGAACCTACCCGCGTAGAAAAAAAGAATCTTGTGAAGAATCTTTTAAAGAATCTTAAAAAAAGTCTTGAAAGAATCTTTACAGGAATCTTGAAAAGAATCACGCATAGGAGCAGGAGCAAGAATCTTTCCAGGATTCTTTTCAAGATTCTTTCCATCCGAAAGCGTTTTGAGAATCTTTGAAAGAATCTTAATGAAATTCTTCAGAGGAATCGAGCGAAACCTGTTGATGCTTTCCAGGATTCTTTTCAAGATTCTTTCCATCCGAAAGCGTTCTGAGAATCTTTTAAAGAATCTTCGAAAGAATCTTGAAAACCATCTTTAAGAGAATCGTGAAAAGATTCCGTCCATTAAATAGAAAAATCGTTGAAAATTTTTTAATGAAATTCTTCAGAGGAATCGAGCAAAACCTGTTGTTACTTTCCCTTGGTGTCGAGACAGTAAATTTCGGTACGTCAACGAAGGGTAAACCCCTCGTCTATAGTCGAACTCAGAACAGCTTTGCAATCTTATATACATTCAGGCTTCAAGTCACTTGCGAGAAACGCTTCGACCGCTCGCCATCTAATGGCATCATACGAAACACTTATATTCAATACTCCGCTAGATGGCAAGCGGTCGAAGCGTTTCTCGCAAGTGACTTGAAGCCTGAACGTATATAAGACTGCAAAGCTATCCTGAGTTCGACTATACACGAGGGGTTCACCCTTCGTTGACGTACCGAAATTTACTGTCTCGACACCATGGGAAAGTAACAACAGGTTTTGCTCGATTCCTCTGAAGAATTTCATTAAAATTTTTTCAACGAATTTTCTATTTAATGGACGGAATCTTTTCACGACTCTCTTAAAGACGCTTTTCAAGATTCTTTCGAAGATTCTTTAAAAGATTCTCAGAACGCTTTCGGATGGAAAGAATCTTGAAAAGAATCCTGGAAAGCATCCTGGAAAGCATCAACTGGTTTCGCTCGATTCCTCTGAAGAATTTTCATTAAGATTCTTTCAAAGATTCTCAAAGCGCTTTCGGATGGAATGAATCTTGAAAAGAATCCTGGAAAGAATCTTGCTCCGGCTCCTATGCGTGATTCTTTTCAAGATTCCTGTAAAGATTCTTTCAAGACTTTTTTTAAGATTCTTCACAAGATTCTTTTTTTCTACGCGGGTTAATTCTAGCGTTCAAAGGGCGATTCGCGATGATTTATAATATTGCATAATTAGTACAATTGTATATTGTAGTACAATAAAAAATAATGCAACCTGCATTATGCAAGTAAACCGGTATTTGAGTCCGTGCCTACTCGAATGGTTGCATCAACCAATTCATTAGGTAAGGTGCCAATCACAGATGGTTGCCGCAACTGACAGGGAGGCAATACGTCAGTTCTACAGAACCCATCTCTACACAGACCCATCTGTACACGAGCATCTGTACACCATTTTTTTACACGCGTGTAATTGACCACAACGAAATTGTACACAACACGAACTTGACAAAGCGGAATTTAAAACGGATAACCTTGTCACGACGAAACCTTGCGGAAATTTAGTTCGACACGGAGAAATTGATCACGTCAGTAATCGTTATGACAAAACTTTGCACAGCATACTCTGAGCACCATCAATCTGCTCACAGCACTAGTTCGACACAACAAATTTCTTCGTAGCACAAGATCGAAATGGTAAATCTCGACACGGCACTATTTTGTAACGACAAATCTCTACACAACGCGAGTACGGCCCGGTAAAGTTTGCCACGACGAACCTTCGACACGACACAAGTTGTACACGACGATGTTCTACACAGACCCATCTCTACACAGACCCATCTCGATACCGACGCTAATCTTCCGATGGTAAATCGCACTCCCACTGCAATTGACGAAAACTCTGTCGCATATCTATTTTGCCGGCTCAACGCAAAATTGCCAGTCGGTAAATATATTATCCGATTTACCATCGGAAGATTAGCATCGGTGTCGAGATGGGTCTGTGTAGAGATGGGTCTGTGTAGAACATCGTCGTGTACAACTTGTGTCGTGTCGAAGGTTCGTCGTGGCAAACTTTACCGGGCTGTACTCGCGTTGTGTAGAGATTTGTCGTTACAAAATGGTGCCGTGTCGAGATTTACCATTTCGATCTTGTGCTACGAAGAAATTTGTTGTGTCGAACTAGTGCTGTGAGCAGATTGATGGTGCCCAGAGTATGCTGTGCAAAGTTTTGTCATAACGATTACTGACGTGATCAATTTTTCCGTGTCGAACTAAATTTCCGCATGGTTTCGTCGTGACAAGGTTATCCGTTTTAAATTCCGCTTTGTCAAGTTCGTGTTGTGTACAATTTCGTTGTGCTCAATTAAACGCGTGTAAAAAAAATTGGTGTACAGATGGGTCTGTGTAGAGATCGGTTCTGGAGAACTGACGTATTGCCGACAGGGATTCTACCAACAAAACTTGGTTCGTGCAACCAATACTGATGTTTGTCATAACCAAGCCGAGTTATAGAGGAATTAAGAAAATGGGTTGATTGTGTCAACCGATATTTTGGTTATGGCAAGTCATTATTTTTCTCCGTGTAGTAGAGGTCACAAAAAATATGCGGCAATTAGTTGCTATAACTACTTTTTTGCTTTACGTGCGGATGATACAAAGTTAATAATAAAACAAGCGTTTCAGAAAAACATAGAATTAACTCAGGCCAACCTTGAAATAGGCGTAATTTCTGCAGACGGGTACTCTGGACGGGTACTTTTGCAGACGACAGCAACCCGGCGCCCCGCAGGGGCGCCGGGTTGCTGTTGGGTGGCTCTGCCCCCCAAACCCCCCAAAAAATAAGTTATATGTTGTGAATGGATATGCTTTATGATTTTTATGTATAGGTTATGTTCAGTCATATTCCATTCATTGTATATTGATTATCAACTTTCATTGTAATTAAAGTGTACAAATACACTGAATAAATGAAACAATAAAAAAACACGCAGGAAATAATGACTAAATTATTTTATGGTGTATAATACAAAAGGTTGCAATGATTTTTCGTAGAAAAAAGTATTTATATTATCATTAGTGTTAAATTTACTCAAACCATATATCTAAATTTTATGGTGGTAGGTAATCACCGATCTAATATAAAATAAATAAAAAAAAAAAACTAAAAAAACTAAAAAAAGATACAGGAGTACACTGCAAATTTGAGCATAATCCTTCCGCTCACTGCAAAGATTTTGACAGGTACACAATTTTCACCTGAATAGAGCCATTTTTTAAAGGTAAATTCCTATATTAATAAATAGAAAATTTCTTATAATTCATGGGCATACTACTCAATGCTAGATTAAGAAATGCTGCAAATTTCATCTTGTTCGGTCTCTTCAATCCAGAGCCCCTGATTGATACGGACGTCCGGGTAACACAAAATCATCTCAAAACGTAAAAAAATACTAAATAATAAATTTCATGTATTCTGTTCCACCAAGAATATGTATTTCATTTTGTCTAAGAAATCTGCTGTAAAAAGAAATAGAATGATTCATATTACACCAACATTTTCCATAAAAAGGCAAAACAGGCATGTGGAGACCAAATGCAATAGGCACTTCTGTGTGTTTTTTTAAAACGTGAGTGCCTAAAAAATAAGCTCAGTTTCAAGATATTATAAATTCAGGCTATTTTCGACTTTATGCATAAGTAATTTTAAATGGCTGCCACCTTAAAACAATCCATCCGATTTAAACCAAAATTATCGCATATAATTATCTCTGTATATTATAAAAAGATCTCATCGCCGCGTCAAGTATCGAAGTGCACGGAGAAAAAAAAGTAGTTGGGTACACCCAAGAAGTAGTTGCACGGACTCACTTTTCGTAAGTCCATACAACCTCAAATTTTGTAAGTTGAGACAACTGCTTTTAGTTAGATGTATAGGTTGGGTTGCAGTGACCATCTATTACGGTTGTATGCAACCCACCGGTTAGATGGCACAACTAATTTGCAAAACAGAACACGATTTGACCCGGCTATCGGTAGAAATTGTGCGTATTTATTAAAAATGCAATGAATTGACATATAGTCGATAAAATTAATGCGGTTTGACGTTATGCTTGATGAAATTGATACAGTTTGGGGTTACAGTTGATATGATTCAGTTTGAGATTACAGTTCATAAAATTAAGACGGTTTGAGGTTATAGTGTTCGATGTCTTATTTCATCTGTCGAAGAGTGCATTCTAAGATGAGTATGGCATCCTGTCTATCGATAGTATTTCTTTGCAAAAAATGTGCATCGATAGCAATTCTTTGCAAAAAATGTCTATCGATAGCTTTTTTTTTGCATAATCTATCAAAAGTATTTTTTTGGAAAAAATTTCTTTCGGCAGCATTTTTTTGCACAAAATGTCTATCGACAGCATTTGCAAAAAAGTCTATCGATAGACAGCATTTTCTTGCAAAAAAAGTCTATCGATAGACAGCATTTTCTTGCAAAAAAAGTCTATCGATAAACAGCATTTTCTTGCAAAAAAAGTCTATCGATAGCTTTTTTTTTGCAAAAAATGTCTATGTATATAAATTCATCTTTAATTATTTCTTTAACCCTCTCTTAAATATCACGATACTTATTGCTTCTTTAATCTCGGTTGGAAGCTCGCTAAAGACTTGGAAGCCCCCATACGTTAGACAGGCGTGTTTATTTTAGATATCATTTACCGTGTAAATGACACACGGTTACACTTGAAAGTGTATAAAAAATCGACACAATGTAAAAGATTGGAAACAAAACATTTGCAACTCGTTTGGGTTTTAGAGTGTACTACCACATTGATTGCTTGTCTTCTTTTTTCCTTCGTTCCTACCACTAACTAGCACTATTCGCTCCACTAAATCTGCCGGTATCATATTTTTACTATTTTATACATAAATACGCTTGTTTGAGATTAAAATTTGTCGATTGTGGCTGCTTGATGAATTAATTTAATTTATTAAGCAGCTACAGTCGATATTTGTAAAGGATTCGTATTAGCGAAATTTGAATTGGGCTTCGGTTTCGCGCGCTTTGAATCTAGCGATCACTGTCTCAGACCCGAGATGTGCTTCGCAAAAATTCCATCATTAAAATATTGACCGAGAATAAGTCGCAACATGAAAAATGAATATTAACAATACACGGTCGCTGCCCATAACATACTAGTTTAAATACGCTTACCTTATATTCCAAACCTTCTTTTATTGACACACTGAGAAAAATCACGATAGTTTAGGTAACTATTAAGCCATAACTGTAGGTTTTTAGTCAATATAACAATTTGAATAGTTATTTTAACTGATTTATTGGTTAAATTAAGTACGTTATAGTTACTGTATCTAATACTACAGTTCGCTTAACATAATGTTCTAGTTACTTTAACAGTGAAAATATAGTGAAATACAACCTTAGCTATTTTTTTATAGTTAGTGCAACTTTATTATTGCAGTTCCAATGACCATTTCAAAATTGTTAAATAATTTTTCAAAGAATACTATGCTTTTGATAATGTTTTCTATGAATAGTACGTCGCATGTATCTCTCAATTTTCAAAATAATATACTCTTTGTTACGATAATTATTATTAATTGTTGCCTTGACTGTAAATAATTAGTACAGATAAATTTTTTTAAATAGCTGAGGTTGTATTTCACTATAAATTTATAGTTACCAGTATCGTTTTTTTTTTCTCTCAGTGCATGAACTGTAATGCGTCGAGCATTTCTTTCATTTTTGTGTAACGGTTGACTTGCAAGGTGACCGGTTCTCATTGCTCTATTTTGCGCTACCTGTAGTCTATCCATTTCCGTACTTCTCATATTTACCATTACCGTTGCACGGTATTGAAAATACAGAGTAATTATTGTCTCATATATAGTGCATCTTGTAAACATCGAAGTATATCTCCCTACTGTATTCAGAAAACTCGTTTTCTTCTAGAAAGAGATACCGAGAAGCAGAGAGAGAGAGAGAGATGCATACCTAGCACATGCGTGAAACATTGGCGCACAGGGAAATTACTCCCTGACGTAACATTTCACCGTGTGCGCAGTATTACGACAGCGAGAAAAGGGGGCGGGCCGTGGGGAGTTGATTTGGGGTGAGAAAAGGAGTTAGCGTCCTTGAGTGTAGAACTCACGTGCATCACCAGGGGCTGAAGCATTGGCAAGTGGAAACCGAGGGGCAAGTGAACGTACTACACTCGCTCGCCCGTTTAATGTTTCAGGTCATGATTAGTGCACGACGATTAAGGGGTCGCTGCTTATTAAGACGGCCAAGGTGCACTCGTCCGACTGACTAATTACCATTGTCGCACGTGAAGCCGCTATCCCGAGAAGTAACGAGAAGAAAAAAACCTGTTCTGCGAACTTAGCGGAACTTAGGGGATTACCATTAACATTCTGACAGCTTGAATGTTATACATTTTTTATTTTAGGAGCAAAAAGGCTTGCTGTATATTATAATTTTTCAAAGTTATTATATAAAAATGAGTTGGGCGGAACAAAGTTGTTAAATATGCTTGATTACATATGCGGCAAAGCATTTTGTGCTTTTTTTGTGATACTTACCATTTTGTAGATACATGTCTTCTTTTTTTTGTGGACTTAAAATATATGGCTTTGTTAATTCGGTTATAAAATTGGTTATGAGGCTCATAAATTATAAGTAATTAACATGATATTCATGGGCATAAATGATGGCAGTATTGGCGATGAGAACACACATTTGGAGGGCACCGTTAATATCGCAAAAACGATAACTCTTCCTCGTCACAAGTGATTTCCACTAGCCGCGATCGAGTAGAAAATATTCCCCAATCCACTTCGTCACCGGGTTTTCGTGCCACCGGCACGTCTAATATAATCTCGGTAATGGAGGAGTTTGCGAAGGGGGTGAAACTCGGGTGCTGAGTTCGAACGTAAAATGGTCGATAAATCGGAAAAGTGATTAAGTAACAGCGATGGAGTACGAGAGAGCTCGAGAAATCCCGGGTTCGCGGATAACTTTCGCGCTACATCGTCCGGTCTTTCATATAAATTCTCGGGGCTGAAAGATCAATTGGAAGTTTTGCGGCGATGTAATCTCGAACGATTTCGAGGGTTTCGTGAGGTGATCGCGATGATTAGACGAGCGAGTAAGGGCCACGTCGATGCAGATCTCTAATAGTCTTATATACTTGTAAAAAACAATTGAAAACTATCTATAATCATAATAAATAGATGATTAATCCATTGTTGACAAATATTAAAGTTGTAAAAAGCACCATAAAAATAGTGCATCGCAGAAACAAAGTAAATTGCATGTTCATAATGAACTCAGAGCGTCTATGTTTCTCGCTGTCTGTTGGTAACTGAAAAAAAAACTCTGTATAGGTATAAAACATAAGATCCGCTACGTAGGCCTTTAAGAGATGACATTCAGTTGCGTGTGAGTAAAAATGTCCATACAGTCCTAACGAACAGGCGATAGAACAATAATAGTAGATATACCATTTACAATCTTAAACGACAGTTTCAAGAAATTGTAAAAAAAAACCCACAATATTTCTGTCTCACTGGCATACCATATGCAAGATGTCAAAGTGGCTTTCATTATCGCTACGTGAGAATCTCCTATTGTACCTCATAATAAAGCTTCCATGCATTCTAGCTACGTGTGGACACCACATGGAGAATGAACGGAAAATGCAGTATGAGGTGGAAACGCGGTTTTTTTTATCCCACTGCTTATTTTTTAACTGTATGGAGCTTGTTCGAATAATAACAGGATTTTACATATGAGTGACCGGACAATATCGATGTCATATAACCTTCAAAACCTACTAAATTTTAACATGCTTAGAATAAACAGATCGTTTTTGATAGTCTTAGAGTTCCCTAATAAAATTGTCGAAGAAAATATTATCGATCTAATCCAAAACAAACCACCATGGAAAATCTTAAGGCGATCGTCCAATGGTCTTTGTACTCCTCGTTCATCGGTTAAAATAAAGCCTCCTCGTGAATAAGCAAGTAAACTAGGGCTAACGCCGCGAATGATCTCTTGCCAGAAGAACAAAAGGATCCTCGGACATAATTAAAATAACCCAAACCATTTTACAGTGAAACACTCACTGTTGGTTATTGAGGAAGCATGTGAAACAAGAATAGCTCTTTTTACATGTTTGGAATTCAAAACATTATTCTAATTGATAAGCATAAAGAACTGGCTATTTCGGTTGTTTGCGTGAATTACAAGTATATACTCAACAAATAACAATTCATGGATAAATTATTCCGGTAAAAAACGTTAAAATATTTCCATAGTCAGTAAGTCAGCGAAGAAAGAATAAATCGAGATTATTAACAAGAGACTTGGAAATACGTTTTAAAAAGGAGCCGTCAGTTGAGTGTGCAATCGAATCCGATGCAAGTGCCTTTTTAAGAATCTTCACGAAACTAATTTTCATGCGTCAGCGTCTCGCCGGTCTCTTCATTGTTCAACCGGATTGCATTTGCGATCCACGGAGAAGCATAAATCGAATTGAATAGGGGTATAGAAGGGAGAGGAAGAGGAAGTTATATGTGATGGTAATGACGCTGGCCCTTAATCCAGAAATTATTAGGGTGGCGTTATACGTAGCCGGCGTACCCCTGGTTTCCACGAACGGTAGTCATGGTAAACGATAAGTAACTTTGGTATAAGGGTTAGTACTATACAAGGCCAATAGAATGTATTACCTAACCCGCCGAGTCGTCACACCCTAGCTTCTCATGTTCGCGGCCATCAGAGATCCCGCCGCCCCTTCTCTCTCACTCTCTCTGTACGGCACGAGGCTGCGTCTATATATATATCGTAAAATAGTGCTATGGGCATAAGGGGTCATCGTAAATGTCCGACTGGTCCAGGGCTTTGGCCATCAGAACAGAGCTCTGTTCTGATAGCTAGTCCCAGCTTTCCGGGCGGCTCACCCAAACCAGCCTTCACCACCACCGACACCAACCAGTGGCTCGTGTCCTCGATCCACCCTCAAACCTTTAGCTCTCGTGCCCAGTTTTCATCCCCCTATCGGACGCCCGAGAGACGTAAGACCCTTATCGGTCGCGCACATACCGCTCGTCCTGTCACTGAACCCAGCACAACGCGCGGCCCGCGCTTAATAATCTTTTTCGGACCCGTCCAACGGCTTAAGATGCATATTATAAATATTTCCAAACGCGTCGTCCTCCTCGAATCTACGGTCTTTCTTTTCTCTCGTTTTTTCATCCTCGCTGGCTGTGCGGGTCGACCGTGAAACCAGCGGGAGCTGGCAGTATCTCCGAATTATGCGCCCGCTCTCCAACGGATAAGTTTTATAGTACGCATCGCTCTTGTTCCACGCACCACGCCACAATACGCGCCGTCCACGTTATTCTCTCGTAGTTCATCGCCACATATAACACGCACTGGAACGTTAATGTTAAGAACGCTCGTACGAAAATTTGACTTATTATTGCGTTCAAAATTTAAGCATCTTTGGGATGCACGACGCTTGTGTACCGTCTGGAGATATGGGCCGCATGTAAATTAATAGTAACGACATGTCTTGGGGATAGTTTTTCGAGGAAATTTTGTGAATATTCTGAGCTTGGCGTTATAATATAGTATGTTGCTCCAACGTGATTCAACTGGGATTTCTATATTCAAACTAGAACTGGACAAGAACTTATGTATGATATTTTCATTATCATATGATTTTGCAATTGGCTGATTACGAATCTGACTTTTTTTTTCTTTCTATTACGACAATTGTTAATTATGAAATAATTTGTTTAAAATAAAAATTGTTACTTTGCAAGCTGTCGAATCCAAAATGTACATTTCAATCTCAAGTGATATTATCGAGAACAAAATTCCAATTACTCGATGAAAGTAATATTGCTTTAAAACATATACAACATAGCAAAACTAACCTAAAGCTATAACTTTACCACAGCTTGTATTATTATTTAACGAGTGTAGCGCACAATTCGATCACTCTCTATCAGACTATAACAATAGAGAAGTGAAAACGTGAAATTTCCTTGTACATTAATCGATGTCAATTGGATTCTACTAATTCTTTAATAATCTCTAGTTGCGGTTCGGTTGCTATTTGTATTACGAATTCAGAAAGTGAGTGATTCTTCTTACACTCATTACTCACTCGCATGTACAGCATCGTCGGAGACCAGACTGAGCTACTTCGGTAATAATCAGCGTAAGAGTTAAATTCATCAATGTAGTCACTACTCGGTGGCTAGTAGAGTGAGATATGTGGGTGCTTCATCAATGCCTGATAGATAAGCTGTAAGATTAGCCGCTTGTGCATTCCATTTTAAAACATAATTACGAAAATATTATTGAATATAGGATTATGCTCTGCTGCGACGTGACTTTATTGCGTTGAACTTATCTCTTACCAGCTCGCAGCATATAACTTGATGCTTACGGCTACTCTTTTAGTGAGTAAAGAGGTGACAAATCCTTTATCTGTTCGTTATTGCTAAAACCATTGACACTCTGAGAAAAAAAAAAGTAGTTCTATAGACTAAACTAGCGTGTGCTCAAATTTGTAGTTAGTACAACCAAATGTTTTGTTGCACAAAAAAGGTCAACGTCCATTTAATGTATTTCGAAAAACGTGTAAAAATATTTGAGTGCCGTGCCACAATCGAAAACAGAGTTCGTTCGTTGAAAATTCGATCTTCGTCTAGATGGTCATTCAATTTATCGTTTGTTGAACGTGGTTGTACAATTTCTTCCATGTCGCCTACGTTCTTCCTGGTCATCGAATTTCTAGCGACGCCACTCCACCGCGTCGCTCGGCACTCAAGAGTCCCAGTCCTGTTCCTTCGTCTTTCTCATTTCTTCTCGCTCGCTCCAGCACTTTTTCGCTTTCTTTTGCGTCTCTTTCACTTTAACTTTCTCACTCGCTCTTTCACTCTGTTGTCACACGCGTTCGCCCTCGCTTCTCGTTGAGTGTTACTCTCCCAGCCTCGGAGTAGCGTAGACTTTGTTGTCTTAATTAACTTACGGGACAAAGGATATCCTGACTCGTCCGGGCAGCACACCAGCCTCACATAGGCGTCCTCCATTTTCGTGATCGCATACCGACAGCCAGACGTCTCGGGAGTCATCACGTTTATCGACAATTTCCGTAACATTTTGTAGCGCAAAGTGAATACAGTAACCAAAAGGTTTTTGCATCATTTCGTAAGTTATATTTTTTTTTGCTTAAACCATTAAATGCTTTTTAAGTTGCTAAAAGAAATTCGGGCCGAGTCAGCGCAAAAAAAGTAATGTTTTCAGCTCGTTTTTTTTCTTCAGTCGAATAACAAATTTCAATTTAATAAATCGTTTTAGAACTCTCGACGTTAAACTCTGAGCTTGATCCACAATAAACTGCTCATACACGGTAAAAAAATCTACTAGAAATTGAATGTACAAGTACTGGAAGTTTTTATGCAAAAACTGATATTTTAAATTTAATATGCAAGTGTGATGTAAAATTAATGTGTGGTATAGCAAATTTAATAATTTACTTAAATTTTACAGTAAAAGTACCTGAATTTTTAAGGTTATCTTTAATTTTACCGCGAAAAAAAAACATTAATTTTATACCGCAATTGTAAATTAATTTTAGCCAACGAGTTTATGCATAAAAACTTCTAGTCTTTTCCAAGAGTGTAGGATTGCTCTCCATTCGGCTCTCTGCGATGGTCGACTTTCTTCGCAGCATTATTCTGCACTAATTAAGCGGAGGGATAGTTTTTCAAGGCCCTTGTGGCAAAGTTATCCACTAATTTACAAAATGTCAAAATAATGTTGACATTTGGAAATATGTAATTCTTTAAGTCGTATCTTAAAAAAAAAACTCCAGCTTAACTCATATAGAATGATGCGATTAAAATGAGATATCATAAAGAGCAATCGTATGAACAGATTGTTCTGAATCATACACAGATATTAAAAAGACTCAATCTGGTTTACAAAAGGACCAGTTGACCTAACTTGCTTTCATGTTGACAAAAAAGTCCTTCGCTCCATTTCTCAAATAATATGTTTCATTGAATTTGTCAATTCGCTAAGGAAAAAATGCAGCAAGCTGGAATGGTTATCCTGCATTACAGCAGTGTACAGAATTAAAAATTATTCTTAGCTTCATAACTATTATAATGTTCCGCATGGTTGAAAATACTTTGTCTAATACAAATCACTTTCATTATCGTTATTTCGTTTTAATGAAATACTGATATAATTTATTAAAAAGCTAAATTTTTTTCTAACTGCATCTCACTTCACATTTTTATTCGTCTGTATGACGTATTGTAGTTGATTCCAAAAGCTTTAGGTTCTTTGAGACCTCGTGTTCCTTTTTGTGTAGTATGATAATATATTATCTTAATAACAAACGAAAAATATGACCGTTTTATCATTCCTCGGTACGTACACAAATTTCGAAAAATCCATGAGTAAACAATCAAAAACCAGTCCAATGTGTCTAACGGTTTTCAAATTTTTAAGATTGTATCGATTTTATTAATATTTTTTTTATCTTAGCTTTTGGAGTGTACTGTCGATTCCGATAACATGTATTATCAATAAAATGTACGCAAGAAGAATGTCTGGTTTGATATTTTTTAATTTGCTTGATTAACGAATTATTAAAAAAAAACTAATATTTCGAGATATTCTTGTGTGAGGAGACAAAAAATGTTATTAACGTATATTACAATTACCTTAGAACAAAATTTGGAGCGTAGTGAAATGTGGACTAGACAAATGTGCATCTTGGTCTCGCGAGTAGGTTGATAGGTACATAGCCCGAAGGTATTTGTCAGCCGAATGGAACGTGTGTATCCGACACTTCCGGCTTGGAAACTGGTTGGTGCGATGCTAGGGTGGGAAGTGAGGAGAAGGAGCAGGGGAGGATGGAGGTTTGGAGGTCGTAGTAGCTATGCCTTTATTCTACAAGCCCATTCTTCGCCAGAATCCAGTAGCTCCCGAGAGCACCCTACTCGCCTTCGTTTTCCGACAAGAGCCCTCTCTCGCTTCTTCTCTTGTCCCTAACTGTGCGCTGTAGACCCCGTTCTCTCCGCGTATTCGGCAACTTTCACATAATTAATTATAAACCATCTCAGCGAAGGTCTGAAAACATAAATTACGCAATTTAAATTACAAGCGAGTTGAAGATGGGAAAGTGCGAGGAAGATCGGTTGAGACAGAGGGAGAGAAACGGTTGGACTTTCTTGGGATAAGCGTGCGGACGAATGGGCCAACGTTCTCAGCGGAGCACTAAGCACGTTCTTCACTCTTATTCACGATCCGTTACTCTTTCCAAAAGAACTACCATTAATTTATCTTACTTTTACAGTTGGAAACTGCGAAAGTGTTCGATTCACCAAGTGGATAAATATTTGTCGTTTTGCGATTAATGCTATTATTACTTTTGGCGAATTTATCGAACCCGTCAAAAACTGGACAATGAATATTCGTACTTCGGAGACGCTGACATTCTGCTCGTATCAGGCGGAAATTCGAATATTGTAGTATGCTATTATACATAGCTATAATGATATTCATACAATGTGAATGTGAATGATTAATGTCCTGATGGTTTGGGGATATCAAATGGATCATCCATGCCATTGTGACTGCACGATCGGGGATGAGTCACATTACGTGCACCTACGCAGAAATTCATGATTTATAACGCTTACCAACCCAGATGATTTCAATATTGTATATTGGTATATTATAGTACATATTTTCTGTCGAAACAACACCATCGCCGCTTTTGATGTACACAACAGGTATTCCAGAGCTTGGTCCCGCACTGTCCATATGGTCGTTTCGCACTGGAACGCTATCGTACGGCTCCATTTTGCATTCGTAATTCGAGACTTACTTTCCTGTCGCTCGGCGCATGACTTTTTCCCTCAGTCTTGGTATCGTGTCACGAACCACGTGAACAAAGATACCCGATTGAAGGGTGAACTAATCCTCGCGTTAAATGTTAGGGCTCCGTGATAAAGAGAAATAACAAAGACATGATGTAACCGATGAAAGTTTGTTAGAGAGATGTTGGTCCTTCCTCTATTACTGACGTCTGAAATGCTATCTGTTACGTCGAATGTATAAGTTTCTGGAAATCACATACCCCAAAACACACACACACACACACACACACACACACACACACACACACACACACACACGCACACACGCACGCACGCACGCACGCACGCACGCACGCACGCACGCACGCACGCACGCACGCACGCACGCACACGCACACACACACACACACAATGTGCGCATTTACAATGAACTGAAAATATGTACGTGTTATTTGTTATTCGCGTATACTATAGGGACCCTATATATTATCCTGCTCTAAAAAGTTGGTGGCAATTTTATATCGAAATACATCGCAATGCGAGTTGGCTATTGTTGCCTTTTTATTCGTCCTGTAATTGGTCGACGGTGTCGTCAGAACACCGGAAAAAGTTCATGCATTGAAATTTTTTGTTTATGTCAAATGTCAAAATTTATATAAATAAAGCCCGTTTAACCCTAATAAACTTACAAAATAATTATTGCTTGCGATAATAAAAAATATTTATAAACTGCAAAAAGCGAAATAAGTTTGTTTTAATTGAGTAAATTAATTGTAAAGAAAAATTAAACCTCAGTACTTGGCGAGTTTGTAAAAATACACAGAATTGGATTGTCATTGAAATTTAATGTTACCGTATTAACTCGCCAAGTACTGAGTTTTAATTCTTCTTAAAAATTAATTTACTCAATAAAAAGGAAAATTATTGCGCTTTTCCATGTTACACAGGGTGAGTCTTAAGTATTGGTTAACCCATGGAGAATAAATAGGGTTCATCATTCTGAGTAAAAAAGTATTAAGGTGCAAATTAAAAAAATCAAAATTGGCAGAGATACAGGGGTTTGTCGTTCAGCCAATCGCAGTACAGCTCTAAAAGAATACCCGACTAGAAATCTGGTAGGGCAGCCCTGCCGTCACATTTGGGCCTGATCTGGCATGGATAAGTTTGACCTGATAAGGTGTACCTTATTAGAACCGGATCTGGCATTGGAAAGGTTGCCCTGATAAGGTGCACCTTATTAGGACCGGACCTGGCATAGGGAAGGTTGACCTGATAAGGTATTCCCTATTCAGGTCCAGATCTGGCATAGATAAGGTAGACCTGATAAGATGTACCTTAATAGGACCGGATCTGGCAAAGGGAAGGTTGACCTGATAAGATGTATCTTATTCAGGGCCAGATCGGGAAATATTAAGGTAGACCTAATAAGGTGTATCTTATTCAGGCCCAGATCGGGAAAAATTAAGGTAGACCTGACAAGGTATTCCATATTCAGGTTCAGAACTGGCATAGATAAGGTAGACCTGATCGAAATATTGGCGGAATTAAGAATATCATTTATAAAATCAAAATGTCGCATTCAATATGTTTTTAATTTTAAACCCGTCATTTTGAATTTACAAATTTTAAGTTCAAATTCCTAATTAGTTACGTTAAAAACTGAACTATTATTTAAATAAATAGTAAATTGAACTATTATGGAAATACTGTACGAGATATCCACATAGTCGGTTTGGTCTAGTGGTTAGCGTGCTCGGTTAGGTAGTTAGGTAAATAGGTAGGTCCCGTAGGTCTTAGGTTCAAATCCCGCGTGCATCACTTCCCGAATGATGTTACGAAAAACCGTATCTGAAGACGACTTGTTTTTTTTTTTTTTGTAATATTAATAGAATATTATTGTTCATATTGCGGCATAATGCGCGGAAATAAATAATTAATTTTTTAATTTAATATAAAGATAAGTATATGTATTTATATATCTATGATTATATTTATCAGGCCCTTAAATGGTTATTTTTATCAGGTCCTTATGTGGTAAACTTGAACTGGCCCTGATGTGCCAAAGCGTTACAATTCCAATCAGGGACGTATAAGGTAGCCAGACAGGGGCCTTGGATTTAGAATCCGGTTACCAGGTCCGGCCCTGATATTCCCCATAACTGAATTTCTAGTCGGGTAGAGCGGCCGCGCCGAGACGCCGGCAACGCTAGAGAACTTCGTTGGGCTTCGATATAGTGCTGTAAGTCAAATGACAGTCGCGGGCGAATTCGTGTGCGAGAGCACGATACCTCGAGAATGCATGAGTCAGAGAGAGACGCATGTCAAAACAGATACTTTCTCTGATGATATCTAGAAAATCAAAGAGGCAATCGACTTGAAATTTGGACACAAGTTTGGGAAGAAAATTGTCTTCTTAACGAAAATGTGAAATGAAAAAAAGCCTTTTTTTCTCGGCTTTTTTTCATTTCATTATCCATTGTTTCTAAGCGAATTCTTTCTAAGTGGAACCTATGGCATTATTGCATGAACAATTTTGCCATTGAATATTTCCGAAGTATGGTAGGCTATCAGAACGGTGTTATTTGAATGCATCCCGCGTAGAAAAAAAGAATCTTGTGAAGAATCTTTTAAAGAATCTTAAAAAAAGTCTTGAAAGAATCTTTAAAAGAATCTTTAAAGGAATCTTGAAAAGAATCACGTATAGGATCTGGAGCAAGACTCTTTTCAAGATTCTTTTCAAATTTTTTTCCAGATCAAAACTCCGAATTTTTGTAATTTTTTTAGTTTAATTCAGTTGATTAGTCATATTTGATTGATCAGATCCGAAAAATAGCGTGATTTGATCAGATTAAAGCGATAAAATGAGAAAAAAAAAAAAAAAAAATGTTGATCGTGGGACTTGAACCCAGGTCCCTCGGCGTACTATCCCGTTATCTTATCTATTCAACCACATCATCTTTCTTGGATAGCAGTAAAATTAAATGATATATGAGTGTCACTTGCTTTTTCAGAACTTTGTTTTTTTTTTTCGGAAATTACGGCGCGATGCGCGTTACCACTTTGCACCGTTTCACAGTATCTAGTTTCATTAAGAATTCATCTTTCACATTCAGTTATTGCTCCCTCATAAAAGAAACTTTATTTGCGAGAAAACATACGTTCCAAGATTTTCAAGTCAGGACACTCAAAATAGTCCAGAACGTCGAGAAAAGTGGTTTAGAAAAAATAAATAATTAAATTCCGCAAACAAAAACCTTAAAAGACATGAACCTGGTCTTCAAAAGTGTCCAGGTTGATTGCTTCGAGGCTCTCAGTGTCCAGATTGACCTCACCATAGTTTTCGGTATCTAGATCAACGTCTCCATAGTTTTTGGTGTTGAGGTCGACCTCTCCATAATTTTCGGTGTCCACGTCAACCTCTCTATTTTTTTCAGTGTCGAGGCTGACCTCTCCATAATTTTCGGTGTCCAGGTCGACATCTCCATAGTTTTCGGTATCCAGATTGACATATCCATAGTTTTCGGTATCTACGTCGACCTCTTTATACTTTTCGGTGTCCAGGTCGACCTCCCCATAGTTTTCGGCATCCAGATCGACATCTCCATAGTTTTGGGTACCTACGTCGACCCCTCTATAGTTTTCGGTGTCCAGGTCGACCTCTCTATAGTTTTCGGTGTCCACGTGAACCTCGCCATATTTCTCGGTGTCCAGGTGCCGAACATCCACCTGGGCGCTGAAAATTAAGGAGAGATCAACCTGGACACCGAAAACTATGGAAATATCGACGTGGACATCGAAAATCATGGGAATATCGACTTGGCACCAAAAGCCATGGACATGTCGACCCTGATGTTCAAAGTCGTGGAGATATCGACCTGGATACCGAAAGCCATAGAAATGTCTACCTGGACATCGAAAGCCGTCGGGATGTCGATCCTGACGCCGAAAGCCATGGAGATATCGACCTGGATACCGAAAACTATGGAGAGTTCGACCTGGACACCAACAACTGTGGAGAAGTTGATCTGGACACCGAAAACTACGGAGAGGTCGACCTGGACACCGAAAACTATGGAGAGGTCAATCTGGACACTGAGAGCTTCGAAGCAATAAACCTGGACAGTTTTGATGACCAGGTTCATGTATTTTAAGGTTTAGGTTTGCGGAATGCACTTATTTATTTTTTCTAAATCACTTTTCTCGACGTTCTGGACTATTTTGAGTGTCCTGACTTGAAAATCTTGGAACGTATGTTTTCTCGCAAATAAAGTTTCTTTTATGAGGGAGCAATAACTGAATGTGAAAGATGAATTCTTAATGAAACTAGATACTGTGAAACGGTGCAAAGTGGTAACGCGCATCGCGCCGTAATTTCCGAAAAAAACAAAGTTCTGAAAAAGCAAGTGACACTCATATATCATTTAATTTTACTGCTATCTAAGAAAGATGATGTGGTTGAATAGATAAGATAACGGGATAGTACGCCGAGGGACCTGGGTTCAAGTCCCACGATCAACATTTTTTTTTTTTCTCATTTTATCGCTTTAATCTGATCAAATCACGCTATTTTCGGATCTGATCAATCAAATATGACTAATCAACTGAATTAAACTAAAAAAATTACAAAAATTCGGAGTTTTGATCTGGAAAAAAATTTGAAAAGAATCTTGAAAAGAGTCTTGCTCCGGATCCTATACGTGATTCTTTTCAAGATTCCTTTAAAGATTCTTTTAAAGATTCTTTCAAGACTTTTTTTAAGATTCTTTAAAAGATTCTTCACAAGATTCTTTTTTTCTACGCGGGCTTATACGCTATTTTCAGTTTATAATATTTGTCTACCAACGTTTCAGAAGGTGCATGTTCCGTCACGTACGGAACGCGTAGATTTTCTGCGTCATTATTAACATAGCTATAAAACATCTGTTCACCATCGTGAGCAGTCTCCTTCAAGATCTTTATAATAGGACAGTCCGTAGAATTTCGAGGGTTCTGGAAAAACCAATAGGCTGCAATTTATTGAGTTGGCTAAAATTCGTATTCGTGAATCCAGCAACAGAGTAAAAGGAATTTTATGATTTTACTTATTTTTTCTTCGCGACTAGTATCAGTCCAGCATCTGCGATACAGCTGGGTTCTTCTTTCAATACTGGTAATACAAATAATCCTTCGAAGTCAGACGAAGTCACGAAAGGCAAAACTCGAGTCAACGGGTCATCTAGGACCTTGCACATTTTTTATTGCAGCGCGTCACTACTGAAGGGTCAGCGTCTCTCGCGAGACCTTTTTTGCCTGCCTAAAACATACTGGTGCGACATGGTTCTTGGCCCCCACTCGGAAAAGTCCCTTCTTTGCATTTTTCTTAAACCAATCAATCGCAGCAAATTTAGTAACCACGAATTTTCGGACACACCCACATTCTTACTTAGTTTTACTGTAACTTTTAAGAATCAGTTATCATCGAACTCTCAGAGAATGCACAACAAGAGTCCAACCAGCGCGGATCTCTGCATTTCTCTTGATAAATAGCAAAGTGAATTTAACTTCTTACAAAACATAAGTTTTTCGTCTGTACTGCGCGAACTCTTAATTTTGATTACTTAAGTGTTAAATTTCACAACATTCATTCAAGTGTATATAGATGTGAATAAAGTTAAGTTTGTTTATTTGCATTCTATAATTATTAACCACCCTCATCACATTAATTTGAGGTGCGGGAGTTCGCGAAAGACACGGTGTCGAACAGTACGCGTTCGGTAGCAGGATTTACGACCCTGGTTGACTCGCATAGTAAGTCGAGTCGCACTGTAATCGCGGACAGTGGACTTTTGTTAGACCATATAATAATCCTACACCGAGTCTACTTATTAGACTAAAATAGATTCAGCCTGATCTTAAGTGGATTCAAATCTCTGTAATATTGTAATATTTAAATGTTATAATATTCCGTAATATTTGCAACATTAAAAAGTTATCTTATTGATATATATATTCTCAGAAGCAAAATAAAATAATATATCGGATGTGTGGGATCTGTGTTGAACTTATGCCGAGTTCTCCATAATTTTTTTTTCTCTTATTTCTGTTATGCAGATGGTTTTTCGACCTTGCTCACACGCACTAGTGCACGCGCGGCTTCGCAAGAAAGAAATTAGGGTAATTGGCAGGTTGAGAGTGCGCGGAGCGCTCGAGAACCCACACCTCCTGTGCCTCCTTGTTGGCCTCAGCTCAGCAATGCCTTGATGGCGTCGCAATGTGTTAGAACTGCGCACACGCACCGCAATTATACCGCCCTCGTCGCTGCGAACTCGTCGCAGCAACAGCTAGAGCAACACGCGGCAGTAACTAAGAGCCGGCCTGATTTTCGAGCTCTCTGCATTCCAATAATACCCAGAACTATTGTTTAGTAATACCATTACTATTCGTTTGCAAATATTTTTATTTGTTTTATATTATTTAATATTGAATCGTTAATATTTTTGCCAAAATGTCTAATAGCCCATTGGTCTTTTTTCTATTACTGAACGGACGTAGCATAATTCGATACACGATTTTTTTGTTCATATTTGTAAATTTGAATCACTACACCGAATGAAAAGAATAGCTTTAATAGTTTAGTAATTTAATAGTTTCATAGTTTTAGTATTTAATGGATACCAGGATGGACTCTGCGATTGAACCGGCGAGATTCGCGGATGGTCCAGGTTTGAGTCCGGGATGTAATTTAAGACAGTCCAGACGCTGATCGGCCAGGGTGATTCCTTTAAGTTTAAGACAGTCAGGCTGATTTGCTGATCGGCCAGGGCGAAATCTAATTTTTTTTTAGTCCTGGATAGAATCCAGGTTTGAGTCCTTTCGAGAGTCCTGGATGCAGTGATGGACTTCAGAATAGACTTTGGGATCGGATTTAAAGCCGAAGTCCATATGAGAGTCCATCTGGTACTCCCGCCCGGATTACCCAGATTCCATCCGGGACTCCATCCTGGGCATCCTCCGAGACTCCATTTGGGACGTCATCCTGGACTTTTTTTTCTGGCCGGGCATTCACTGTAACCCTATGCAGAAATGTAAAATCTTATCTTATAGCAGGAATACTTATAAATTCTATTGATACACGGTTTAAAGCTGCACGGGAAATATCAAATTTTCAATATGTTTCTAGAATGACGGGCCAAAGTCCTACGACCTACTTGTCGTTGCTTATGTCAACAACAAACTTGCCTGAGAGTCGAAGTAGTTACCCTTTCTACTCCCCCGCGCGCTAGTGTCAGACTTGGTAGTTTGCTTTCTACCGGTTTTCAGTATATATTTTATACACCAACTCGGCAGTATATATATGGGTAAAGGTTCACTTTGCCACCAGATTCTTGCCTCCTATAATTGTCGACATTTGATCGATCGTTTCGGGAACGATATGGCAGATGACGTACAAAGGGCGACTCTTAACTTTCCTTCCTTTCCTTACCAGAGTGCGAGTAACGTATCTGGCCCGAAAAACTTTGTTCTCGCACCGCATCCGCGATCCACTGTGATGTACACCCTCGCCCTTCTTTTCTTCAACACGAGTTCTCACCTCGTATCCAGCGTACATATCCGACTCCTCTGTCCACCCCACAGTCGCAGCGCCTGGGGACTTCTCTCTCCAGACATTAAGTGGTGTTTTTCATTTTTACGATCATGGACACGCCAGAAGGGTCGTCGCTCGTATCTTTCTAAACTTGAGTCATCGTTGGTGGGACAAACTATAGTACTACTTGAAACGACTATCTATTATATACGAAATATCTATTTTTTATTTATTCGAAAAAAAAAATGGTTATCGCGTGGATACCCATATAGCATCAGATATTCGATGTATATCCATTTAATGTGAAAAGTATATCCTGTATATTCTATGAATATTTATTCTACATACATACAGGTATATACACGCATCAATGTCAAGAACATATTCTATGTACATACTTGAATAATACGAATTTGAGCGTCAGGTACGAACATATTCGTGAGATATTTCATGTATACGCAATCCGTGAACATAGGAAGAAAATCAAACGTCCATGAATTAATTACCTAAGGATGTACCCATATAGCATTTTCACATACATTGCATATACATCGTATAAACATTTGCGGATGTACAATGTCCTATGTATATGAAATGTATCTGTAAAGGAGACACTTATTCATGTGCATCGAACATATACTGGATATCCATGAGGATATACATATTATGTGCACCGTATGTACACTTATGTCCTGTCTAAAAAAAACGGAAAAATTAATTACAAAATAATTATTTGCATTTTTGTAAATCTTTGTGTCTCAGAAAGATTTAAAGAAAAATTGAGTTCTTCGCAACTACTGAAGAATTATTTTTTATTTGAAAAAAAAAGTTCAAAAAAATAATAAGTAATTTTCCTAAGCGCCTCGTAGGTCAGTACTTGAATGGGTGACCGCGCCACGGTTGAAATTTTTGGACTCCCGCAAGGATCAGTACTTGCATTCATGATCGCTCCCCATCCGAGTTTTTCCAAGTTCAGTACTTGGATGGGTGACCGCCTAACGGCCGAATTTTTCAATGTCCCTTAGGGGTCAGTACATTGATGGGTCATCGCCCCACTATGTTAATATTGTATATAATTCGGTCGCAACCCTCTAAATGAATGTAGTCTTGACGCGTTTTTATTTTTAGTATACTTTAAATAGACAATAAAAATCAAAATCTTCTAAGATGTCAATGGCCGAGCGGACTAAGGCACCCGGCAGTCAACCAGCGGATCCAGGTTCGATGCCCACCAACAACAAATAAATTTACATGTGTATTTTTTCGCAATAAATATGTACCGATCAATGCAATAAAAGTGCAAGATAAACCGAATTCAATGAATGCAGATAATTATTTTGTAATTAATTTTTCAATTTTTTTGTTTGGCGGGATATGTGTACATGCGGTGCACATAATATGTATATCCTTATGGATATCCAGTGTATGTTCAATGTACATGAATAGGTGTCTTCTTTGCAGATACATTTCATATACATATGATGTGATACGACGTGCATACGTATATATATAGGATATTGTATATCCGCAAATGTTTATACGATGTATATGCAATCTATGTGAAAATGCCATATGGGTAATTGGATTTTTATTCCATTTTTGTGCATACAATCTGCTAATTTAAATTCGCTAAGATTGACCTCCTAGTTTCAATCAAGTAGATTGGTAGAATGATAGAACTAAAGTGATTATTGTAATCAGTGACAAAAACGTCTAAACTAAAAGTCTCTTAACTTCTGATCATCACCGCTTTCTCCTGGTCTCATACTATTTTTCGAATCTTTCGTATTGACATATTCCCACAGGAGAAATAAAAGAAATTAAAATATTATGTATCGACTGTGCGTGATCGAGGATCGTAGTCGCTCTGTTCTCGTGAGTGCGCTTCCAGATCATCCGATGGAGTACATCTGGGCATTCGGTTATCGATAAATTCTTGTATCAAGTTTGGCCTCTGTAGCTCTTATTCCTCTATGTCCTTTTGCTTCGATAGTTAGATACTATAGTTTCCTGGTGCTTGCGACGGGCTAGCGTAGTTGTCTTCATGTCTTCGCATATGTTGTGAACGGAAAGTCAGCGATAAAGACAGATCGAGAATCGAAGAAGGACGGAAAGAGGAAAAGAGGTGCAGCATATAGGTGGCTTGTCGGGCAGAAGGTTCAACGGTGGAGCGGTGCTTAGATCTTTCCACGAGCTGGGCGCGCTCGCGCAGCGATGTCTCGAAGAGTGTCTTTTCGTACGGCGGCGATCGTGAATAGTGGCCGCATGCGCCACATGAGCTACTCGGCGCGGGATAGAAAGAGTCAGCTATCATGACGAGAAAGCCGACGAAGAAGAACAGAAAGCGTATCGAAGCAGCCGGCGAGCCTGCGGTGAGTAGAACCGGTTTCCTGAGTAAGTATAAGCCCGTCTTCTCTCCTTCTTTTCCTTTGCCCGTGCGCCTCCACCGCGCCGATCCGACTTTATTCTCCTCCTCCTCTTCGTCTCATCCACGAGGCGTGCTCTTATGCTTCGGTGCTGTCGGTGCTGCTGCTGCTGCTGCTGCTGCTGCTGCTGCCATCCCTCCTGTTGCTCATTGCCCGTTCCTTCGGTAGAAGTCGAACCGCGAGGGAAAGTCGACGACATTTCAGTTGCCATCCAAGATTCTCGAGTCCGAATCTTCCGCGGTTATACTGCAGGCTACCACCAAAGTTCAAGAACTGAGGGGAAGCCGCTCCTAGTATCGTACTGTAGAACTCTTCAATGTTCACATTAGGACTTTTATCGACACTTGAGTCGGTGGTGGGGCCCTCGTTTCTGTCTTTCGTTAATTCTACTATGTTTATTGGATATCTATTTTCCGCGAAATAGCCACGAAAAGTTCTTTGGACTCGGTCGTAAAAGCATTCTGAGTGGACGAAGTTTTAAGACTAAGAACACACAGCGCAAACTTTACTTTTGGTACCCAACGTACAACCGTGAGATACGGATTGACATTGTCTCTCTCCTAGTGATAAGTGCATCAAAATAAAGCGCTGTGTCTATTCACATCATGTCGTGAAACGGCCTCTTGTGACACAATAAGCCTCTAACTATTTACGCGAAACCTGGTAGAGGAGTTTGTAGAAGAAGCTAAGAACGACGAAGTAATGGGGCAGCCTATTACTGGATGGAATGTGTGAGCCGACAAGTACGGTAACGAATAACATAACGAGTATGAAACATTCATGCATAGAACAAAAATATCGTTGTTTCAATGAAACACGTATTTGAAATTAATTTTACAAATGAATCAATATTGATCCAATTAAATCAATTTCAAATACACGTTTCATTGAAACAATGATATTTTGTTTCCGTGTGTCAAAGATAGAACTACATGAGCGCAAGTCATGACAACGTACTTGATTTCGATCGACTTAACAACGAACAGCCCGGGTTGTCATATCCAAATGGATGTGCAGCTGCTAACTTTCAATAATCTTATATAATTACCCATGTATGAAACACAGGCTTGGTCTTGGTGTAGTACCGATGCTACGATTGCCAATACTGGCTAACAATTTGAGGGCAGTATACAGTCCAATCTAAATAATTACTATGCCAATGACATCATGTTCACACTTATCCTACTTTTAAAACGACCAATAATAGTACGAATGTTTACCCAGCACATGTCTAATACTATGATGACTCTCGGAAATCAGTAGAAAAAGCTTTTGAGGCAAATTTTCCACGAATTAAGCCGAACAATGTCTGCCAGTACCTAAACGGAATTATTTGCCGGACTGGGGACATATATACAGCTCAGTGTCGGGCCAATATTCACAGGAAGAATAGAATCCATGTGAATATCCTTATTTTGTTACGGAAATGATTATGATTCGGGCAAGCGGTGGCACCATACAGCTGGTTAATTGCTGATTCAGCACTGGTATCCATTACGAGCCAAAATAGGGCTGTGCTAGCGGCCTTGGCAGCGTACCGACATTCCTACGTAAGGAACTTTCTAACTCTCGACCTTTTGAAAAAATATCAAAAATCTTTTCATTTTACAAAGTATAACAAATGCCTGAATAATTCTGTTGTAATTGCGAACAGAAGAAAATGTTTTCGAAAAACTCTGTTTCCAGCGGAATCCGTGCACTCTACGTTTTCTTCGAAACGCAATGACTGGTCTGAACGGACCGGGAATACGAGGTAGGAGCACGAGCATCTCTTCGCACTACTCGGACATAAATTGTCGAATCCTTAACCGGTTTCAGAGGGTGAAAAATACCTAAATCACTGTGCAATCCCCTCCACCCACTACCGGGTGAGAGCGTTCCATTCCCGGTAGCTGTTCTACCTTGTTCGGCGTTACTTCGCTCGTTCCATTCCCTCTCATTCCGCCTCAACCTTCACAATCACCTGTTTTGTTTTGAGTAATTCCGTCGATATTGTTGCTTGACTTAATTCACACCACCAAAGTCCGATATCAGATTTATTATCTTTGTGTAGGTAATTTATTTATTTATTTTTAGTCATGGCAGATAGAAAAAAATGCATACTATGGAATCTCGTAAAATATATTACAAACAATATTTCCGTTTTTTGTTATAACGGTATGAGATAAACTTGTAACTACTGACTTCCAAGTAGTTAGCGAGAATGAATCAGACCAATTCGATACCATCAACAGAATAAAAAGACTTATTCCTTAATGAGATTTTACATTGCGGGTTTACGAGAGTTAATAATGCAGTTTACTGCCAAAATTCTAAATGTATTCTTATATAAATCAACGAAATACGACAACGGGAGGTCGTTGGAGTACTCTTATTGGCAAATAGAATCGATAAAGATCTATCATCGTAATGGTTCTTGTTCTATAGCACATATATTGAAGTCTGTTGTTGGCTAAGGGATTGGTGTACGGCGCGTGAGCGTGCACCAAAGTTTCGCCCATCGCGTGAGGTTCCCTCGTTTCCGGTGCACGTCGCCTTGACTCAGCTACGCTTAAACAACTACGCGAACAGTAGAAAGAAAACTCTGTTCAGAAAAATACAATCCTGCTGCGCTGATGAACGAAGTACTTTTTCAAAGTACAGCATAGTTACGTGAAAAATATTCGATATTTTTCCTTAAGTCATTTAGCTTTGAAGCGAAGAACGAAGTAGTGCCCGGGCTTGATGGCTTTAGGGGTGGCTCAAGCGCTTGGGGGGCTCGCACTCTCTTTGTACGTAACTATGGCATATAATACTATATCGAAAGCTACTCCTCCCTTCAGGGTCTCCCCCACCCTGCAAAAGCCTATGCCAAACATTCTACACGAGTATATATCAAGCTCATCTCTTCGACTTCCATAACATTTGCGTTGCACACGCATTTATGGACGCGCGGAATTGCCTTGCATGCTTCACTGAACGGTTCATCGAAACACGCTCCCAGGGTGCAAGGCTTAATAGAAAAAAAGCGATGAGGGAAAATCCGGAGATGCACGCAGAGAATGCTTTGGGTACGTGTTAGAAATGGGGTGACTTTGCAGTCGGATAAAGATCCGTCGATTATTTACTTTAACTTCATTTCGAAACGAAAATGTATTTACGGTATAATATTTCAAACATAGTTATATCTTAAATATACACTATCAACAAAAACTTCAAAGCTATTTTGTCATCAGTTTTTCGATAATATTTATTTCAAGTAATTAAAACAAAAAAGACATTGACGTCAAAAGTTGCTTTTTGATAGGCCATGATTCTACTAGTTTGGCAGAGATTGTTTTTTTGAGTTATCAAATATTGATTGTGCCTATCTAATTCATCTCCAGATCGAAATATATCACCGTAGTATGAAAAATACTTCTGTGCCATTGCTCCAAACTATCTGGCATTGAACCAGTTTCTTATATCTGGAATACAAAATGTCGTGGTCGTGGAAGTCGGCTTTACCGACGAAGACTATTTGTGTTATAACTAGTACCCTATATGACAACACCTAAATCTTCAAATTTATCTGGTTAACTTATTTAGCCCTAGATAAATAATAAACATGCTTTTCATTTTTATACCGAAGGAAGGTAATTCATTCAAAAACGTTCGCTTGCTGCTGAAAATATATTGTGTACCCGCGTAGAAAAAAAGAATCTTGTGAAGAATCTTTTAAAGAATCTTAAAAAAGTCTTGAAAGAATCTTTACAGGAATCTTGAAAAGAATCACGCATAGGAGCCGGAGCAAGATTCTTTCCAGGATTCTTTTCAAGATTCTTTCCATCCGAAAGCGTTTTGAGAATCTTTGAAAGAATCTTAATGAAATTTTTCAGAGGAATCGAGCGAAACCTGTTGATGCTTTCCAGGATTCTTTTCAAGATTCTTTCCATCCGAAAGCGTTTTGAGAATCTTTTACAGAATCTTCGAAAGAATCTTGAAAAGCATCTTTAAGAGAACCGTGAAAAGATCTCGTCCATTAAATAGAAAAATCGTTGAAAAAAATTTAATGAAATTAAATTTAATAAAATAAAATAAAATAAAATATCTAGTGGCATCGTACGAAACACTTATATTCAATACTCCGCTAGATGGCGAGCGGTCGAAGCGTTTCTCGCAAGTGACTTGAAGCCTGAACGTATATAAGACTGCAAAGCTGTTCTGAGTTCGACTATACACGAGGGGTTTACCCTTCGTTGACGTACCGAAATTTACTGTCTCGACACCAAGAAAAAGTAACAACAGGGTGTGCTCGATTCCTCTGAAGAATTACATTAAATTTTTTTCAACGATTTTTCTATTTAATGGACGGAATCTTTTCACGATTCTCTTAAAGACGCTTTTCAAGATTCTTTCGAAGATTCTCAGAACGCTTTTGGATGGAAAGAATCTTGAAAAGAATCCTGGAAAGCATCAACAGGTTTCGCTCGACTCCTCTGAAGAATTTCATTAAGATTCTAAGAAAGAATCTTGAAAAGAATCCTGGAAAGAATCTTGCTCCGGCTCCTATGCGTGATTCTTTTCAAGATTCCTGTAAAGATTCTTTCAAGACTTTTTTTAAGATTCTTCATAAGATTCTTTTTTTCTACGCGGGTAATATACAAAGTGACTTCATTTTCATAAAATTCAGTACTCAGGTTTCTTAAGACCATTGATTACCAATCTAAACTCGAAAATAAAGGACAAAAAATGGCCGATCCAAAAAAGTCGAAGTGCAAAATCTTGTTTAAATCGTAGGAAAAGAAATATGTTTTTTTTTGCTGGTCGTCGTTAGCGTACCGACGGTGCGCGATATTGAGGTTATGTTAATCATTGGTATGAGAGTAATGTCCCGTGTCTGCCCACGACCGGCTGACATGCGTGAGAATCGCTTTGGAGCTAAGACAATGGTCCCCAGTTTTATTAATTTGATATGTACCATGTAGTCGTGGACTGGCCGAGCATTGAGATTTTAAAGGCAACCGTGAACCGCGTTATCCGGTAGTGGCCGAGGTTTGGCAAATCTTACTTGGTCGACTATTGATAGCCATTGCGGGCCGAGTATTGGCATTCGGAATTCAACCATGAATACTGCAAGAATCACGGCAGACGGGAATTAACCAGTGTTCGCCCAAAACTGGTTAACCATCTTTGGCCGACTATTGGTAGCCGTGTACTGTCTAAGAATTGAGATTTTAAGGGCAACCGTGAATTATGAAGGAATTACACTGTAAAAAAAAGATTATAAATTTAATATACTTATGTATATTAAATTTACAAATTTTGTGCATGAAACTGTGATTCATGTACCGAGTGCTGTAAATTAAAAAATCTATCGTGAAATTAATGAACCTGCATTAGAATTTAAGAGCAATCATTGTAAATTTACAAAACTTGATCCGTAACTGTATAATTATATGACAAGTTTTTGAAAATTCCTGCACTTCACTCGAATTTTATAGAAAAATCACTTAACTTTACGAATATTTTGTAACTTAGATTTCCAACACCCACAGTGTAAAAAAATACTTGAAATTTAATGTACTTAGGTTTATGAATTTTACATACTTTGTACTTGAAACTGTGATTCAAGTACTGAGTGCTGTAAATTTCCATTTCTTTTCCGAAATTAATGTACCTAACTGTAAATTTAAGTAATATTTATTGTAAATTACAATTACAATTACGAATTCGTAAATTACGAATACAATTTTTTGTATTCGTAAAAAATGTTGATAATACGCTGTTGAAAATGTCAATAATAAAAAATTAATATCTGTTGATAGGCGCAGGTTTTACAAAGTTTACATGTAACATTGATGTAGGTATTTAAATCAATTTAAAAGAAAATGGTAACAGCAGGACCTGAACCGGCAACCTAACGATTATAAGTACAGTGCGTTATGCATTATGTTCACTTGAAAATATTTCCGTACACACTTCACGCTCTGATTGCAATCAATTGAACATTTTAATATGTCAATGATAAGTACGGTTAAAAGAATAATAGTTGTATAACTCTTATGCCATTTTGATATCCAAAACTACTAAGTCGTTGGGAGCATAGCTGGTAGCGTGCGTGCGTTGTTAGGTACTTAGATAGGTAGTTCGTAGGTTCAAACCCCGGGGTAGGCGAAAAAGTTTCTTTAGCGAAATCCAATACCAAACAATTTCTAATGACGTAATATTTCTGAAAAAATAATGCCCGAGTAATAGTTCTATTTTCTTTATATTATTTTTACGCTCATTTTAAATTTCCAATATATATGTGCTTGAATTTTAAGGTGCCGCTTTGCAACAAAAGATCTATGACGGACATTAATTTTGTGTACAATAATCGGAAATGTTTGACGCGGTACATTAAATTTCAAGTCCAAAGTTACTGCTATTTCAATAAAATTGAAATTTTTTTCATGTGTCCCAAATTAGAATTTTCAACCTTTTTTGAAGTGCAGGAATTTTCAAAAACTTCAAGTCGTACTTGAAATTTAAGAGACGGTTTGTGAATAAAATCTTCCAGTCCGGTACTGTAATTTTCTAGTCAATTTTTTTAACAGTGTTCGGCGGCCGTGTGTTATCCGGTAATGGCCGAGGATTGGCAAAACTTACTTGATCAACTATTGACAGCCATTGAGGGCCGAGTATTGGCGTTTGAAAGGCAACCATGAATAGTGAGAGAATCACGGCAGCCGGTAATTAACCAGTGTTGGCCCAGAATTGGTTAACCATAGTCGGCCGATTATTGATAGCCATGTACTGGCCGAGTGTTGGGCGTGTTGTAAGATCTGGCGATCCTTACATGGGCAAGGGAACATTTTATTATTTCAATCTCACATGGGTTTGCAAACATTATAAATAGATTTTAAATAACTACGTAATTTTGTATTCTCAGCGTATAAGCGAGTTGAATGTTAATGAATATATAAAACATTGAACAAATTTAATAATTGTAAAACGCAGTACCTTCCGAGACGAAAAAAAGTTATTATTTCTCGTGAAATAAGTGTTTTCTTTGTTAATATTTATGTTGTACAAGTGGCCAGCTCCACTATAGAGTGTTACTGGTTTGAGATACTAGCTGTCGCGGTGCTTTCTCACTAGTATACACACGGAAAACCTTGGGGTGACGTATACGGCGGGCGCATTGGAGCAACCGTTCCGGGGTTGCAGAGAAGCACACAGACCGGTGGGGTGAGATAGGAGAGAAGAGCCAGAGAGAGTCGAGCGAACCGAGTACACCAATAAACGATAATCCCGCACAGTAGTTAGGTTGTAGGCTGTAAGGGTGAAGGCGGTGGCGGGGCGCCGTCGCTTACTCGACTCCCTTCATCCTTTCCAAGTCTCCTGGCCCCTTCGCCGCATAAAGCTAGGTCTCCCGCCTCGTGGCATTTAAAACCAGCGAGTACACTGAAGCCCAGAGCAGAGTATAGCGTGTAGTACGCTTACACAGTAGACAGCTATATGCTGCTGCTGCTACTGCTGCTGCTGCTGCTCCTCCTGCTGCTCCGCTCCGCTGCTTCGCTCGGTGGCCCCGGTCGCCCCGACACACCCCACCCCCCATCCTCCAAGCCCAACCCCACCCCACCTCAACACAGCTAAACTACCGGGACACCCTTCGAATATTCAATCAGGCGCGTTACGACGTTAACGTCTAATCCTGGTTGTCTGTGGGAAGCGTCTGGTATAATAATGCGGCAGGGCATCGTCGACTTATGTACATAATATATACATGGGTAAGGAGGGGGGTGGTATCGTGTACACGAATGAAGTCGTAACATCGGCTAAATTGCACCAGTTTCCCTCAAATAGGAATGCTTTCCTCTCACAGGCATCCACTGAAATGCTTGACAACGTTATACGATCACTAATTGTTACGCCTCATACAGTGTAATCTCCAAGACAAGAGCTTTCTAGGATGCGAGTGTTAAGGGCTATCTAGAGCTACTCTGCTTTAAAATATCTTGGGTTATACAGGATGTACTTATTATAGCTGCTGTATTTTATACCTTGACTTTAGAAATCATAAGTATGGTGCTTTAGTTGTCAACCTTAATATGAAGTTGAAACAAATGGACTGATGAACGTTTGCGTATTGAATTTCGTTGGTTCACTCGGTTATGTATATATTATTGAACTCATGTGTACCGGGTTTGACGATTAAGGTAAATGTCCCTATTCCCGTACCCTATAAGGCCAACCAGACAACTGTATGGCTTTTTTCGTTGCGACGAATTTAAATTTGGAGATTTTTTTTTGCACCATTGTAAAATTCAGTTAATTCTCTTTCTAAAAATGGTTTATTCAATCGATTTTCCGCCAATTATTTCGCCAGATAGAGGCTGATTAATTCATGCTTATTAGTGTCCTCTCTGCCGACACAGCTGTTCCCGATCCCGACCAGCGATGACCCCATTTTCGACCACTAGGGAAACGGAGATTCCGAAGAGTAGTAAAATAAAAAAAAAATAAATAAACATGATCCGGGATTGTACTATTAATATTTTTATTGCATAATTATAAAAAAACTTCGTTTTTCGGAACTTATGTTACATTTCCGTCTCCACATACACTTTTTTTTTGCGATGCTGTAAAAATTGAGATATTTCAAAATTTTGATCAGTGAGGGAAAAAAGTCCAAGTCCTTCGCAGCGATCCTGTAAGAATTGAATTATATCAATCTTTTTTATCACTGAGAAAGTAAACCTTGTAATAAAGAATTTTTTTTGACTGCCTAAATAACGTTTACGGTAATGGGGGCAGCCAGGCATTTCGTTGTGCCTAACTTCGACCACCGTAAAAAAAATGAAAAATAAATTATTTATAACTTTTTTTTTTGCTGGATCAGTAATTGAACTCATAATCTATCGTTTGCACTAAAAATTATTCGATTTTTACAAATTCCGGATGCAGTACGGACTATTGAAACGGTCGACGGAACTTAAACTCACTGTTAAGAATACGATGGGTTCGCGACAAGCGTTTGGAAATACGAACAAAACTTGGATTGTATTATTGTACTTACTGTTTACCTTGCAATACTCTCACACACAGGGTCCTCGGAATATTATACTATGCTCAATTGTTGTTATTTTTGCACAGCACTCGCGTAAATAATTATTTCCGTCGAAGTGGTCGGCAGAGGGAGCATGGACGGGAATGGGGACATTTACCTTAAATGTAGAGAAGACAATTTCTCACTACGCTTCATTTTTTTAGCCATTCTTGATAGACGTACACATTGAATACTGCTAATACTACATAATATATTTGATTGATGTTCGTAATTCAAACAATAAAAGAAAATTGGAAATTCTGTTTGACACATGATTTCAGGGCATAAATACTGCAGCTTTCAGTGCAATGTGACCGTAAAAATAAATAATAAATAACAATCAAACGGCTGACAAAAACTCAATATTTTTTTCCAAATATTTTATTTCTGTATCATCGAAGGGTTTTAGATGCATTGTATAGAAAAAATTGCTAGTTCAATTCCGACGTTCACTTAAAATTATTAATCAATATAGTTGCTCTCGTGTATTGACCCATCGACCCTTATAAATAGGTTCCTGTCAACCGCTGTTTTTGTCCCTTTTCGCTTGACTCGTTAACTCGCATGTAGTTGGGAGTTGATGCTGTACGACGGCCTTAGAAGTTTCAACGGGGGACCGAGATTCGCGGCCGATTACCCGTACGCGCAACGCCAACCGCTCCCGTTACCAGACAATTAAATCCTTCGATAAGCTGTTGGAATATCGAGTACCCGAGGGTAGAGGTACGCCGGCTTGTCTCTGGGCTTTAGGTCGCATCACTTCCCTGCTCGGTCCCCTGTCCCTCGCGCACTTGCCAGTCGTCCAGTTTTCCACACAAGCATTTCGTGGCGAGCGCGCAAATAAATGGCTCGTTTCTCGCGAGCCCAAACGTGTATACAGCGTTTATACGCTCGGACGAGTCGCGAGGCTATAATTTCTGAATATCGATAGGACGCGACACCGTTCCACCGAGCGACTAGCTACGAAGCGGCCAGCTTCATCGGCTTTCCGTGGACAATACCAACGATCGTTCAGTTCCGCATACATATATCCCACCCACTATAGTCTGGTGTACCACCGCTCTGGTATATGTACACTATTCGCGGCTAGCCACAGATTGTTAAAAAGTTTTCCATTCCCAAAGCCACGACAGACATACCCGGACCGTTTCGCCCGGAACACCAATTCATGAGTTCCTCTGTTCCATCGCCGACCGCGTACATGATAACAAATAAATTTCTCTTTCTATCTCCAGACTTGGTCGTTTGTATTCCTGGACACCTTTTTCATTGCTCTGACAGTTCGGGTACAGACTGCTTATCTCTTCACGCATCAACTACGAAGTTTTCCGGCACATGCTCGTATTTTCAAGTTGCTTTTGTGTCTCTTTGTTCGAGTTATGATTGGTGGCATAAGAGTACTGGAAGCCGTACTTCAGATATAAACTTAACGTGCCTGTGACAAACAAAAACTATTCCGATGAGCTTATTTGCCTTCATTAAACCTATTGGCAAATGACGTTCGGTATTATTAAGCTTCAACGATTTGGCAAAATGACGCGTTTGACCAATCGACGCCTCGGCCGAATGGCACTTTGTTATAGTGAACATAGCGAGCCTCATTGATGTAATCTTAATTTTTAGTTGACAAGTTGAAGAGGAACAGGACATACAAAGTGTATATCTGTGGACGAGCAACAAAAACATGTCGACCAATATTGCAGCTGAAAAGTTTAGGGATATTATTGTTTCCAAAATCTCCTGTTTTTACTATTCTCTTTCGTCCAACATAACAGTTGCAAGGGTATTAAGATAATCTGGCGGCCCGTTCGTATTTGCCAAAACTCTTCGAACGGGCCCGAGAGGCACTGCGCGTTCCGTTGTATAATGGACTTAAATCACTTTCCAAAAGGCTGCAGGCACAGAGGACGCAGGATCTGTAAGATTAGGCAACGTTTCGGTGGTAGCTTTACGAAGCTTCCAGTGCACATACTGGTATAGGCATTGTACATGGTGTAGCAGACTATTTTGTATGTATACGTATTCATGAGAGTCATTAACTGTGGACTTTAGTAGCGTCTATGCCTATCCTACTACTGTGTGGTATGAAGCAGCAACAGCAGCAGCTTAACTTATTCGCGTACGATCGTCATTACTACGAAAACCACGTAGGAACAACAAGCAGCAAAATATCGCAGCAACACGCGAGAGGCATTAGTTAGTTTTTAAAATAAACTCAACTGGACGTCTCCTCTACAATCAATTCTAATTCAACGCTTGACGGTTTCTTCTAATACTCTTACGGCACCATTGGAGATACACTGAGAGAAGAATTTGTTAACAGTTAACAAATCAACTGTTAAATATGGCGAATCAAACCATTTAGTTGTTGGTACTAAATGTACGTTGAGCCAAATAAGATTTGTTAACTATTAACAAATGTAAGCGACCTTCATTTAGGACAATTAAATGTTATTTAGCTTCACTAAGTGAGATTCACTAAGAATAACTAAATGGTATATTATAGGGAGCGACCGAGTATTGTTAATATTAATTTTTCATCGTATGCGACTATTTTCGGTCAATGTTTTAATGATGGATTTTTGCGAAGCACATCTCGGGTAGCAGAAAGTGAACTCTAAATTCAAAGCGCTCGAAACCGATGAAAAATTAAGAAAAACTAAATGCTTTATTTCGACATATTTAGCACTTGATGTGTTAACTGTTAACAAACTCTTCTCTCAGTGTAAGATGTAAAAAATCTGGATACTGGGAAGGATTTGATGGAAATATTTTATATTTTTCTCGAAACTACCACGAGTTTTCAATACATGGAGACTGAGGCGAAAATCTACTAAATATTTTAAACACAGAACAGTTCTAATTTTACTATATGATGCCGTTATTTTCACCTTCATAAGGGTTACCACAATATTTATTGCTTGAGTATGGATACTTATGGAGTATATGATCTAATATTGACATCTGAGTATTTTGTATTTTTGTGCCAGATGCTTTATTTTTCGATTCTTCGATCTTGTGAAAATAACGAATCTATAAATGTGAGTCTTGACATCAATATTATATTACATTAGGGTTAGCGGATACGGGCGATTTAGCGCTTTAGCGTCCGTGTCCCTGTATATCACTTTTGACATTTGACATAAACCCAAAAAAACTAATGCACGAATTCGGTCCCGACCTCGGTGTTTCTACACGGAGAAAAAAAAGTAGTTGGGTACACCCAAGAAGTAGTTGCACGGACTCACTTTTCGTAAGTGCATACAACCTCGAATTTTGTGAGTTGAGACAACTGCTTTTAGTTAGTTGTATAGGTTGGGTTGGAGTGACCATCTATTACGGTTGTATGCAACCCACCGGTTAGTTAGCACAACTAATTTGCGAAACAGAACACGATTTGACCCGGCTATCGTAGAAATTGTGCGTATTTATTAAAAATGCAATGAATTGACATATTGTCGATAAAATTAATGCGGTTTGACGTTATGCTTGATGAAATTGATACAGTTTGGGTTACAGTTGATATGATTCAGTTTGAGATTACAGTTGATAAAATTAAGACGGTTTGAGGTTATAGTGTTCGATGTCTTATTTCATCTGTCGAAGAGTGCATTCTAAGATGAGTGTGGCATCCTGTCTATCGATAGTATTTCTTTGCAAAAAATGTCTATCGATAGCTTTTTTTTTTGCATAAAGTCTATCGAAAGTATTTTTTTGGAAAAAATTTCTTTCGGCAGCATTTTTTTGCACAAAATGTCTATCGACAGCATTTGCAAAAAAAGTCTATCGATAGCTTTTTTTTTGCAAAAAATGTCTATGTCTAATAGTGATGCGAAACTTCACGAAAATAGGCGTTCGCCACACTTCGGTTATCACGCATGCTTCGATTAAAAGAAAAATATTTGGCTGTGAGTGCTCGTTGCGTTGGTTTAAAGTGGTTGCGCGGTCTCACTGATTAGTTGGGCGAACTCACTAGAGAGTTGGGCGAACTCACTTTTCGATGTCACGACAACTATTCGAGATTGTTATAGGCACGGAGTAAATCGTTGTAGCAACTCATTTCTGGCCAACTCATTAAAGCTGTGTTGGCTCAACTACTCTTTTTTCTCCGTGTAACGACACCGCCGATCAATCAGAGTACGTATAGATCGCTAAAAATGAATTTTCTACAGAAGGAGATTAAATAAAAATATATCTGTTGATGAAAAAAAGATGTACAGAATAGTTGCAAATAAAAAATTGTAACCGCTCACCCTCCTCTCAAATGAGCCAATACAATCATAAAGTTGAAGGCAGCTTATATTATACCGTTCAGTGTTTTCGGTGCGTTTCAAGCGTTTAAATCTATTTAAAAAATTTAAGGGTAGCTAGATATGTCAAAATAAAATATATATATATGACCCCGCAATTTTTAATAAAAATACGCGACCAAAATTCCAGTAAAATATCACATTTTGATTGATACAATGCACCGAATGCCAATGTAGCTAATCATTGAGTAAAAATATGTTGAAAACGCTAAGGTGTGAGACAACTTACTGCAATGATGATTG